>JAPZDV010000015.1:16534860-16560303 GCA_029814665.1 Acanthurus lineatus
TGCAACCGACTCTCAGTGTGTGTGGGTTTGTGTGTGTGTGTTTTCCTGCTTCCAGCATGCTCTCTCTCTCTCTCTCTCTCTCTCTCTCTTTTGTTTTTTATAATCATGAGTCTATTAGAAACTTGCCCCCCCCCTCCGCCCCCCTTCTCTCCTTTTTGAATATTTCTGTGTATCGATGACTTTTTGAATTCTTAGAGAGGCTTTTGAACCTTGATATATATATTTTTTATGATACTCAGGAGGTTCCCCCCCGAAATGGAAAAAAGAAAAAAGAAAAAAAAATCATTATTCATTCAGAAAGACGAGAAACAGAAAAAGAAAAATCACATTCTCAGAATCTGACAGCGATGTCCTCTCAGTATGACTCGCAGGCTGAATGTGCAACGCCGAGGCCGAACGTGTGCAGGTGTGTGTGTGTGTGTGTGTGAGAGTGTGTGTGAGGAAGAGAAAGTAGCAGAGGAAGAGGAAAGTGTCGAGGCAAAAGGTAAGCATTCCCCCTCTTGTGTTTTCTCGAGCCTTTTTGTTCTAAGAAGCTTGCTGTGATCCCACATCGGCTTCGTGTGATGAATTTGTTTTGTTTAGCTCGCCTCAGAAACCCGGTCCCCTCCCCCTCAACCGCATTTGATCGCGAACCCACTGTGGGTGATCTGACACCTCTGCAACAAGTCTACAGGGAGCCAAAAAGGAGGGAGAGCTGCTGTGAACAAACTATCGTTGTTTTTTTTTTGTCAGTTGATTATTAAAAACTCAGCCCACATTTTTTATTTTTCCCTTTAATCGAAGGAGAGAAATCCCCCCCTCCCCTACTTGCAAAAAAAAAAAAAAAAATGCACCTCAGCAAGTATAAGACAGCAGACTTTGAGGCCAGAGGTGTTCAAACAGTTGGAATTGTTCAACACTTTTCAGTAACCTACTTTGTGAATTAGCCCCCCTCCGAGTTTGCACTGGATTTCTCCTTCAAAATGACACTCTAACTGGATGCCTGCAGAGTCGCAGAGCCATCTCTCCGCGTCACGTAATTAGAAATGCAAAGGTAAGCCTCGGGTTGTTAATAATTCAGACTGAAAAAAAAAAAAAAAAGGAGGAGAAGAAGAAGAAGAAGCAGCAGCAGCAGCAGCAACGGCAGGCTTTTGTTTCATAATGCATCTCCGCAGCGAACTTTAAATTGGGGGAAATTAGGAGGAAATAAATATGCGTCTGTTTGTTTTTGTGCATTTTTTGTTGAAAATCCCAGCCTGCAGCTGCAGCTAAATCTTTCAGGAGTGTCTCTTTTTCCCCTCCGTTGTGCTGCGAAGGTCGATAGCGGTCCAAGTTTCCCTGCACGGTGGTGAAAAAAAACTTACAAGCTGTTGTGACTTTTGATCCCATATGTTTTATATACAGCACACACACTCACACACACTCACTCCTCTCGCTGAAGTGGCTTTACAAAGGCCAGGTGTTGGCTGGAAAGAAAACGACTGAGGGCAGGAAATCCCTGTTGACCTACTTTTTTGGCAGAGAGAGAGAGAAAGTGATGAAGAACATAGAAGGGGAAGAGGAAGTCACTGTCATTCATGTAACGCTCGATTATTGAAGGAAAGTGTCCTTTAGAGGTTTACATGGCATGAAGGCTGCAGCAGATAGCACGCAGGAGGCCACGTTTCACAGCATTAGCCCTCAGATCGTCACGTTAAAGCTCTGCAGTGCAAATTGTCTGCAAAGAAAAACGTCTCATAAGCTGTAAAAGAAAGACATTATGCTGTTTTTATAAAAACCTCTTTTAATAAAATTCAAATATTGCATTAACTGATGTGTAAAAATCTTTACAAAATAAAAGTCTAAACACACAAAGAGAAGCTCTGAAATCGACTCATCGGGCCAAAAAAATTTGATGAATCACAGCAAAATTTAGTTAGATGACTAATTAAAAAAATTCTGACTAATTTTTCTTTTCCCCGAACAAAAAAATCCTCAAACACACACACACACACACACACTTAATGTGACACCATGTGAGGACAGTTTATGACTTAATTATTGATATTATTTATGTTAATTTGAAGACTTTATTATGTTTTTACTAATTAAGCCTTTATTTTATAAAGATAAGATTAAAAAAATATTAATAAATTGTATTTTTATGACACAGGACCATAATTTAACTATTTATTTCATGTTTAAATTTACTTAAAAAACTAAAAGCACAACTGTCAATATTATCTAAAATGATTTATTAAATTACAAGATGCGATCGCTGTCTGTAAATAGGATCATTATCATCCATAAAACTGTACTTTCACATCCATTATCTGATGCTGAAAAAGTTCATCGATGAGTCGTTTAATTAATAATCACCTCGTTGTTTCTTTACGGTTTCGGGGGGTGGAAGGATCAGTAATACGGATCCTTCGTGGACATATTTATAGATTTGCAGAAACTGTGATGATAAGAGCTACTGTACAAATACTTCACAGTTCAGACATATTGTTGTGGTTTTGTTTGTTTGTGCCCCCCCCCCGCCCACCGACTAATGCAAACAAAACAAACAGAGCTGACGAGGCCGAGACGAACCTGCGCCGCCGCTGTCAATCATCCACACGAGCCTTTTAAGTTTCCAACGCGAGCCTCCGTGGCGTCATTTCTGTGCCGCGGGGCACAAAAAAAAAAAAACTGCACTTTGTTTTTTCGTGAACGTGCAGAAACATGAAAGAGTTAAAACGTCTTTGTTGTTTTTCTTCTTTTTTTTTCCTCCACTGTTGAAACTGCGTTCAGACCGCGAAAAAGTCTCCACCAAAAAGCCACAGCAGTGACTCGTTCTGAGGCGGGGAGCCGAGAACGGTGGCCTGAGATCACCTTCGCCCTGGCACGAAGGAACGACAGCGAGCACGACGCAGGAAATTACTTCTGTTCCTCTTCACAAACTCATCTTTCTCCTGAAATTATGGTTTATAGTTTTGCATCACATCTTCATTAAGTCCGACCGACTTCTTTTAGCTGCTTGGAAAACTATTTTCAAACTGTTTTCAAACTATTTTCAAACTATTTCAAACTATTTTCAAAGTATCTCAAACTATTTTCAAACTATTTCAAACTATTTTCAAACTATCTCAAACTATTTCAAACTATTTCAAACTATTTCAAACTACTTTCAAACTAGTAAAATTAACCGACTATTTAAATCTATTATTTATAGATTCTGATGTTTAAACCTTCTCTAATTTGTAAATGAGCACAAATTTATTTTAAAAAAGCTGCAGCTATAAAAACAGTATTTCTTTTTGGAGATTAATAAAGTTTCAGATTCCTGCAACAGCTCGATATATTATTAAAAATTATGTTTACATGCAAAGTTGAAAAGTCAAAAGTTGTACCTGAGACTCTTTTATTACTCAATTAGATCCATAATTGCAGTTTTTTTTTTATTATCAATAGAAGCTGAGTTTTATTTCGACTTTTTTTTGTGTAAAATGTGATTTTTCTTCGAGATTGATTAAGATTTTTCACCAGACGGCAGCAGAACGTATAGAACCGTTCTCGCTGTTTGACAAATGAAAGTATTAGGCCTACCACACACACACACACACACACACACACACACACTCTCACACACACACTTTCTCACAGAGCAGCCTGTCAGTCAGCTAAAGGGGAGACTAAAGACTGAAGATGTGTATCAGACGTTTCGCCAGTCAAGCATTACGTCTGACCTGGTCGCTGAATGCCCACCCTCCTTTATCCCTCCACCCAAGTACCCATCTATCCCCTCTTTATACACCCCCCCCACCCCTTCCTCCCCCGCCTCCCTTCCCTATCCTCACCCCCCTACTTCGTTATCTTCCTGTTTGGGGATGCTCGGCTCCTCCCAGGCCTCTTTGTGCTGGCCGGAGAAAAGGCTGGAACTTGAGAAAGTCCTCGTTTGTGTCTGTGAGGAGCTCTTGTCTCGACCCTGAATGGGCCCTGAAACCCACTTTCACCACTTTCTTTTTCTTTTTTAAGAAAAAAAAAAAAAAGAGATGAGGATGGAAAAAATAGTCACCCTTGGGTTGCACCGGGTGCAGAGCATCAGCGGTTGGTGCGCTGATAGTTTCACATAAGTGTGGCGGAAATGTTCGATATAAATATGATATTATCTTGTTGTGGTGGTGGTATCGATGGTGGGCCAGCTGTATCTGCTGCATCTGAGCTTTGAGAAAAAAGAAAAAAAACCCAGGATCAAACTTTTTCTTCTGAAGCTGCTTCTCAAACTCTGTGCTGAGTTACAGTTTGTGTGTGTTTTGTGCCGTTTTCTTGTGTCGAGTTCGTGAAAATTTGTGCAATAAGTGCACTCCTGATTGCACATAATGATCAGATATTTAACCTTCTTTTGACTCAATATAGTGACATTTTGGCTTCACTGAGTGCAAATTGTTTTGCATTTTTTCCTTTTTTCTCCGAGAAAGCAAGTGCATGAATGCAAACTCTCATCAAAAATGCTTTTCTTTTAGCATTTTTTAAACAAAATGGTCCCAATTTTTTAAAACCAATAAGTTTAAGTAAATTTGCAACTACAAGAGAGCAACTCAACAAGTGCATAAATGTAAAATCCTCCTTAGAAATGCTTTTATTTTTTAAATGCAGAGTTGTGCACCAAACCCCCCACACCTCAAAATGATCCCTTCAGGCACAACAAGTGTAATTCAGTTTCTTGTTGTTGTCCGTAAAAGACATTTCTGTGCGTTCTTTCCAAACGCCTGCACATGTGGTTGTACAGTACGGTGGGTGGTTTTCTAACAACATTTGGTTATTGACACAGAGAGAGAGATCGAGAGTGAGAGTGTGTGAGAAGGCTCGGTAAGTGGAAAATGATGAGGAGATAAGAGATGGGCCTGATGAGGGGCTCGATTTTTTGAGATAGCAGCTTTGCGGTCTGACGTGACTTCAGGCAGGGGCATTTCTGAGCTGTGCAACAACACAACAGGAAAAAGAAGATTTTTAAAGTGTTGCAGTTTAAAAAAAACAACAAAATATATTAAAAAAAAAAAGTGGAGTTAAGTCACTGAACGAGGGCGTAAAGATTCACATTTCCACAGTGCGACTGCAGGCTGTTATGCCTCCTCCTTTTTTTTTTTTTTTCTCGATGCGCCGCACATGCAGGACTGCATTCCTCAGCCCGAGATAATTAAGGGTGAAAAATCCTTGTCATTGCAGGGGGAAGCTCTTTAGGTACCAATTCACCCTGATGAATAAAACCCTAATTAATCCACTTAATCTGCTGCATGAGATTATTCCCCCCGTTTTTCACAACCATGCACTGTACACTGCCTGTCCTGAATAATAAGAGGTCCAGGGTAGAGGGAAAAAAAAAAAAATTAGATATATAAAAGGGGGGAAATTTCCCATCCAAACTTGTGTGATAAGGTCTTGATCTCTCCATTATTTTGGCCCTCAGTTTTTTTTACAGCCGGTGCTGCTCGGTTGAGAGTGTGTCATAAAAAACGGCAGCATGAAAGGGCAAAAGAGCAACAGTAATCACACTTGTCTTAGAAGACCTTGTGGCGGCATTGTGCTGCCCTCCATCGCACGTCTGCAGCCATTTGTCACCGCCGCTGTAAATGTGACAAGCTCGGGGGGGTTATACGACTTCTTATGATTTAGGGGCGAGAGTACGTGAAATTCTCTGCGGCGGCTTTGCTTTATTAATGTCATTAGAACAAAAGTGTGCCGGGTGTGTTTCAGTGTGACTGTTTAAAAGATGTAGAAATGTCATTTATTTTTTCTTTTTTTTTTAAACAAGCAGGAACGGTTAAATTCATAGCTGTAGAAGTGAAGTACATTGTGAAACAAAGCTGAAAAATTCCCTCAGAGTGTTTTCTGTTGTTTCTGCCGTTTAAATGTCTGCGACTTGAAGTGGTTGTTGAGTAAAAACTACAAAGAAAAAAGTCGCTTTTTTTTTTTTTTTTACACAGAAAAATGATGCAAAAACCAAACCAGGCCCACTGCTGCAAATCACATTCTAAGTATGAAACTGTGATGCAAAATGTGACGAGTTCCAGTGATTTTTCAACCAGAGGAGGATTCATAGAAAACACACACAGTATGTTTCTGTCTGTGTGTGTGTGTGAGTGTGTGTGTGTGTGTCCTCTCATGGCCGCCTCCTCACTCTTATGCTTAGTCACAGAAGTCAGACATGTATACTGTCAGGTAGAAAGTGAGAACCCACTCGTGTTTCTGTGAGTGTCTGTCTTACTCTGTGTGTGTGTGTTAGGGTGTGTGTGTGTGTGTGTGTGTGTCCTGCTGTTTTCTGTGTTTTAAGTTACAGCCGGCCGGCTCGCCTGCTCTTGGTTGTTTCTAACCGGCCCGGCTCGGCTCGCTTGCCTTGTCATCAGGCACCATTATACGTCTCCCTCTCAGGCTCCTTAAAGTCTGTTCCTGCAACACACACACACACACACACACACACCCACACGCATGCATGCATGCACACAAAACTGGTCTCAATTCAAACTGTTTACTGGGGGAACTTTCAGTCTGAGGCCTAACCCCCCCTTTTTTTTTTCCTGCATCAAATTAGAATTTCTGCGTCGACGTCCAGCGATCAGCTTATGACTTTTCACCCCCCCCCCTCGAATCGCATTAAGCGTGTTTATCGATAAAGTTTTGCTGGTGAATTATTAAAAGGATGGCTGTGCTGATACGGCTGCGACTGAGCTTAATCACTCATTATAATCCACGCTGGATAAAATATTCACCAGAGCTCATAGAGGAAGGAGGGGAAAGGGAGGGGGGGGGGGACCGGCCTCGTTAAAGACCTTATCACCTCATATCCGGGAAATCGATATTCACACCACATCTGATAAGCAAACATGTATGAAAAAAAAAGAGAGAGAGTGAGAGGTTGGCTGTTTGAAATGCAGAATTTAGAAAAAAGAGTTCAAACCAAAACAAAACCATAAGTAGCTGATAATCAAAAGTTCAACAAAAAGATAAAGAATAAAAGAATTAAAGTGACTGATAATCTGCGTCTCAATCATCGTGACACTCCAGACGCCTTAAAAGCAGCCGAAATCCCCCGTTTTTTTTTTTTTAAAAACGCAGACGAGCTGCAGCGCTGCAGCGTGGGAGTGTGCACATTATTGTGTGAGCTTTTTACGGGTATCTATTAATATTGAGCGTAGACGTGCATGGCTGCAGAGTGCCGGATCTTATCTCGGGCGGTGTAAACATATTTTGTGTGTTTTTCCTTGGCTGCCGTGGCGATAAAGAGATGGGCGACGGTCCAGCGGTGGCAGCGAGGCTCTCTCAGGTTACCGGTCTGTCCCTCAAAACTGCAGCCGCCGCCAAATCTCCTGCAAACTTAACACCGTTTTTCACTTTTTTTTATACAAGTTATTGTGCCCTTTTTTTCCTGAATGAGCTCCTATCAGAACGTTTATTCCGGAGTAAACATGTTGCTTCTGAATAGATGTGGATGTGAAAGGATGCAGATAAAGAAAAATGTAGTGTATATTTAGTTTTTTAAGCCTGTTTGGGCCGTTTTTTTTAAAAGTTATATATATTTACCCTAATGTTGTGTTTGGGTTCCTCCTCATAAAAAGCTAAAAATATCATTTTATCATCTTAATGTTACACTACTTTTTCTAATTTTCTGCTTATGAACTTGTTTTAAACCGAGACTTTTCAAAAGTCACGGAAAAAAGTCATCACTTGTTAAATGTCTAACTGAACAGCTGTGATACACAAGTAAACACAATGATTTTAACATCTGTATGTAGTTTTTATAGTATGTTTTTATGCAGCACTGACATCCAAGATCATAAATTGAGAAAAATACGTATCAAAAAGTGTTTTGTTAAACTCACAGCTCTCTGAGGTCTATATATATATATATATATAATATGAAGGAATGAGACTATTCACACTTATATATATGTGAATGTCTGGCAAATAAAAAGGAATATAAATTTAATCATGTATTATCATAATTATCTCATTTGGTATAAAAACAAGGCTTTATTTCACCTTTTTGTGTATTTATCAGATTAGTGAGGCCAGTCTTTGGTGAAGGGAATCAACTTTTCTCTGCGTTTTGGGTTCAGAAAAATATGCTTTCATATTTTTCTCAACAAAGAAATTAAAGTGTGTGAGATCACAAACAATAAGAAAGTAAATCAGAATGGAAATTCTGTTGTTTCCGCTCTTGGTTTCGATGAAAGTACTTGAAAAAACAGTTTGATGAATGTTGTACGTCTTTGTCAACCCTCATCTGTTGATTCTAACTGGATTTTTATCTTTATTATGTGATTTCACTGCATCAGGTGAAGTTTTCTCTCATGTTAACTTTGCACATTTATACTCCATATTTTTAATGTGAGCTATTTGACTTGCAGTCCCTGCTTTTTAGCTCTCTTAATGTTGGGTTTGCTCTGTTTATTGTCATGCACCAAAGCAGATTCCTCACATTAAACTGGTTTCTGTCCACCTGTTTTGCTGCCTGCTGCACTGCAGTCGTCTTCAGTCTTCAGTCTCTGAGCTCAGAGCTTCGGTCTACAGAGGCGACGGGCTCGAACGCAGCAGAGTCGAGCCAACATGATCCCTCTCTCGCTTTTCTTTCTCTATGTGTCCGTTTCCTTCGCGTCTCGCCAGCTCTCACAGCTTACCTAAACCACATGAAGAGCCTGCGAGAGGCTGACCTTATATGGCCGCCTTCAGAGAAACTCAAGGACATGTGGGCCCTCATGTAGAGATAAACCTTCTCTCTTTTTTACTCCTGCTTTATCTAATCTTTCAAATCAGATGTTTTTGCTCTTTATTTTCTGTTCTGTTCTTCACCTGTTAATGAGACAAAGTGTGTGAGAGCAAGAAAGAGAGAGAGATGGTATCAGTCCAGCGGGACATTTTATTGTCGCAGTCGACGTGAAAAAGTGCGAGTGCGCAGGCTGTTTGACAGGATGGACGTCTTCGCCGGCTGCGCTGTGGTTTCTTTGGTCAGTCTGACTTAACTCAACGTTTACTTCGTGTCTTTTTCCTCCAGTTTATCAGGTGAACTTTGCAGCAGGCCACATTAGTTTGTTCGGTTGCTCTGCTCGTGTTTTTTTTTTTGTGCATGAATCACCAGAAATCATCAGAAAATTAATGAGAAGGAAACAGGGAGTTTCCGATTTTTTTTTTCCTGCACAAATATGACAAAAAAAAAAGACCTGTATGAATAATCTGCAACAGCAAGTGACGCAACTGCACACACGTATCAGAGCATCGCAGCAGGAGTGTGAGGGGAGCGTCACGGCGAGTGGGTGCAGGTGTGTGTGTGTGTGTGCGTGTGTGTGTGCATGCAGCCTCACGTATCTTATCGCCGGCGCAGATTAAGCCTCTGCCTACGATAAGGTCCGACGACAAACAGGAGGACGGCGGCGCACCGAGCCCTAGATGGACGATTAGAGGGGCCGCCGTGGCACAAACGGAGGGGTCGAGAGCGACGACCCCTCCCGTTTGTATGATAACTAACCTCGCCGTCGCAGGACGCCATTATCGCTCTGCACCCTGGCCTCCTCCGTAAGCGCCGCGGGTTTGACGTCCACGCTGAGTTTGACGCGTCTCAGTTCGTATCTGCCGAAGAGGCTCATGTCTGATCACAAGAGTCGCCCTGAAGGATCATGGGAGTTTCTCTGCACCTGTTGCATTCAAGTTTATCATTCTGTTATTGAACTCATGTTGTTAGTTTTATTCGTTTTAGTCAAATCAGGAAACCAAAAAGGCCTAAATTTGAATGTTAAAAAACATAAAAAGTTCATTTTTAATAACTGAAATTCGGTAAAATTTTAGCTTGTTTCACTTGTTTTTATTTTTGCCTTGAAAAAAAAATGACTGCTTTATTTTCTATTTCCTTCTCTTTTAAAAGACCTGCCAATCAATTAAAGAGTGACAGCTGATCCTACATTTGTCTTTTTTAAAAACTAACAGTCTTTTACCTTTTGTTTCTGGCTTGTTTGCACCTTTAAGTTCTCCAGCATCAATGTCACAAAGCACATGTAACAAACGTGTGTGTGAAGCCACATGAAACCTCCGTTCAGAGAAAACGTGATGCCCACATTCAGATTGAGACGTACGAAAACACTCTGATGACAATTTGAACTTCGTGTTTTAAAAATGTCAAAGTTTCCTTCTGCTTCCTGGAACCAAACTGACTCATTCAAGCTATCAAATAAAAATATCTAAAATCATCTGAAATCTGTTTTTTTCTTTTCTGATAAACATCTGATTAAAGTTCTGAAGCAACAAATGAGCTCGAGGAGGAAAGAGGACACCGTGGTTTTAATTGTTAAAACTTCATTAATTGCAAATGTGTTCGGGGAAACTGATACGGTGCAAATTTAACGACTCCGTAAAGACCGTAACATAAACACACCACACAAAACAACATGAAACTGTTTGGTTAAATAAAACAAATGTATTCAGAAAATTGTAGATTTTGAAGATAAATCAAAAAGAGCATAAAAGCTGTGGTTATTGTGCTTTTTAATGGGTAGAAATATTTGAATTTTTTAAATAAATTTGCTTGAATGTTTTCAAGTTTTGATATGTTAAATATATTATTGGTCGAAAGAATAAAAATGATTTTATTCATATTTCAGGGCCCTTTTTTGCTCGACTGTTTATGTCAAACAGTTTCTACTTTAACTTCTGCAAAATGCATGCAAGTATCTCTGCACCGACTTATGAGGAAAAAATAATTAATGATGGTTTTAAGAGGAGCAGATGACTGTAATTACCATTCATTAGTGCCATCTAGTGCCCACCACCCCAGAACAAGACATTTCCCTGAACTCATGCATCCACGCCGTCTTTACATTTGCACAAAATGTCTCCCAAAAAAAAAAAAAACACAAATTCACATCTCAAGAGACGTTTTTCCCATGACACATTTCAAAAACAACCCTCTTCTTCTTTTTTTTTTGTCTCTCAGGTTACAGAGCTGCTTCGTTTACCGATCCCATTCGTTTCCCTCTCTTCTCCTGACCCTTTGATAGTGATAGTGAACGCATATTGTGTGATAGAGGGAGCATATCTTAATTGGCTGCTGTGTTATCGGCCCCCTGTTTGATAAGCTCCTTTGTCTTGTCCATCGTTAGATAGCCGCCGCTGATGGAAGGGAGGTGCGTTTTCTGGGGAGGGGGGGGGGGGATCACGTCACGCCGACACTTGTTCACATTTTATCCCATTTGTCTTTCGGAAACGACAGGACGGTGGAGTATCGAGTGGAGATCACCGTGTAGGCGCACAGGTGGGACCGTCGACACCGTGGTGTTCGTACTCTGTGCAGTGACAAAGTGATGCCTCATAGCTTCACAGTACGATAACCATCTCCTGCGAGATTAGACCACCACTCTCAGGGTTAAGGTGTGAAGAGACTGAAGCCACAGATTTAAAAAAAAAAGAAATAAAAGTGAGAAAAAAAATTTGCAAGCTACTTTCTCATCTGCATTTCTTTCTTTCTTTTTCTTTCTTTCTTTTTTGATGTACGCCAGCAGAGATGAAAAGGTGCAGGAGACAACAGCCCACATCCGTGTGTCTTCAGATGAGTGGGCGCCTGCAGGTAAGAATCAGTCACAATTTCATGGTAAATGCATAATTAAAACATGTTTCCTGGTGCACAGATTCACATTAATACATGTTCTTAGAACAAAAGTTAAAGAAAGGAATTCATGCAAATCGCCTCTGTTGCTCGTATTTGCACCCTGATTCTCCGGGTGATAAAAACATGAGTGTGATCAACTTTATTTCCATCAGAAACATGAAGAAATCAATGAGCTCTGAGCCACAAAATCACTATTTTTAAATTTTGTAACCAGATATTTTGTTCCTGTGTGTGTTTGTATTGTCATAGGGTTCAAGACTAGCAGCATCCCACCATCCCAAGAAAGATGGAAGCTGTGTTTGGGACAAACGAAGAGTTTTCCTGCAACATAAAGAAGTTTTCTATGTGTGTATGCATGTGAGCATGAATATCGATTATCAAACTTAACAGAGCAGGAACTCCAGTTGTATACCGTACTTTCCGGACTATAAGCCGCACCTGTATATAAGCCACACCCACTAAATTTAACAACTAAAACCACTAAAGCTGTCTTCTTCAGTGTCAGAACTTAACAGCACCGGAATTACTTCGTCAAACACGTTCTCCTTTATATTCGTCCGTAAATTAGCCGCATCAGAGTTTAAGCCGGAAGGTTCAAAGCGTCGGAAAAAAGTAGCGGTTTATAGTCCGGAAAGTACGGTGGTAACAATCATAATCTGACTTCTCAGCAACAAAGTCAACATTAAGAAAATTATAAAGACTCTGAAATGAGAAAAAAAAAGGATGCAGTAAAGTGATTTTTAAGATATCTGTTTAGATCTGAATCCTCAAGTGAAATCCAGTCATATTTGACACATTCTGCACCTTTCTCCACCCATCTTGAGCCAAGAGTGAGTTACAGTATAAATCACCAAAACTAAAGTGCAGAGTGAATTAAAATGGAAGAAATTAGAACAACAAAAGTGCAGATCTCTGAAAACACACAAACATCCAAAGCTGATAGCTGAAAGGAACCTCATCATAAAGATAAACTACAGAAATCCACAAGGATTGATTGATAAGTTCATGACCCTACAATTTTTAGAAAATCCGGCAGAGTTATTGTTTATCACAGTCTCCTACGACATTATCACTGTCAAAAATGGCGACCGCTGAGATTCGTCTTTACAGTCTGAGGGGCCGAATCATCTGAACCTGGCGTCTGTTGGATGAGTTCAAATCAGCTTCCTGAACGACTGAACGAAAGCAGTTGTCGTTCATTTTCTCAGACAGCGTTGATTGCTATTATTAATTAACCAAAACAGAAAAACCACAAAAGTTATGAACTTCAAACTTCCTGTAGAATCAAACAAACATCTGAACTGCATGTGCGAATAACACGAGCTGTATCATCCCTTTATTTCTACCTCAGGTCGTGATCTTATCAATCAAACCATCATCATCTCTTATATGTTTATGTATAGGTGCATATCTAAGATGGCATCAGAGGTGGAGCAGGTGTGTTCGTAACGTTAAAACGCAGGTGCCAAAAGTAATTAGACACTGAAGGCCTGTTGTAAACAAGATAATACTTTAATGATTTTTTAAAAATGTATTTTATAATCCGTTCTTATTTTGATAAAAGGACAATCCAGGCGAAGTTACATTTCATTTTAAAGATATGTTTGTTTTAATCAGCAGCATATAAACAGAATTTCTAGCAGAAAGTGTTGAACAGCTACAGACTGAATCTGAGTCTCTGCAGGAACTAGAAACGATAAAACTCTGATAAATTTATTCTTTTAAGACTTGATCATGTTTCTCTTTATCTTCACAAGTTTAAATGCTCTTATTGTGAGTCACAATTTGAGAAATGCACCTTTAAGTGAATGTTCTGTGACGTAATAAAAAAAGTATGTTTGTGGCTCTTTTGTGTGCAATGTTGCATCAGAACGTGGTAGAAAATTTGTGCTTTTTCAGTACAAAAAAAAAGAAAGTGCTTCTCCTGTAATTCTGTAATTGAGTGTGCATCGAGGTGACTCATGTGTTGCACTTTTCAAAATTCGTGGAAGAGAAATCCAAGCTTACAACGGCAACGAGGGCGGCGTGTGACTTTAAAGAGCAGCAGCAGCACCAGAGAGGAGCGAGAAGGAGGCGCAGGAGTTTCACACAAGCTCCTTCCTTTTTAGATTTCTTTCTTTTCTTTTTTGAAATGGAAACACGTAGGCAGATGTGAGAGGCTTTCAAGTTCTCTGTGAAAAGTCAAGACAGTCATTTGGAATCGGACCTGTTGTCACCCTATGACAGCCCCGTTTCCTCGCCATTCATGTGGTTGAAACAGGAAACAAAACAGTGGCGAAGGCACTGCTGCGTATCGCTGCTCAAGAGCGACTTCATTAGGACGGATTCATGCTCTCACCTCCACGCTGAGCTCAACGGCGTGTTAAAAAAGGCACGAATTGGAGGCAAATTGAGATTAAAAGGCATCAAAAGCTGAACAGTCAAAGCCACGCGCAGCTGTTTTTAATCCAGATTGGGGGGGCTTGAAAATGTCACAGTGTGTGTTTGTGACTAAACTCTTCCACTTTCAGTCCCACACTGTCGTTCTGAATGAGTTAACTGTTGAAACATTAAAGAAATGTTAGCATGAACTTTTAGTCTTCGGTGCCTTTCAGTAACTTTCACTCCCTTCAGATTTTTTTATGTTTTATTGTCTCACAGCGTTTAAAATGAGATCTGATCGGTTTTTCTTGAACTTATCAACAGAGATTCTCATATTGATGATAAATTCATGTATTTTATTGATGTTTAAACTCTTTTGTTGTTGTAAAATTCACTTTGAAACTACTGCAGATCAGTTTTTTAAAGAAAGTGTGTTTTTCTAAGCGGTTTTTTACCTTTCACACGATTTGATTTTCGTTGTACTGAAGCGAGTTTCAAGTGTGTGAAGGCTGATTTATGCAAATGAACGGAAACAAGTGGCAGAAAATAAAGTAGAAACCTGGAATGTTACAACATTGTGAAAGTCCTCTTCAAATCTGTGTTTGTATCAGGTTGCAGTGGAGAAAAGTAACTGAGTACTGTACTTCAGTACAATTTCAAGTTACTTCTACCATTGAGTACTGACTTTTACTAATTTGTGCTCCTACTTTACAACAATTCAGGGGAAAATATTCAGTCCACTTTTTCTGATAGCTCAACTGACTTACAGGCTAATTTTTTCACCTTAATTCAAAATGTGCTCAAATAAAAAAAGAGCATCATTGGATTTGTTTACTATCTTGTCAAACAGCCTCCATTACAGATTAAAATCTGTGTGACTTAAGCAGAAATGTAATGTGATTTAAGTTTGATTCATGTTGCATTTAATCACATTTGCAGACTTCTTTGCCTCCAATATTGGTTGTATTGTTACTTTTACTTAAATTAAATATCTAAAAATTTACTCTCAGGGTAAAAATACTTTAAATATATAATATTAAGTTATTCCAGTCTGTCTTATAGCTTATATTCTATTCCAGGTATTTTACGTAAACAGTTCCTGATCACATTATCAGGTACATCTTCATAATTGAATGCAACCCAGAGCAACAGTTTTGATCTTTCTGATGCTCTGAAAGACCAGTTTTTAGTCAGACTTTTAAAAACAACATTTTGATCACTGAGGCCGCAGTTAGTGGTGCTGTTTTACTAAGCTGCATCATGATTTTCCAAAATTCTTCATCCTCATATTTGTAAATGTTTGATAAAAAACATCAGAAACACGTAACAATATAAATTTGTCCAGTTTCACACCACAGCAAACTACAACCTCATTAACTAACACAGTTCATTATTCACTCTCTGACAGTGTGGATTAAAACTAAACATGATTATCTTTAAAAAGGTGGAGTTAATGAGAGAACAGGTGTGTTGAGTTTCATTAAATATTACAGGTGTGCCTAATAAAGTGGCCACTGAGTGTGTATGTACCTGTTCATGTAAGCAGGCTGATAAATACACTGTGGTTCTGAGGAAGAAGGTAACAGCTCACAAGTGGAGCAGTTAACAGGGGCAACTAAGGAGGGGAGGAGGTGGAGGTTGGGGAGGTGGAGGAGAGCTGGGGCTCCCACCGTCTCTCCCTCCCTGCCCGGCGCTCCCAGAGGAGCAGCCATGGCGATGGTGATTATGTCACCACTTAGTGAACTAACTGACACTGATGGGTTTGAAATGCACTCTGAGTCCCAGCGGGCCCCTGCAGCCCCTCTGCCTCCCGCCTCCACCCCCGCCGCCCCCCTCGTCCCCCCTCGGTCCCCGGGTCTGTCAGGCCCCTCTCTGCTGGGTGTTGGGTTACCCCCGAGTGACGGCAAGGCCAAGTTCAACAGCACAGTGAGCTGAAGAGCCTGTCTGCCTGTCCAACAGGGGCGGGGGGGTATGAAGGCTCCTCTGACTCACTGCCGGACCCCTTCTGGTGCAACGCTAACCCCCCCACCTCCACCACCTTCTCTCCCCCCACTTAAAAAGCCTCCCTGCAAGAGTTTTGCCTCAAAGAAACATTAAAATTCACAGTTAAATTATTACAAGTGATGATTTTTTTAGCTGAGAAATTATCAGGAATTTAATAAAAACATTTAATTAAGTGACTAATTTGTACATTTTATATGTTTAGTGTGAAAAGAACAGCAGCTTGTGAGCTAAACAACAGTTTTGTTCGAAGCATCAATAAAATATTATATTATTTTTCTTAAAACTGAAACTAAAAATGGACAAAAAACAAGTTGATTTGCTTTATTTCAGTGACACACCGTCTTTAAGATATTAAAAAAGAAGCTGATCAGCAGAAAAAACTCGCCAAAATACTTCATGGAAATCGTTTTTTATGAGTCAAAACTCCTAACAAGAAGGAAGTGAAATGCAGGAAACAAAAAAAAAAACAACCAACAATCAAATAATATGCAAATCAGTTTTATCTCTCGTTGAATTTGTCATTTCATTCACCACAAACAGCTTCAGAGGTAAACAACCAGCTTATTTAGCAAAAAAACGACCAGCATCGAATCATCATCCTGTGTCGTCTTCAAAGGGCTGACGTGGTGAAGGTGAAGCATCCGCTGTGGTCAGTCTGAATTCCTCAGATGACTCACAATCAAAAAAACGCCTCCTTGTTCTGACACAGTTGGACAAAGCGGCCACGTGTAAACACACCGTCAACAGAAAACTGAAAAATGTTGCGTTAGCGGTTAGTCACAAAGCATGAATTCAAGTCACGTAAAAAAAAAAAAAAAAAAGCAGCTGATCTCTGATGATAATGTGATTTTTTCTGAAGAGTCAACAACTGTGTACTTTCTCTGCAAGGAAGCTGTTCGGTCTGAACTTCCCTGATCGATCGGATGACAAAGACCTGCAGTCGAAAACAAACATTTAGCTGAATTATCCCTCAAACCACCGAAGCTAGCGTCACGTTTCTGCCTTTAGCGGCCGATTCGTCAGCTCGCCATCCGGCCTGCAGACATGTGGGCCTCACACAGACGGAAAAAAGACCTTTCAAATGAAACTAAAACCGCGTGTTGCTTTGTGGATATTAAAAATAGCATCACAACACTCATAACTGGAGAAAAATAAAATTATACAACTTAATAGTTTTCCACCACAGTGGTTTTTTTTTTTTTTCACTTTTCACACCACCTCCACTCGCTTACATCAGTGTCAATCTACTTTCCACTATTCTCCACTTTTTCCTCTGCAGCTTCTACACTTGTGTTGAAGCTGAAACAGTGAGGTTGTATGGTAGAAAATATAAAAACACAAACAAGGACATTTAAGTTTCTTAATTACATCAGAACAGCGGGGCGACGTGGGTGAATGTAAATCTTTTTTCTCCTTAAAGCCTGATTCATACGTCTTACTCACTGTTTCTTCAACAATCTCTGAACTTTGACATACTGGAAATGTGCATTTGCAATGTTTTATTTACAAAAAGTGCAATTTTTTTGTGATTTTTAGGAAGAAAAACTTTATTGCTCTTGATCAACAACTTTGATTGGGTGTAAATCATGACTACAATGCATTTATTAGGCCTCTAAAGCTGCATTTACACGTATTTTTCTGTGTTTCTCCTCCTAAATGGAACATAAAGTTAACTTCCTTTCAATCTTTTAAAAAACATTTTTGTTTAAATCTATTTGACTAATAAAGACATTTATTACTTGTTATGTTTGAATCATTTTTAGTACATGAGAAGCTCTTTGTTCCCCGTTTGAACCCTGGTGTGACTAATGGTGCTGCCACACTTCTGTCAGATTGTTCTAATAGATAATTAATCATTAACTTTTACTGAGGGCAAAACATGTTGATAACGCTACAGAAATGATGATGTTGCATCAGCCGGCGTTCGAGACGTTCGTGAAACAAGAGGCGAAATTTTCCATGAGTCTCATTGTGAACAGAGCTCGCTGCACAGAGTGTTAACCGAGAGAGGGCGAGTTACTTTTCTTGGTTTCAGTCATTAACTGATTGTTGTTTTGTGATGCATTCAGGGACCAAAAAAAAAAAAAGTGGCTGCAGCTTCTGTTCATCAAAGCATTGGGTGACACGCGGCCAAATGGCGACGTCTCGTGTTATTGTCAATTTCCATTAACCATTAGAAAATTGTGACAAGCCAATTATGAAGTCAATCCACACCTCCCCCCTTCCCCTCCCCTCCTTACCCCCCCCCCTCTCTCTCTCACCCCCCTCCCTCATCATGTGTTGGTATAGAGAGACATATGTGTTTAGTCTATTAAAAGAGACAGCCGGCGTGCTTTGGGGAGGTGACCCCGGGGGCTGGATGACAGCTTCGGTTACACTAACACATGAGCTCTCTGCAAAAACCCCACCCACCCTCCGAACACACACACACACACACCCACACACACACAGAAACACACACACTCACTTAAAGCTACTAAACTGCCAACTGAGCTCTGATGCCTCACCTCCCAAACCTCCAACCTTTAACCCCCCCATCCTGGTTGGTCTGGCAATGGAAGCACCCAGTGAGAGTGTGTGTGTGTGTGTTTTTGTGTGTGTGTGCATGCATGTGTGTGTGTGTCTGTTACTTTTCTCAGTTGCTAAATTGAAAAATTAAACTACCGAGTAGCCAGTGATGTCGATGGCCACGTTGATAGACGTCAATCGCTCCCACCTCTTCGTCCTCATTTTCGCTCCGTCGCTGATTTAATTAAGTTTAGGAAATGATAGAATAACTGCATCCACCTGTGGCGGTTCACCTCCGACTAATCTCTTCATTTAGCCGGCTAACCCCCGGTCTGCAGATAGCTGCGCTCGCACTGTGGCTGACCTCTCCTGCACACGACTCGCGGGGGAACGCGAGGCGACGCGAGAGCTCCCCGGATCGACGCTTAAAGAACATTTTAGAAACGTCGTCTGCCATCTAAACAATTAGATTACGGCGGATAAAGTCTGCGAGCGTTGCCAAAATAGTGATGTGTTGAAATGTTTCCACAGGCTCTGATTGTGCTTGGAACCAAAAAGAGAGAGAGAGTATCATTTGTAAAGCTAATGACTGGTGCTAACAAGCTGAGAGTGTTGTTTTTAGTCGGGGTCTGAAGTGGAGGGCGGGGGGCAGGGGGGAGTCGGTGCAGAGTGAAGTTAAAAAATGGAGATCTGCAGTGCGAAGCGACCCGCATCAACT
Source organism: Acanthurus lineatus (assembly GCA_029814665.1). NCBI lineage: Eukaryota > Metazoa > Chordata > Actinopteri > Acanthuriformes > Acanthuridae > Acanthurus > Acanthurus lineatus. Next base: position 16,554,045 of record JAPZDV010000015.1, read on the forward strand.
CTGAATTCTGTTACATCATCCATCAAGGGGAAACTTTCTCCTGCAAGGACACGCAGGGAAGCTCGAGGCAGCTCTGGGAATTTAAGCAAAATGTGAAAAGGGACAGCGAGTCTGAAAGTTGAAGCTGATGGCCTGATGTCACCCAGGGACTCCCACCCCCCCCTCCCCTTATGAAAAGCCTCCTGCCACAAGTTCCCTCAAGCAAGGCATTAACACCTCAAACTGCTCCATTTAAGTCCCCGGTCGCCGGCAGCGCAGGAGTGAAGCTGTGAGAAGCGTTTTAAAGCTGCAACACACGGCTTCAAGAGAAGCAGACGAAAGATGTGAACTTCAATACCCAGAAATCATGTGATGTGACATCAGTAAACTCACACAAACTCACCGGGCTGGTGTGTGATGAGATTAAACCGACGGATACCGGAGAGACAAGAGAGGCAGGAGATCCAACCATGATGAGTCCAGGTGTGTCTGGATGGAAACACGCTGGTTTGGATTCAACACACGAGTTTTGTTTTTACCTGCGAGGAGGGAATCCAGCATCCACCTGGACCAGACACCATGATGTGTTTAAGGCCAGAGGAGGAAATCTAAAGCTTCCTAAATCAGCTGATCAGACTGGAAGGGCTAATGTTTAAAACAATATAGTAACATTAAATTAAATATTTTCTCATCATGGCAAATGTTTACAGAAATACAGGGTCGAAAACTTGCTTTTTAAGCAAAAAATGGTGCAAAAAAAGTAGAATCTGATCGTATTAGCACCTGTCAGGACATTTTTAGCTGTTTTGTGACGACTAAAATCAAGATGTGAGGCATTTTGTTTTTATATTCATAAAAAGTTTCACATTAAAGAAGAAAATATTCAAATTTGACAAAGTGTGGTACTTATTTTAGACCATTTTTTGACTGGCTTTACAATACAAATACTGCATTTTTACATATACCTTCACTGTGTGTAATTACATAAATCATACTTGAAGATTTTGGCCATATTACCAACCCCACACAGGGAGTGATTGTGTCTTTGGTGCACACAATTTTTTGGCTCAAAGTGCAACAAATTACTATTGCAAAGGTACATTTACATTGAAATATTGGAGGGTTCGGTCAGGCAGAAACAATTGAACCTTTCAGGAAAATATTAGCAACCACTAAGGACACTAAAAACACCCCCTAATGACAAACGATGTACACAGATTTTTTTTTAAAAAAGTTCCTCTTGGTGAAAGATATCTCCTCAATGAGCCATTCTTTAATCTGTGTAATTCTGCTCATCATGTCATGTATGAATATTAGCATTTAGGTTGACAACACATTACCCACTTTAAGCCTGGAGGTTAAACCCACTGAAGTTCCCTCCGAGTTGGTGCGTGATGGAAGGAAGCAGAAAAGAGGGGAAAAAAGCAGGAATGACAACAATGTGAATGAGACAGAGAGAGAGAGAGAGAGAGAGAGAAGGGCAGTGACGGCTCCACTTTGCAGAGACATCATGCATTTCTCGGGTATTTAAGCGCGAGGGGCTCTGAGGGCTTAGCATTTCCGTGAGGCTGAGGCCTGCGTTTTGACTCAGAGAAAAGAGACCAATTAGGCCATTAATGTGAGTGCTGACGGGCGGATTACTCCCCTGGCTCGCCTGCCCCTTTAAAAAACAGGCATTAATGACAATAAAGCCAGTAATAACCCGGCTCTGAAAGGGACAGCTGGGGCCAGGCGGGGGAGTTTTTCTGCCTCCGAGTTTCCCCCAACTCAAACACACTGTACGATGCAATTTCTCAGCGCTCTCTGGGCGTCACGGCCTTAATGTCCTTCACAGCTGGCTTCACATGTTTGAAGCTGCCAAGCAGGGCTTCTGTGCACTTCCTGGGCCCTTTGTGTGAACCCTGGACTCGGGACTCTGACGCCATTGTTCGCTCACGTAGGAAGTTTTGCGTTTTCAATCAACGAGCGCTTCCTTGAAGTCTCCAGATAAAGGGAATTTACAGATGAGCACACGTTTGCACGCCATCGATACGGATACAATGCAGATGAACGCATACATACACACAGCGATGGGGGTCCGGTTCACCTCTGCCGTGTTTCTGTGTTTCCAGGTTTACAGTTACAGGTCAAAGGTCAGAGGGTGAAGGTTCAGGTGAAGGTGCGCTACTAACAATGTTGCAGGTGCACCATTCAGCTCCAGTCAGCTGCAGCACATGGACATCAGTCAATTAAGAATGCAGATCAACAAACACACACACATACACACACACACACACACAAATGCATGCATTCACATGCACTTGATGTCGTGACCACTCCTTGGACCCCATGTAGTTGGAGTATTCTCTTACGGAGCTGGGAATGGGAGCCAGGGAATCCGAGCAGTGCTGCCGTCCTGGGGACAAAAGGCAGGGTGGCCCCGGGGCTCGGGCTAAGGAAGCTCCAGGATTGGCCCCTGGACCTCGGGGGGTCCGTGAGGAGCACATTTACACATGCAGGTGTTCCAACAGGAGGGACTTTGTGCCATCGTCGCAGCAAATGTTGCAACGGATCAACAAATAAAAGAAGAAGACTTTGAGAATGAAGTGCTGAAATAATCACTTACCTGCGTTTTATTTTGACGGTTTTTAAAAAAGGAATTTGCTCAAAAAAAACTTTCAGGAGTTTTGCAAGGAATTTAAAAACCTTGAGAGTCGGTGGTAACTCCAGACAGAAGTGTGACCGGTTGCTGACCCACAACTCCTCCGGGTCACTCCCATGCTCCTCCGCAGGTAACAAACCCACGTTCCTTCACTCCGGCTGGTTTCTCCGCCGGGGTAAAGTCCAGGTAACATGAGCGAGGACGCACAAAGCTCAATTCTTTATGTGCTGACGACTGGAGAAAGGAAACGTACACAGATACGACACCTGCGCCACCTGATCGACACGACCTGCAGCACTGAGCTTCACTGCTCACACACACATGCAAACACACACACTCTCACGGAGTTCACGTATAAGATCTGGGGTTTAAGGAGAAGATAGGGTTTAGAGGAGCAGTCCCCAGCTGTTATTGACTTAACTTATAGCCTTATCGGCGCAGCGTCCGCCGTAAAAGCATTTCGGTTGTAAAAAAACCTTCGAGCGCCGTTCGTGCAGACTCTACGAACTCCCACGTATTAAAATTAAAATGATATCTGCTTTATTTTAAAAGCCCAGACTTCCTTCTCTCTGGTTCCAGGAAAACATATATCACAGCCCCGAGTCCACAGCCAGAACCAACAGCGTCTGTTTGCCCGTCTGGACCAGCCTGGACCGACGCCCAGGGGTCAAAGGTCAAACAATCAGTCCTCATCTGCTCCCAGCCGCTGCCTCGCTCTCTCAACATCACTCCCAGATTTGCTTTTCCGTTAGTTTTTATAACATTTTCCTCTGTTTCATTAAACAACAAAAGCTTTTTTATTACTTGTCTCGTTCCATTTTCAAAATCATAACTCGCGTCAGGAAAAATGAGGGTTTGTGGGAAGAAAAAACAGGAAAACTTTCTCTGCAGCAATGAAAACATAAAGAACTACTTTTTGGTGACGAATGAAAAAAATATTTAAATTTAGATTAATAACTTTTGCTTAAATGATAGTATTATTTATATTTTGAACAATACCTGCAAAAGGAAACAGTGGCTTGGTTAAAGCTGGGTGAACGTTGTTGAGCTAATGTCAGGATCTGGCAACTAAAATGCTTCGTTACAGTTAGAAAAAGATCGTTTTCACTCAGAATAAAAAGAAAAACATTCATCGTATAAAGTTGAGAGGCTCCTCGTGTCCTCTGTCTGTCTGGCACGGGACAAATCCCCGATTCCAGTCTGAAAACACAGACTCTATAACCCTTAAAACCCGGTTTCTTCGTTCCCCCCGTTGCCGACAGTCGTGGCTCCTCAGCTAACACCTGGCTCTGCTAGCGTGTCATATCGCGGCTAATCGTATTAACCTAATCACTCCCAGATCAGCACATCTACGCCGACCCCTGCACGACCCCGTGACCCAGGCCAGGGAACCCTCACGCGGGATCAGACCGTGAACTTATCTCCCTTCAAAAAAAAACCCCAAACTCCACCCTGGGTGTTGCTCAGAGGGCCGCGGGCGGAGGAGACGAGGCTGCACGGATATGACCGGATTCCTCCGGGGACGGCTGAACACGACCGTTATGTGACGACCTGGTGGCAGTTCGGTTGAACTCTTCCCACCTGATGATTTTGACGACTGATCGCCGGAGATTAGGATAAAAATTACGGAATAAAGAATAATTATACTTCCAGGTTATTATTTTAAACATGAACTTGGAAAGAAAAAACTTGGAAATCTTATCAAAGCGGCGTCTCTGTGGGACTGTTTGTGAGTCTGTAACCTGAAAGAATTTGAGAAGAAGAAGAAGAAGAAGAAAAAGAAAAAACGTCTCTTCGGTTCTTTCTCCTCATCTCACCTCGCTGCCTTCCTCATTTTCTCTCCCTGTCATCTGTCAGGCGGCTCAGTTATTGGCACTCTCACCACCTGCTCAGGACCCGCTGGATTTCTCTCCTGCAAAAGAGCTTTGTACTGTGCCAAAGCCAAGACCGCTCACATCTGCCAGGCCATTTCCCTCTTCTCTGCCTTCAGCTTCCCCTCCATACTCGCTCTTTTCTCTCTCTCCTCCTACGATCTCTCCATCTTTGCATACTTGGAGTCTTCAATCAACCTTTTCCTCTGCTGTTGCTGATTTATCTCAATCTTTTCGGTCTTAAGTTTATTGATCAGTGTCAGTTTCTTATTTCCATTTTTTTTTTTTTGCCTTAAGCTCTATTTGAAAGACAAACAGCTTTATCTCATCTGGATGGAGCGAGTCAGGAAGATTGCACAATACTGAGAAAGTATGAGTTGTTTGCAACACAGCTGCTGTTTAAATGCTTAAATGTCAAGCATATAACAGCAGCTAGCTGTTGTTTATTTCTTCTTATTTAAATCTTAAATGCTTTTCAGTTTGCTGTTCAGTCTATAAACTGTCATATGTGTAAAATATGCATCAATAAGTCCAAGATGGCGTCTTTAAATGTTCTGTTTAGCCTCAAAAACAGCCCAAAATCTTCAAGATATTTTATTTTATAACAAAAAAGATATTAAAAAGTTTGGCATTTTTGATTAAAATAGTTCTTAAATGGCTAATTCTCATTAGTTTTCTACCAAATCCACCAAAACTAATTAACAGTTTCAACTTTATCAACTTTATTATGCATCGTGTTTTCTAAATGTTACACCTTTTTTTTGTTTTTTTTTAAATAAATACGTCTGATTTCCTCCCCTTGGCCGATGAACGCTGGAGCATCAAACTAAACGAAACACTCTGCAGCAGTCAGCTGATTTTCGGCCGTCGGTGCCACGACTCTGTGTGGAAACATCCTGCCAAGCCAAACACAACACAGGCGACGACCAGCCAGAGCCTTCATTCATTTAGGACCCTGAATGCACCGCCGAGGCCCCGCCACCGCCACCGCCGCCGCTGCCTCCCTCTTTTTCCTCTCTCTCTCCTCCCTGCCTTTTTTCGCTGTCGCTCACTATCCCAGTGTGTGAGGAGGGAGGGGTGGAGTGGAGTGATGGGGAGGAGGTGGGTGTGGGGGGGGGTCAGGCGGAGGTTACTCAAATACAGTGAGCTTAGCCTCTCCACACTGTCCATTAACTATCAAAACATGTGTGAGCGCCGGCCAGGATGAGAGCGCCCTGCTCTGGCTGCCATTGTTTTTCTGCCTGTGCTCACTTTTTTTACTTGGAGCTTTATTTAAACAGGGAAAGTTGAGCGAGCAACGATGTACTTTTTCCAACCTCGCATTCGTGTCGGGTCTGCATGTGAAGAGAGCGACATCATTAAGGTGAATCGGCGGCTTTAACAGGACAGTTTATAACACTGATTATAGGAAAAATAGTTGACTTTAAAGGGTCATTTCAACTAAATCACAAACTATTAATTGATGAGTGAAGACTGATGAGCTAACAGAGATACCAGAAACCTGCACGGCCAATATCATATAATGGAATTAATTTGGATTTTTAGATTTTGTGTTGTTTGTTTTTAACCTTTTTCTTAGCATTTGCCCTTTTTTTTCAGTGACAGCAGAGATACAGACAGGAAATACAAGGAGAAAGATGGCTGTGATGACAAATCAGGGACATTGTGGTTGTATTTGATGTATCTTTGCTAATTTTTAACACATTTTCAAATCCAAACATATATTTTTGAGCATCATCTTGCTTTGTAAAAGTTTTAAAAAAGTATA
>JAPZDV010000015.1:16567789-16581471 GCA_029814665.1 Acanthurus lineatus
ACATAGCAACAACAAACCTCTAAGAGGAGGAACTCAACCTCGCTAATTAATGACGGCTTTATTTTCCTTTTGCGCAGTAGTTAGACGTCAAACATCCCACACACACAAACACACACACACACACACAAAACACAGAAACACACGTAAATGAAAGGATGATGCTATCAAACTGGTAAAAAAAAAAAATAAAAGGAAGAATGTTAAGAAGAAAATTAAGAGAAACTGAAATATTAAAGAGTTCTGCGAAGAAGTGAAGCCATGAGTGTGCAAACACACACACACGCACACACTTGAATCACACACACTACACAGTCACTCAATCCCATTATGAGGGTTGGCAGAGTGGTCCCGTGTGGCCTGCTCTTGAGGACAGCCCCCCCGGGAACCAAAATGCATTAAGAAATTAATGTTCACCCTGGGAGCCTTCCAAAAAAACCCCAGACTTAACCTGTGGCTCCCTCTGAGTGTGTGTGTGTGTGTGTGTGTGAGAGTGTGTGTGAGGAGAAAGTTTAAGTCCAAACGAGTCAGGAGGTCGACCATCGAGGTCAGTAATTGATAGGCCCCCCCCCCACCTCTCCCACTTGGCGCCTTCTGTTGGCCTTAAATAGCAGAAATCTAAAGCAAACACGCGGCTCTTTCTCCGCTCTGATAATCTGTCATAAAACACTCTGAGGTTTTTATTCGCCTCCTTAATCCGGATATACAAAAAAGATTGCTGCGCGGCAACAATAACAACAGAAAAACAGTTCGCCTCGGTCCGACAACAGGAAGTTGACTTTCAGATACGATCTCTGGATTCTGGTTTGTTGCAGTAAAAAAAAAAAAAAAAAATGGCAGCTCTAATAATAATGGATGGCAGTAATTTGTCACAGTAATTTTTTTTTTTTTCAGGGGGAAGAAATTGGATTGATTGTGTTGTGTTTTAGTTGGCCCGCTCCGCTGGGAATTTATGGGGGTCACTGATTGTTGTTGATGGATATTTTTGAGAAAATAATGTCCATGTTTCTTGGCAACAAAAAAAAAAACAGTTTAATGTTTTGTCTTTTTTTTATTTTAAAATGTATTTACATCAGCTGACCTCTGCGCTCGCTCATTTGGAGCCACTTACTGATGATAAGTTTAGTTTTTAAATCATTAAATCTCGACTGCTGCCATCAAAAACCCACCGTGACGCCAAATCATTACGTGCTGATGACAAATATGACTGATATACTTTATTTTTTGACTTTAGTTTGAGCAAATCGAACATGGTTGTTTACAAAAACCTCATTTCAGACACATTTATTGCATGTTATTGATTCATCTGTCTATCACCTGTTTAATTTAACCAATCAGGGCACTAACAGCTTTGCCAGGTGATTGATAAGTTCATGGCCTGAGGTAGAAGAACATGAGTTTTTGAAACTCTCTTTGCATGAAACATGTAGTTAAGCTTTTTTGAGTGATTCTGCAGAAAGTTTGAAGTTTATAACATCTGTGTTACTTTCTGTCTCAGGTGATTAAAAAGTGCGACTTAGCACTGTCTAAGGAAATGGATAACATCTGCCTACATGCAGTTATCGGCCTCACAGGTTCAGCTGAGGAGATCCAGGAGGACTTGAAGGCAACACGAGGGCAGGATGCTCCTTCTTACAGCACAGAGAAGAAGCAGGATGCTAAATTCAAACATGGCAGAAACAGACGACTGCACGTCCATTTTCTTAGATGATGCTGACTTGCAGTTTCTTAAATTCCTCACACAGAAATACGTTATTAACTTCCAGCTTTGTGCATAAACACCTAAAGACTTAAACTACGAGTGCACGTAAAGCAAGAAGCCTGACTCAGCTCCTTCTGCTTTAGGCCGTGAACTTATCAGTCGCACATCATCAGCAGCGTCTGTGCTCATGTTTTAGGAGCCGTTGTTACTTGCAAACAAACAGCTGTTTCTCTCACATGTTGTCACATCAAAGCCACGCCCATCGCCGCCGGTAGATCCTCACGGGATGCTGATTGGTCCAATCGGACTCAGACACAAGCACATAACTGGAAGCCTGGCAAAGATGGATCCAAGAGCTCAGATTATCGAACGATCTCTCGAATCCAGCTGTCTCAGGAGCGAACGCACCGCTCCAATAATGGGGAAACATCTGGAGCGCATTAATACAATTTAAAAAATCATCGCTGAACAAAGACATAAACACAGCTTCCTTTCAGTGAGTCTAACCTACATTTTCTATATTAATGGAGTCTCATATCGAAGGGCGTGTTTTTTCTGGCACGGCCTCTCGAGCTCAGGCGGACTTCAGGGCCCAGAGCCCGTCGGGGGCCACGGTTGAGTCAACACGACTCACTGACCAGAGCTTGTCCTGCTTTCACCTCGAATCTGCATCCCACTGCGGTTAAAACACACACACGCACACACACGCGCACACACTCATATGTGAACACACACCTACGTACGCAGTTTCACATTGACACACGGTGCCACAGTGGCATCAGACGTAAGTGACGGCTGCCTGAGTGGAGACTCACCGCACAAACATTTGCTTGTTTGTCTCCGTTTGTGTGTCGTAACAGTGGAAGAGCTTGGGACGTTCGAGAACTGTGTCATAGAAAAAGTTCCTTTGGTGACGAGCTGATCTATCAAACCTGAGATCAATCAAACTCTGCGTGTGTGTGTTTGCACCTGAAATCTCTTTTAACTGTGTTGTCTGCAGGTTTAAGGTCCTCAAATTGTCTCTCATGTCCCTTAAATTCGATTTATCGAGCAAGTTTCCTCCAGTTAACCTCATCTTATCACTTCCTGTCATGTCTACATGACTAATCAATCAATCAGGTTTCCTTTTTTCTAAAAAATGTCAAAAAAATGCAAAAGAATTCAAAGAAAAAACTTTTTTTTTTTGCTTTTGCATCTAACAAATTTTTAAAACTTAAACATTTTTAATATAAAATAATATTAAAAAGATTAAAGGAGAAAATCAAGTTTTATTTCATCAAACTTAAAAAAAATTGGACAAATATAAAAGTTTCTGTTGTTTCAGCACAACTGACTGTTTCTAGTTTATTTTATTTCATTAATATGCAAAAATTCTGCCAGATGCATTAAAAAAAAAACATTGTGAACGTCAGAAATGAACAATACATCGACTGAAACTCGTCCCGTGTGAAAAAGCATCAATAGCAACCGCTCATAATGGAAAATATAATGAATAAAAAATGACTAAAATCAAACTATCCAGCTCAGTTCCCCAAACTCAGGGAAAATTTGTGGTTAGCAGCAGTTTCACAGCTCGTTCAGCCGTTCAGTCGCGTGTCCGACCCAAAAAAGTCAATGTTTGGGACTTTAACAACAGTCGTGGACGTGATGTTAAAGCTGCTGGACTTCTTCACAAAGCAAACCTTCTGTTTTCACCCTGCAGAGTCCGTCATGCACCCGACTGCCCCCCCAAAGCCACAGGACACACCTGTGAGTGTCAGAAGCTGCTCTTGTGAACACAAAATGTGCGTTTTTACAAATAGACTGCTTGTAAATTGGACATTTGTGTGTGTGAGTGTGTGTGTCTTCCTATTGACTCAATCCTGGCTGAGGAGGGGGGGGATAACACTCAGGCGTGTTCATATATTAAGAGTAAACTCTCTTGCATGTGGTCTTGCTGTGAAATTCAATCAGAAGAAAATATGTTTGCCAAGAAATCGACAAATATGTCGCGAAACTCAGCAGCGTGGACTGCTTCTGTGTGTGTGTGTGTGTGTGTGTGTGTGTGTGTGTGGCCATATTTTTCTCTCTCTGCGGTCTGTTCATATTCTAATCAGTATGTTTCCTGCTTGCATTGATCAGGGCCTGATAACAGCGACTCCTACATGGTGTCTCCTCAGCAGATGCATGAGGCTGATAGAGGCAGAGAGAAAGAAACCAAATGAGAAAGTGCGAGGCTGCACAGGACGAGAAAACATGTCTGTGAAACACACCGTTCTGTGCCGCCAATGCTTTTCACATGCCGCATTCAGACGCGTTTTATCAGGAATGTGTCGCAGGTTTCACATCAAATTTAGACGGATATCAGTTTAAACATGGAGCAGGGTTGTTGTGATTTTTTTAATATAATATTGGATGAACCTGTTTGTGTCTTTCTGATGAAACTGATGCAGGTTTCTATCAGATTGTTTATTTTAAATCGATAATTTCTTCAAATATGATTCATTTCTATAGTATTATGAGGGGTTTTTGTTGTTTTTAGCCTTTATTGAAGAGAAAAATGGATTTCCCCTTCATTAAAGTACATCAAGTGGACAGTTTTCATGACTCTTGATGTCTGAATTTAGCTGAAAAGACAAAATAAGGGCAAAATTCTAGATCAGAAAAAGAATTTTTGTATGTTTTCACTCTTAAATCTTGAATGACATTGAACATAAATATAATTTACTTCTATTATCATCATATTGTTTTCGTGCCTTTTCAAATATGTAAAATTTTTAGGGAAATATTTAGTTCCTCAAATAAAAACAACCAAGAAATTCATTAATCTAATTGAAGAAATGTAGAAAATTTCACATTTTCTTAAACTTAAAAGACAACACATGTACAAAACTTTTTCATATCATCCGATTTTCTGAATGATTTTCAAAAACATTTATGTTAAAAATACAAAAAAAAACGTATAATTTTGAACATTTTAATGGTTTGAGATTTGATAAGTGTGAGAAAATGTTTGGTTTCCTTTATCAAAACCATTTCCATCCTCCGGAGGATCTGATCTCAGTTCACCTGCAGTTTGGTTTCAAAAAAAATCAGCCTCAGAAACTTGTGACAAACGTCTCAATCAAAAAAATCGAAACAGCATTGAGGGGAAAGAAAAAAATCGGGTGACAGAAACCCCGACATGCCGGAGTCTCAGCTCGGTTTCTGAAAAGGGGGAAACGGAGAGTCAAAGAGCTTTGGCCCTTATCTGCTGGGAGCTGTGCGCCGCTGTGGGGCTTCATATGGATGTATGCTCATGTGAAGCCATTACATGGGGAGGCAAGCACGCTAACATCTCTGCTGTACCAGAACGACCGACTGTGTAATACTCTCTACCGCTTCCTGTTTCCTATCGATTTCAATCAGTTTAGACTAACATGCATCCCACACCTCCGCCATCGCATCTGCACTGTGTACATACACGCGTACCTACATTTTATTTGAATGCATATTGGTTCCACGTATGAGCCCCGCCAGCCGTGCACGCAGACGCTGCAGCACACTGGCTAGGATTTAATGAATCCAAACAGAGTGGTGAATATATAGATATATTTATATACATATATATATATATAGGGAATAAAAGGGCATCTGTCTTATTGTAACGTTTTATAGTTCAGCCTTTTTTTTTAAAATAAAAAGGTGCTTATGGACGGTAATTTAACTTTGAAAGGAGCGAAGAACAGAAGTGAGAAACCTGAGTTGAGCAAAAGCCCATTTGCACCATGTGTGTGTTTGCATGCAGCTCTGTGTGTGTGTGATGTGTGTGTGTTGTGTGTATTTTCAAAGTGGCCAGTGTGTGTGTGTGTGTGTGTGATTACAGTGTGTAAGCTCAGGTTTGCATTTCCATGCCACCTTGTGTGACTTATCAGAAAAAAAAAAAAAGACAAACAAAAACGTAAAGATATTCACACTTTTTTAATGTATCACTTTACGGTTTGAATACAATAAAAAGTGTGTTAATATTTGCATTTTGAATTTTTATTCTTTTTTTTTTTAAATCTTACCTTTTTCTCTCTTTTTTTATATTTTTTTTTTCTCTCAGCAGACCTTCAATATTCGATTTTTCTCTTTTTCAAGTGTGTTCACCTTATTTCCTATCTTGCTAATACATTTTTCCACATCTGTAAAGTTTATTTTTGTAACTTTATTGGTTTCCCCCCGGTGAGTGAAGGTAGAGGAAGGGAAGTCATTACAGCTTAGTCCTCCAGCCTGCCTGCCTCCATCTACACAGCCAGGAGAAAAAGTACAGAATGTCGACAGCTATCTCTCATATTTCATCAGGACGCCGTCTTCTCTGGAGACTCCATTTGTGTAGTAAACATCTTAAAAGGTTCCCTTGGCTCCTCTCCTACCCCCCCTTTCTTTTCTTCTCCTGCTATTTATTTATTTATTCTTCCTCTCTCTCTCCTTTTTTTTTTTTTTCTTTACAGATTCAGTTCGTCTTATTTTTTTTTAAACTGCTTGACTCCTAAAATACAGATATCACAGTTGGGGCCCCCATGAGTTTTTTGAAAAATGAGCATATTACTTCCTACATCTCCCTTTCCCTTTTTTTTTTTTTTTGTCACAATAAATATTTCCATTTATATGCAAATTATTATCTACTGACCAAGAATGGATAAAAAGTCGTCTTGTTTTCATTGTGGTGTGCAGAGCATGTGAGTGTGAAGGCGGGAAGTGTCGGGAGCTGGGGGAGCAGAGAGAGAGCAGCTCCTCATTTAAAGAGTAAATAATCTCCCATTGCATTCTATTATTTATACCCCTGGCTTGAAAGGGACTGTATTAACTTATAAGTTATAAGTAGTTAGAAGTTACTTACTTTAAACTGGGGGTGGTGGTGGTGGTGGTGGTGGTGAAGGGGGGGGGAGTAGAGAGCCGGCGCTCTGCTTAGCTGACTTCCCCCCAAATTGCTGACATAATTACATGAATGTAATTTTTTATGACTCACAGAAAATCTTGGCATTTTCACTGAAGCAGATAATTAGACTTGGAATAAAGCAGGGGCGGAATAATTAATACATCAAAACTAGATGAACTTTTTCTAATTATTTTTATTTAATCTCCATTCTAATTATTGTTCTAGTCGGCTGAGCGAGATTGCCTTTCTCATTCAGGGTGTGAAATGCACCCGTAGCGCTCAATCCTCACCCAGTGAAATATCAACTAAGCGTGGAGACGGGAAATCACAGGGTGCTCACCACTCTCTTCCCCCTCTCTCCTCCTCTCTGATTGAACTGTAATTTAAATTTCTCCATTGCCAACAAACAATTTACATACACCTGCCAGACTCTTATTTATTTATTTCCCCTGACTTCCTCCTCCTCCTCCCCTTCTCCTCCTCCCCCCCCCCTCGCTCCTCTGAGTCTCCAAATGTATGGCAATCAATATTTCTCCGGCTTTAAATGAGTTTGTTAATTAGCCTAATGTGGTTTGGATAGAGGTTGTGTTTCCCTTCCTATCTCAGCATTCAGGAGGAGCATTTGCTTAAAATAACTAGAGGAAATAAAGTGTGTGTGTGTAAGTGTGTGTGTGCATGTGTGTGTGTGTGGAAAGAGTTGCTGACCACAGAGTAAATTTTCCCACTTATCTCTGGTGTCACTCTACCAAGAACCTGCCCCTGAAAAGGAATAGTACATCTGATAAGAGCGCAGTTTATTGCTGATGTAAACATAATTAACACTCACACACACTCATGCTCGCGCTCTGTGGGCACACACACACACACACACACTTATAGGTAGATGAACAAACCAAACAAAAAAAAAAAAAAATCAGATTAAGCATAAAAGTTTTTACCTCTTAAAAATAAAAACTGAAAAAAATCTGAGCCACTTAAACGCAAACAAGCCGGCGTTCTTCACACTCTTTAACCCCCCCAAAAAAAAAAAAAAAAATTAAATATTAGCCTTCATACATCTATATTCATTTAAAAAAAAAAAAAAAAAAAAAAAGAGGCTTTCCACAGAAGGGTTCCTCACATAATAACTCAGCAGCAGTCATTAAGACACCTCATTGAATGTAGGCCAAATTATGCAAGCTGCTTCCCATTCTCTTTATATGTGTGCAGACGTTTCAGCACCGCATGAAGCTGATGCTCAGATTGCATAAAGACAGACTGAGAGAAAAAGGGTGGGGTGGGGGGGGGTGAGGAAAAGGAGATTAGGAACTAATGCAAGTCAGCTAAATAAAATATTTAAAAAAAAAAAAACATTCATCACAAGCATGAAATTAAAATAATTCTTGCTCTCCCTTCTATATCCACATTTCTTATTAACAGTCTGTGTATTCACTAGATTAAAATTGCCGCTTGATTAATACACAAAACAAGATCAGATTTAATTAACATCAGATTTAATTGAGGCCCAACAATTCTTTTTTTTTTTTTATGCCACACACTCGCAGTTCAGATAGAGACGATCGCAAGCTTCCATAATTAAACGAATGTAAATCTACCAGTGCCTTTCAAAAAAAATAAAAAAAATAACCAGATTGATGTGCATCCCATGCAGGCAAATCTCCCCCATTTAAAACAAATATATTAAAGTTATTATTATTATTCCTTTATATAGATTACAATTTTAACAGAGAAATAATTTGGGAATAATTTAATTAAAGAGATAATAACGTTTGAATACGGAGCAGAAAATTCCTCTATATTTTGACCCTGTTTGAATAGATTTTGATGACTGGGGTGTGTTTAATTTGCACGATTCTTCCAACATCTATTTGTGAATAAGCAGACGAACCTTAATCTAGATTAACAGCCATCAGAAAAAGAGGAGCTTCATATCCTGTTTAATGAAATCATATTTGCTCACACGCAGCCCCTGAAAGCCTCTTAAAACTGCTCTATTTACACGGCTTCACATAGAGAAGCTGCAACGCCACTTTTCTTTTTTTTTTTTGCACTTTAAGATTCGCTGTAATTCCCATCAGCCACATCAAAACGGCAGCTTTTTGAGCTACTGGGTTTCACTTGTGTCAAACAGAGGGTGTCAGTCTTGTTTTATTCTGTCGTTTCAGCGATGTGAGGGCCCAGTTTCTTGTTTCTTGTTTGCGGGAGTTGATATTCTGCTTGCGTTTAGTTGTGGTATCATGATCAAACCAGATAGCATTCTGTTATCGCTGTGTTGTATTATTTCTATGGGCCAATATTTTTGGTATTATCAATGTAATCTGGAGTATCTGCTAGGTGTGTGTGTGTGTGAGTGTGTGTGAGTGTGTTTACTCTCTGTTCTGCTTGGTGAGACTCCATATTCAAGGCAGGATGGAGGGAGAGCGAAGCTGCAGGGTCTCCAATAAGTACGTAGTGCCACCATGTGGCGGGTGGAGGAGCTGCGGGGGTGTTTTGTGCAGGAACCTGCATGTTTTTGAGGAGTTTGTTTGCGTGTTTGTTGCCGAGTTGTACGTGTCGTTCTGTGTGTTTCGGGTCAGATGGGGGGAATGTGAGATGTTGCACTTGGCAGACAAAACACTGTTTTTTTTTTTTTGATGTGAAGAAGACCTGGGAGGATGCGGGCTGAGATCTAGATGAAAGCTGGTGCTCAGACGGACTACGTGCAACAAAAACGGGTTTTATTTTTAAAAAAAATGACCTAAAAACGCAACATAAACATAAACATTAACAAACGATCACGCAATGCTTTAAACTTTCCGTTCAGATGTGGAAATAAAGGTTGTGATACAGCTGTTGTGCATTGTTTTAAGTGTTTTTTTTTCACCTTCAACTTTGTGTGTGAGCCTGTGCGTCCTGACGGGGGCGAACCGCCTGCTGGCGCCACGGGGATGAAGGCTTCACGCTTGGGTTGAGATTACCTGTGCGGGCGCCCTGTGTGGCGTGTTTATGAATCAGCTTTTTTGTTCAGATTTCCCCCTCAGCTTGTGTCTTTTTAGGACACCTACACCCAGGCAGGGAAGGAGGAGGGGGGGAGGGAGGAGGGGGGGAGGCGGGCGTCGGCCGGCCACACCTCGCCGTGAACCCCTCACCTGGACGTGACCCGCGGGATGTTTATAACCCTGGTTTATCTCCATGGCGATAAAGCCGCGGAGCTGCTGCTGTGGAATGAAAACAGGTTGGCAGGCCAGACAGACAGGAGTCGAGGCTGTAATGTAACGTAACACACACACACACACACACGCACGCACGCACACACACACACACACACGCACACACACACGACCAGCTGAGCGGCCCGAGCCACTGACCTGCATGATCGCCTCCAGAAACTCTGGATTTAAAGGAAAAATCCCCTCAAAAGACCCTCACAGAGTGTTAAACATCATTCAGGTGGATTTTTTATTCTTCAAACTATTAAATGACACAAACACAGATTTTTAATCTGATTTTTTGTTGCTGTCAAGTGGATCAAACTTGTTTCTAATAAAAGGTAACTTGAACATTCTCATATCATCACCTGAATTGATCGCTGAGTGCATCTCTCTGTAATCTCTGACTTCCTCATCCTGCGTGTCATGATCTCAGATGCCAGCTGTTGTTTTTAGCTGCTTATTGTCACTAAAACTGGAGAAAATGGGGGATTTTTTGGGGTGAATATGTTTGATTGTGGATCTGCTGCTTTAGTGAGAGTTTGCAGCTGCATTTTGTGCATGAGATTGAGAATAATCTGCAGAGCGACTTTTACTGCAATGAAGAACAAGCCACCCATTGCAACAGAGACTGTTAATGCATCAAATGAGCTCTTTTCATCATTATAAACAAGATAAACATCATTTTTATGGTGCTGGCTTAAACCAACTTTTTGGGTTTGGAACTTATTTGTTTTAGTGTAAAAGATTCAGAATCAGGTGCACAAACTGGATTGAAACCAGTTCCATGTTGGTGGAAATGACCTCAGTGTGGCTCTGTGATGTGTTCAAGGCTTATTGGACAAAAATGAAGCCTTATGCAACAGAGGAAATAACAATTATTGGATTGAATTTTAACAATTCAACTTAAGATTTTGGTCTTACGGTTAGAAATCACTGACAATAAGAAAAACAGAGTATTTCCCATCAAATCCCATCCTACAACAAAGAAAGTAATCAAGTTAAACTGCATTTAAAATTTTACTTGAGTAAAACTACAAATGTATTATCAGAACGTACTCGACCACTTTTTAATGAAGCTGTTAAAACTAAAGCAGTTGATTAAATGTTTGGTATGTAAAGTCTGATTAACTGATAGAAACTATCAAATAAAGACACGGGACGACGTAAAATATGTGCTAAAGTTCATGAAAGAAGTATTATAAGAGTATCAAGTAAGGAAGTAAAAACTGAGTAACTTTACATGATTACTTTCCATCACTGGTGCCAGAGTTTACTGAATCAATTAAACAACAAATAAGACAAAATAAAGCACAAACAGACGTTATTTTAACCGTTTAAACTGCTTTAAAGTGTGTAGTTTCTCAGATTAACCAACTACCTCACCTGTGCTAACCACACCCTGATCTCTCTCACACACACACACACACACACTCAGACGTGAATCTGAGGACGCGGAGTCACCGTGAAGCGTCAGTGTGTGTGTGTGTGTGTGTGTGTGTGTGTGTGTGTTTACACAGCAGCACCATTGAGCTGGAACACTCAACTATTCCAAGCATGTGTTACATTCAAGTGTTGGGCCATTGTGTGCTGGAGAGCGCCTGCTGTCGAAGCCACTAATGTGAGAGTGACACGAGCCAAGTGGGCTTAACTTGAAGTAAACGAAGTTCGCCGAACGCTCGCACGCTTGGCAGCGGCGGCGGCAGGAGGACGGGGAGGACGAGGAGGACGTTCAGACTCCATCACGTTCAAATCGAGCTGCAGGGAGAAAAACAGGAGCGAGTGAGCTCAGGCCTTCCTCCATCATCCTCATCATCATCATCATCCGCTCTTGTCTCTGCTGTATCATCCACAGGCCCGATTCCCAGCCGCCCCCAAACCGCCGGTTCAATTACCCATCATGCCCTTGACCTTGGAGGTCAGCCTGCTTTAGAGGATGAAGCCTTAGATGTCCGCAGAGAGGAACAGAAAGTGAAAGAGAGCGGGGAGAAAGAGCACGGGGGAAGAAGGGATTGAGAGTTAGAAGGGGGTGAGGTGGAGAGATGGATTGTGGGGAAGGGTGAGGGATAGTGTGTGTGTGTGTGTGTGTGTGTGTGTGTTGGTGTGTGTGTGAGCGAGGGGGAGAGAGAGAGAGAGAGAGAGAGAGAGAGAGGCCTCAGCCCTGCTCTCTCTTATCTCTCCAGCTTGGTGGAGTTTTAAATTATTCATTCCCTGCTGCTCCCGCCGACTTACACATCTCCATCACACGGCTGCCCGCATCCGCCTGGGGAACAGGCGGTCGCCACGGCAACCTTATCGCAGATCGCAGATTTCGGCTCCAGAAATGAAATAAAAGAGGAAATTGGCTGTATTAGCATAAGAGGAGTCAGCCCGGAGTTGAATACACACATCACCCCCCCCACCCCTCAACCCACCCACCCTCCAACCCTCCAACCCCACGTCCTCCCACCACCACCGCCACCACCGCCGCCGCCGCCGCCGCCCCTCCAAAAGCTCACAGCAACACCCCGCCCCTGCCTCCTCTCCTTATCAGCGCTGTCTGATCGCTGCTCTCCCTTTCTATATTTTTTTTTTCTAATTCCACTCCCCACCACCTCCACCTCCGCCCCCACCGCCACCGCCACTGCCGCCGCCACCGCCACCAACTCGCCCTCCAACCGCACAGCCCATCCCTCTCCCTCCACCACCCCTCGCCGTCCCTCTTTGTTCCTCCTTGTGCTCGGAGAAGAATGGCGGCGAGTTGGTGGGAGAGGGGAAAAATAGATGTGGTCGCCGTGACCTCTGACCTTTTCAGAGGGGGGAGTAAACAATAAGCAATAACCTGGGAGACGTGACTGTGTCGGCGCCGCCGCCACTGACTGACAGCACACTTTATTTCCTGTCCAATAGGACCTTTTCTTTTTTTTTTTTCCCTCTCCTCATCATTTTATTATTGGTGTTTCTTTCTCCTCCTTCTGTCCGTCCTTCGGGATCTACCATCTCCACGCCGGGCGCCGTTTTCCCCCCACACTCACCTTTAAAAGGAAAAAAAAAAGGTCTGAGATATTTTTGTTTGGCTTTCAGGTGAATGGATGTAACTTCCTGCAGATGTGATGTGACTTGGCGGGGTGGGGGGGGGCTCGCTGGTGTAATCACTCTTTTCAAAAAAAAAAAAAAAAGGAGTCCAGGTCCACATTAACATCCTCCGTCAATACGTAATCTCCGTTAGCTATCAGCAGCCCTCCATCACTGTGAAGCCACAAAGGCCGCGGCACAATGCTAACTCTTTAGCAGACACCCATAAACCTGCCCCCCCCCCCAATTTAGCGCCTATTCTGACGCCTATTAACCATTTTGTAACAAGTCACCCCCTTTGCCTCCCCTCCTCTGCTCCCTCCATCACTCCCTAATTGAAGTTAAACAGCTGAGAAATAGCGACCATGCCCCCCCCCCACCACCCATCCATATGGTTATAAATGTCAACATACTCTCCCACTTAGATTGACACTTCCCCGGGGAGGAGTGCGTCCGCTGGTGTGTGTTTGTTATGGTAATCATGTTCCTCCCTCACATCTTTTGTGCAAATCAAATCAGCAAGGGGGGGGGGGGCCCAATAAGGCACAATAACGCCCACCGCGCTCGCTGGCTCGCTCGCCGGCTCGCTGGCGGCGTTCTTCATTATCGTCGCCATCATTATGGAAACTTAGTTAAATGTTATGTTAGAAAAACGGGGGGAAAAAGGCGGCTGTGTTTTCCGGAGGTCCCTGAAAGCATGACTGAACCGATGAGGGATTAACGAGCAGCATCCACTTTGTTCGCTCGCTCAATCGGCCTCCCCCTCACTTTTTATGACTGTCTCCTCTGTTTTGTTGATCTGAGTGTTAGACTGCTTCAAAAATAAAAAAACTGCAAGCTCCATCTGAGGGTTTTTTTT
>JAPZDV010000015.1:16581571-16625160 GCA_029814665.1 Acanthurus lineatus
GTGAAAACACACTTTTCTTTCCTTTAAATGATCTTTATAATGTGAAAATAAAAGTCTCCTACATGATGTAATGAGAAAGTCAGGTTTAGTGTTTAATTGTGTCTTAAAAATCATGTTTCCCATCAGTTTAAGAGGTAAAGAGCTCTTATATCTGAGAAAGTCAAACCCCTAAAACATCATTTATTTGAAGAAGAAGAAGCTAAATGCAAAATGTTTTATTGCTGCAGCAGGAAACAAATGAGCAGCTGAATCCAATCAAACTTGACCCAGAATCTGACAATGAGGTGATTTAAACTGCTGACCTTTTGTTATCAGCCTCCTTCAAAGTGTCATTTTTAGTTTCAGCTGAATTTCAAGCTCGGTGATTGAAAGCTTTTTTTAATAAAAAGTGGCTTTTTATTTAAAAAAAACAATTATTTCCTGAACACAGTTGCTCACCTTTTTGAATAACTGATGTAACTGTGAGACTTTGAAAAGCTTCACAATAAAAAGGGACCTTTACTGACCTGAAAACCCCAAATAAACCTTATCTCCGGTTTCCAACTCTAAACAGGAAGCTGCTTACGTAGTTTCAGTCAACAATCAATCATCATTGTAGTTCAGAGTCATTTAAGTTGCAGCAATTCTCTAGAATATTAGTTGTTTTTTCCTGTTAAAACTTACTGAAAAGTAAAAGAAGGGACAATAAACAAACTTGATGTGTAATTTTACCGATTCAAAAAACTAAATGTGTTGAAAATGCAGTAATATTCTTCAAAAAAATCATGTATTTGAGGTTCAAAATGCCCCTTTTATACCCAATTATGATAATATCACCTGTTATAAATAAACCTGTTTTACCTGTGGAACATTTCAAACAGGTGTTTTTGGAGCTTTTCCAGTCTTGAGTTGCTTTTGAAACATGTTGCATGTATTAAATTCAGTACATGCAGATATTTGTGTTGTTTTCAGTTGAATATATATTTTAAAAAAGGATTCACAAATGATCACATTCTGTTTTCTTTCTGTATCCAAACTTTTTTGAAGTTGACCTCAAGTCCTCAGTGTGTTTTCTCATTTACATTCCCAAGAAAAACACTGCAACATAAGAAGAATATTGTCTCCGTTATGTCAGAAAAAAGAGACAGAGCAGACGGTTTCCATCCAGACGAAGAACAGGCCAAAAATGGCAAACCATTAAATATCACTCCATCCCATAGGAAGGATCAGATGCATACGAGCTTAACGTGGTGTGTTTCTCCGGCTCTGCAGACTCCCAACAGACACGACGCTGCAGAGGAAACATGTGGAGGAAGAAGGACGAGGGACATCACACTTAGACCATCCACCTCCACCTCCTCCTCCTTCCTCCTCCGTTTCCACAAGCCAAAACGAGCCAAAACGAGCCAAAACGAGCAGGACTGTGTCGCCTGAGGGCCCCCCCCCCGTTTGGATGACGCTTTGCACAAAACACACAGTTAAGAGACGCCATCTAACAATCTAATCTACTGATTTGAGTCCATATCTGAGCTTCTGAACATTTCAAATTATAAAATAAAGTAGCTCATTTTTTCCCATGAGGCAATGAGAATGTCTCTATTCTCTCTCCCCCCTCCCCGCCCCCCCCTTTTGTTCACTCATTCATCTGTTTCATCACAAGCGCCTTATTATTGGAACAATCCTGATTGCTTCTCCAGGCGTTATCTCCTGAAAGGCTCCTTCTCCTCCTTTCGTCCTGCTCTCTAATTCCCGAAACCCTCCTCCTGTGTTTCCCCACTTCGGAGCGTCGGGCCTGTTTATTCCCCAAGCTCTTAATCTGTTTTAAGTGGTGAATACTTTGGAACAGTGAAGAAAAAGGCCTTAACATGGAGACAGCCCAGGCATCCTGTGCCATGCTGCTATCCTTGGTGGTCTTCTAAAGCTCCCTCTCCCTCGGTTCCTCCGTGTGATTGTGCCTGGTATGGTTGGAGGCTCATCGCAGCCTACATGTGATTTCACATGGGCTATAGAGACACTTAGCGCCTGTGGCTCTGTCCCTCCCACACACAGTCTGCTAGGAAGAGCTGTACCACTCACAATCCCATGTGTAGGTTTGCCGCGAAGCGCCTGTAGTGATGACAGTGTGTCTGTGTATGGAGAGTGTGTGTTTGTTTGTTGGGGGGGGGTAGGAGTGTGTGAGCTCGCTCGCTTGTAAAGTGCGCGTGTGCGAGTTAGATGCCAAGACCACACATCCAGAAGTGTTTTAGCGGAATCGCACACACACGTAGAAACACACAGGAGTGTCAGCCGGCGGTTTGGTAATAGCAAGTGACAGGGTGAGACGGGAGACAATGATGATCCCCTCACCGTCCTAAAATGGATCGGTGCTGCCCCCCCCCCAACCACCACCACCACCACCTCCGCCCCGGTCCAACCCCTCCGTCCCACGCTCGTCCCTGCTCCCTGGCCCTGAGCTGATAACTGCGGCGGGACCGCGAGCGGGACGGGGGAACGAATCCCAGAGGGGCGTCCCGTGACAGCGACGCTCCGCTCCGGCAGAGGGAGTGTGGGCGCAGTGGGGCTGATACCCCAACTGGTTTGTGGGTAGCGGCGTCACACTCGGTTCCAGCCCTCGGGGGTCGAGGCGTTAAGGGGGACAATGTCTTTTCTTGTCCGGTCGGACGACGTTGGTCACAGTGGATTTCCAGAGCAGGCTGAGGAGCCGTGCACAGTCCCACACCGCATTAAAAGACTGCGGGACGGCAGCCATTTGTAGTCCTGTTTGGACAGGCGTCAGTGTGCGGTGGGCTGGTGATATGGACATTGGAACAAAGGGGATTGAGACAAGTGTCAACAACAACAACAACTACAGCCCAGCCTGTGTTTGATTTGATGTGGTTTGCTCCAGGCCAAAGCAAGAGCTTTTATTCTTGCAGCATCAAGGAACAAAACACAACCAAGATGTCGGATGTGAAGTTTTTCTGAAGCAGAAACCCTGAAGCCCACAGAGTCGCTTCTGATTCAAGCTGACTGAAGCAGGTAAAAGCTCCTTCAAATTGGACCAGTTTTATCCCACTATGTGAACAAGTTGGAGCAGGACGGAGGTCAAATAGTTGCAGTGAACACGTTGCCACATGGCTGCAACTGCATCAGACGCTGGTGACCTTCGTTTCAGGTCGTTCTCCCTCTTTCTCTTCCCATTTCTGCCTGCTTCTTCACCTGTAACGGTCAAATAAAAATCAAAATAGCTCAAAAAACACTTTTAAAATAACTAACCGCTCCCCATCCCTCTATAGTTTTGCAAAGGTAGAACAGACCTCATGTGAAATTTGCCTGCAAAGACAGAACGTGTTGATGCACATTTGCAAAAAAATGAGAAAAGTTATGAGCAGATCAAAACCCTGAAAGCTCGGAAAGTCAAAGCTTCGTACTTGGAGGCACTTTTATGTTTAGTATGAAGGAACTAAAAAGAAAAAAAGCCACAAACATCTGAGATATTTTTGCAGCAAAACAGCAAAAAAAACACAAACTGATGATCTTCTGATGTCTTTTTAAAGAGCTGGTGTGATCAGTGAAGTGCTTTTAGAGCAGAAATTACACAGCATGCACCGTTTTTTTTTTTAGTTTAAGAGAATAAAAAAAAAAAAAACAAAGCCAGTAAATCAAAAGTAAATAAAGTTCCTCCAGGATCTGATCTAATTTTCTAAACTAATGACACCAGAAGCAGACGAGAGCTTTATTGTTCCACAAATACTGCGCTGATTATAATGAACTCAGGGGAGAGACAATAAGAGACTCATAAATTTAAATATACGTAGGATGAGTGAATGCGAGAGGATGTTCTTGTTGATGTATAAACCTATATGTGTGTGTGTTTGTGTGTGTGTGTGTGTGTGTGTGTGTTTGTTATTGTTGCGAGGGCCCGGCCCTTGTCGCAGCAAACAAGCGAGCCGGGCCCATAAATCGTGTCACTATCAGTGGTCTGGTCTCGGCCACCCTTGTGTTCTTTTATTGAATGTTATTGTAGCTGGACGGCCCCTCGGTAGATATTTCCTGGTAAGAAATCAAGATCAAATCCGAAGGGTTGGGGAGGGAGGAGGAGGAGGGGAACGGGAACAATGACTGATGGACATTGGAGGAGAGGGGAAGGAGAGGGGATAAGAGTTGGAGTGGGTGGCCACTGGCACCGCTTTAAAGCTTTGGCAAAAGAACGAGTGGCGATATTCAACTTAAAGTGAAAACTGGGGGTGTGAGAAGAGATGTGATGTGGACTTAGGATCATCCTACGATGGGAGGATGGAGACAATCTCTACTACCGTCCTCTGATTGGACAGATTAGGGTATTATTTTATTCTCCTTTATTCTTTTGTGGAAAAGTGTAGGAGTTTAAAAAAAAAAAAAAAACACACAGCGGAGATCAAAATATCACAACTGCCATGAGCTTCATCCAGCAGAGGAAATCACACACGATACCAACTTCTCATGCTAATGGTGTGATTGTGTTATTTGGTGTGTGACAAAGTGAGAAATCAGTGGGAGTGTTTCTTTTAGGAAATGCCGATCTACGCTTCTGTGATCTTTTGGAGGAGTTTTAAAAGGTTTTGACTTCTTCAGTTATCTTCAGATTTATGACCGCGGTGCTTCAGTGTGTTTACACAAGGTCACAGCTCCTGATGCTTCAGACAGGAAGTTATTCCAGACAAATTTCTCATGGAAAGGACGTTCATTTGGAAAATTCAAATCAGTCCTGAGCATTGTGCTATAAGTTGGTTAATAAGCCATAATGTTCATACTTCTCCTCTTATTCAAAACGCAGTTGAAGGATATCTACTAAATAAACAACAAGGCAACGTCAGACGCATCTTTGTCTACAAACCAAACTTCAAATTGTTACGTGAAATCAAAAATACACTAAATCAAATTAATGTAATGTGACAAAATGTGAAGCTTGGTTTGGTTTTTTAGGTGTAAAAGGCTCTTAGAGTTTCAAGACATCATTCAGCTCCATATCCACTTGAATTTTATGCCACTACATTTCAAAAATCTACACATATTGAACCATAATGAGCTGTAATATTCCCTTTTCCAATGTACTCTTAGTGCAAGAAATCATCAACTTTTCTTATCCTTTCTTAGCCTGAAGCATTAAACAAAAACACAGGTATGTCAGTAATTTAGCGTTACTCTTTCCATAAAACTGAGACTCACAAGTTTGCAAGATATTTAATAAAAGCTGAGTCAATATAAGATTCGAAACCTCCCATGATGCAACTAAAAGCATATTTTTCTTCTGTTTTCACTGTAGTCTTTCAAGTTTAACATCCACAGGTTGTACTGCTGATTTTACGTTACGAATCGTTCAAACTCATGATAACAGCATCACATTTAAGGAGAGTTAAAGAGGATTTCAGAGAGTTTCTACCAGTGATTCACATGAGTAAAGTGATTTTAACCAGTGACATCTCGCCTCTCTAACTGTGATGCAACACACTGTTACAGTACACATTCAACAATGATGTCACAACACAACGATATTTGATAATTTCATGTATCTTACTTTCTCAAAATGTCCAAACCTGCATAAAAACCAG
The DNA here is from genome assembly GCA_029814665.1 of Acanthurus lineatus. NCBI lineage: Eukaryota > Metazoa > Chordata > Actinopteri > Acanthuriformes > Acanthuridae > Acanthurus > Acanthurus lineatus. Next base: position 16,587,121 of record JAPZDV010000015.1, read on the forward strand.
TCAGAGGAGAGACAGTGATAAGTCATGCAGGTTCATAAAAGTGAAATCAAATGTGTGTGAATCCTTTTCTGATCCGCCGTCACAAAGACTCTGCGAACAAATCTCAGTTCAAACACCCCGGCTGTCTTTTCCTCGGTACCTTTCCATATTCACAGAATATAACACATTTGTTATTGAGTCCGAGTGAATCTGGGCGTGGGCGTGATTCGTCGGACTTCCCCGTGGCCTCCCCCCCCCTCCCTCTCTCTCTCTCTTTGCCTTTAATTGCTGTGGGGATCACAGGGCGGCAGGGACAGAATGGACTCCAGAGATTGTGGTTCCACCGCTGCTTCCCAAACTGGCTTTTCTCCCCCATGCACCGGCTCGCCAAGCACTCCCAAATTCCCCCATTTGCCACCCTCTCACCCCACACCTCGGCCGTGTAATGGCATCAGAAAACAAGCGCCTCTCTCCAAAAAGATAGACGCTCGTTTCCCAGAGGAAGCTGGACTGACTTTGTCGCTCTTTGGTGGGGAGTTACAAAGCGTGGGGTGTCTCCCACCGACCACTTTTTCCTACTTCTGTCCTTGTATCCTCATCTTTTCCTTTTCACTTCCTGTCAAAAAGGTCTTCTTCTTCTCTTGTTCCTTCTTTTCTTTATCTCTCTTTCCTTCTCTCCTCTTTTTCTTTCCCTTCGCTGGGTTGTTTTCCTTTTTCGTTTCTGCCCACTGACGTCTTCTCCTTTCGCTTCACACTTTTTTTCTTTATCTCTTCTTTCCTTTCCACTGATCTTCTCTTTTCACCACCTTCATTTCCTTCTGACTGGATTTTTTTTTCCTCCATTGAGTTCTTTTCCTTTTCCTTTCCTCTTTTCCTTTTCCTTCCTTCCCATTGAAAAGGAACCTCTTTCCTGTTCCGCTCTGGCTTCCTTTTCCTTCTCCTTCCTCACTTTTTCATCCCACTAGCTTATTTTCCTTCTCCTTTCCTTTCCATTGGCTTCATTTCTTTCCTTTCCACTCACTTCCCCGTCCCTTTTTTTGGACTCATTTCCCTTCATCTGGTTTCATTTTTTCTCCATGGTTTCCCTTCTGTTCCTGAAACTCTATTTTTACTTCCACAAAGTTCCTAACTTTTCCTTATTGCTGACTTCCTTTGTCTTCCACTACTTCTTCTTTCCACTGAGTTATAATTTCTTTTATACGATCCCTTTTTTTCCTCCCAGCTTCCTTTTCCCTTTCCTCTCCTGTCCTTTATTTTCCACTCCCTCTCCTTTTCTTTTCCTTTCTGCTGGCTTCCTTCACTCTTCTCCTAATCTCAGCCGAGCTCTGGGAGCAGATAAGGCTTATTTAGTGTTTGAAGTTTCCCCTCCGTCCTACTGGCACTGGAACATCTCCTACCAGGCCAAGGTAGATGAGGACAGCAGATACGTGGCAGGAAGCTTTTTGTGTATGGAGGATTTGATCTCATCCTGATCCCAAACACAGAAACACACTCTCACTCGTAGCCACATAACACCCGGATCAGAGATGCACTAGTTTTTGGTCAACAGGGCATTCCCAACAACTCCGAAGTTGTCTCATCCGACGGTGGATCATGTTTGCTAGCAACGTTAAGAAACGTTAAGTCTCCGTCAGCAGCTTCTCAGTCCGTCTATAACAGAGCCAAGCTAGCATCCGTATGCCGACATCATGGTGTCTATTTCTGTGTAAAATATCTTCAGCTCTGATAAATCTGGATCTACGTTCGCCCAAATTGACCCCATGAAGGTTTGAAGATGCGCACAGAGGAGGGGGAGCAGCAGTCGCTCTGGTTATTGTGATTAGAGCAGTGCTTTAGCGATTTGGCAAGATGCTCCGCTGATAAACAAGTGATTATGTACATGATCCACTCCAGCCATCCCCTTCCATCATCTCTCCTCCCCCCCCACCGCCATAAAAGCCAACATGTCGGATCTGTGAGTCGGAGTCTCTGATTCGACGCTGCGATTCGACGGAGCCTCCGGAGGGGAGTCTTCCTCAGGGGGGGGTCTACACGGATAAGCATTTAAAAACACTAATCTCCCCGATCACGAACACTCTCAGATAACCGTCTGCTTGGGCAGTGATCAGCGTGGAGATTAGGACTGAGATTTGGATCTGATCACTCCTGGTGATATCAGATGGGGGGTTTTTGAAATAGATTTCGGGGAGTTCTGCTCCAAAACTGAAATTATCCAGTTTGTAGGGGGAAAAAAATAAAACAACATCTCACAGAGAAAAGTGAGAGAACATCGTCCCATCCAAAGTAACTCAGATGCCTCCAATACAACTTGTGTTTCCTGCTGGAAAAGTGACGGATCGAGAGATTATCTCACATTTAAGTCTTCTGAGCAAGAACTTCTTTCTAAAGGAAGCTGGACTTTTGGGGAATGTTGGCATCTCTTAAGTGTCTCGATGTTCAGCTGAATGACACCCCCTTGAAGAGCTTGAAATGATCTCTAAATGACCTTTTCTTGCCTGTTGGAGACACATTTACTGCCATAACACTTTAGATTCATAATTCACTCGTTAATAATATGTCGAAAAGCATTTTAGCAACAGTTTGATTTAATTTTATGTGTTTCTAAAGGCAGGTATACGTCTGTCACATGGTTAAAGGCCCATCAGACACAAAGACATCAAGCTGGTTTGAATAAATGCCTCACTTGTCCACTTTTGCTGGAGGCAATGTAAATTTTTATGCACATTCGGCGGTCAAACTCCACTTTTCTTCACCTTTTAAGTGGATCTTTGCACCATCTGTAAATGCAAACATTTCTGTTTTTAATGGTCTTATGTTCTGAGATGTATTTGATTGATAACCTTCATCAGATCTCTTGAGTTCAGTCTCAAGAGTTTTCCAGTTTTGTTTTGAATTTTGCCAAGAAACAAGAGGAACTTTGGAGAAATCCAGATTTTTTCTCGTTGTGAGGACAAACCACGAACCACTGAGCCAACACGCTGCCCCATTAAAGCTCAAGTGTTTCTGCATATCATGTGTCCTTTCTTAAACATTTGTTGTCATTTATGATTCATGTCAAAGGAAACTGCCCTCTATTTGAATACTAACAGCAGTGAAGTTACAAGGACAGTGAAATATAACACAGTGTAAGAATGTTCAACCACCAAATCGAACAAAAAAATCCATGTTATTTTGGAAAAAAGCATGAAGGGTCGCTGCAAAATTCCATCAGTTTGTGTAATTTAGTTTGTTGTATGCTGTGATTTATGCCATAAAGGTGTGTGTCAGGTGGAGAAATTGATTTTAGGTCTGTTTTTTCTCTGCACTACATGCTTGATTGTGTCTTTTTTTCTCAGCCCGTCTCTCTGCCTTCAGGTCGTGCTGCACATGTCGCTCTGATCACGTCGGATACAGGCGCCTTGTTTTCGCTCGGGCCTCAGGTGAGCGCCAACCCAGCAAAGGCTTTCCAAAAAAAAGGGGCCCTTTCTCATCTTTGTACCTGAGCGTGGCGTAACCGCAGCACAGACAAAACACACCAAATCCAAAGCTGATCGACATCAAAAGCCGCCACCCCCTCTCTCTCATCCCCGCCAGCACGTCTTTCACACCCCTTTCCCCCCCATCAAACTCAGCTTCACCCAACTGTTTCCTCGTCCTTTCCCTGACCTTGTATCGCTCTTTTTTTATCCGCTGATTATCACCGGCCGTGGCTGTTTTACCCCCCCCTCATTCTCTTTCTCTTTGCTCATCCCTTCTTTGCTCTCGGTGTGTGGGCTGCAGCTCAACAGGAGGTCGTCCACAGGTAACCGAGTGGAGCGGCCTCGCAATGCTAATGCACAGAAAAAGAAGAAGAGGACGGAGATAAAAAAAAGTAGAAGGAGGGAAATAGGATTAGGGTTGGGTGTATGTGTGTGTGTGTGTGTGAGAGAGTGTGTGTGGGGTGGGGGGGGGTCTTACAAAACCACCATCACCATCATCAGAGCCTTAATCAAGCCCAGTTACATCTCAAACCAGCCTTGAATGTTTTTGCTGCTCGTAATAATGTGCACCTTCTGTCTAATTTGGCCATTATTCAGGCCTGTCAGACTGCAATTATTTAGAGCTTATCTCCCTCGCACACGAAATGACGCGTTTGTCACGCTTTTGCTCCACGCACAAACACACACTTCGACACGTGCACACACACACACACACACATATATACACCCCACACACACACACACACGAACACATACACAGGGCAGGCAAGGCGCTTTAGAAATTCCATTGATGACTGGCTGCGATAGGACCTGGTGCCCCTGTTTCACCCCCCACACACACCCCCACCACCTCATCATTACAGCATTGATTACCTTGGTTGGCTTATCATCTAACACATATTCAATCTCATCAAGAGACGCTACACACACACAAACGCACGCACACACACGCGCTAACGCACGCTCCATATTGTTTACGCGTAGATGGAGATTGCATTGTTGTTTATCCCCCGAGTTTGTTTATTCTATTGGCTGATTTGTGTTTAGTAATGTCATCTCTCCCCCTCTGGACTTGGAGCCAAGCAGAAGAAAAGAAAAAGAAACACAATCTCCTCATTCAGATTGGGCTGAGAATAGGATGCATGATATTGGGTTTCTATGATCTTTTGTGAGCCGTAATTTGATGCCACGCAAAGTGTTTAGCGGAACAAATATAGAAAAACGTTGTTAAATTATATCATAAATTAGTGATCAGGAGGAAGGAGACGGAGATATGTATGTATTTACTGCAGTGATTGGGTTACATTTGCCATAACAAGACCAATGTTCCACACAGCAGCTTTTTTTTCCTTTTTTTTTCTTGACATCCCAATTTAGTTAGTGTTATTTGGAGAACAAACCAGCCATGTAATACACAATAAAAGTTGGAGTAATGATGTTTTTTTTTTTTAGGCAATAAAGCCAATGGATGTGGCTGTTATTAAAGCATCTTTACAATTGCGAAAAACAATTCTTATCAACTGGGAAATGCTACATTTTCCGAGGATGAGGAAATGAGGCAGAGAACAAAACTAGCCATCAGATAGCGCGCCTCCTTAATTCTCTCATCCCCTGTTAAATAATATCATTATCATTGCCTAATGACGATGGTGCAGCAGTGCTTATGGAATAAGCCGATTAGGACAGAGACAAACAGCATGGGGCCAGGAAGCACGGCGAGGCCATTTACCACTTCATACAGGACAAATGAGTGTGTCCCCACCATCTTTCCTTCTCTCGTTCCCTTTTTTCAATCTCCAATCCCCCCTCCACACACACACACACACACACCAGCAACACTTCCATCTATTTCATTTCTCCTTTTTTTTTTTTTATTTTACACCAGGTCATCATGAAGTATTTGATTTCCTCTCCTCCCTCCTCTGCCTCCTTCCCTCTCTCTCTCCATTCCACCTCCTTCCTCCCCCCCTTCCACCGCCACCGCCGCCGCCGCCGCCCCTTCTCCTTTGTGCAGAGGTAATCGTAGATGCAAAGGGAAGGGGGCCGCGGGGCTCTTATCAGCCCATAACATCTGTTGGCGTGTCAGGTGATGAGATGGAGCGCTCGCGGCCTGCCGGCGGCCTGGACGGCTCCTTTAATGCAGAGAGGGGAGTGTGCAAACAAACAGCGGCTGATAGGGTCTATGCTTGTCACAATCGCTCAGGACCGTGATCTATCTTCCCCCTGCCTTTTTCGCTCTCCCTTTCTTCCCCCACTCTCTCTCTCTCTCTCTCTCTCCCCCTCTTTCTGTCTCCATCTTCTCCTCTCCTACTTGAGTGCCCGTGGTCTTCTTCACTTTCCCCAAAGACCTTTTCTCTCCGCCTCGGTTTTTTTTTAATTTTAAATCAAATCCCCTCCCTTCTTTGTTCATTTGTGTCTATAAATTAGCCTCTTATGGTGGTTTGATGATTACGGATGAGTGCACAGTGTTCATCAGGTCGCCATAATGTTGGGTTTTGTTGTTTTTTTTTGTTTTTCTGGGGGAGTCTGCAACCAGAGAGGAAAGGGAAGTGGATGTCTGACAGTGAAGATGTAGTAGATAAGATGGTCAGTGGGACGATCAGTGTAGACTTACAGTGCTCGTTATCAGGAGCCATGCGTGCTCAAAGAAAATGTTTCGGCCTTATCAACATGCTCATTTCCACAATCATCAGCAGCAGCATCAACAGCGCCAGCACCATCACATCACTGGGAGCACCACCATTATCGTCATCATCATCATCATCGTATCCATCATCATCACTGTCATTATTAACAGTATTGGCATTGTGACGAAGAAAACCATCAGGAACATTATCGTCATTATCGAGGTCGTGCATTTTCCTGTCATTTCTGCTCACAACTCTGTGGAGTTCAAGGACGACTGAGCCCAAAACTCGAACTGTTTCTGAGACATCAGAGGTTCAGTTACATTAGAAACTGGATTTTGGTTTGGTTCGGTTAGCTGATGACGCTCTAGCATATGAGACAAAACAAAAACAAGTTATGACACATAAGATTTTGTCAAGATAAAACAATAAAGTCCAGCACTTCTTCATGTTATCCTCTGTGTTTACAGAGTTCGCCAACCCTTATTAGCAGAGACAGACATGTTTAATATTGAGATATGTTAAAAAATAAGAGGGTAAGAACTAGAAAAATGAATGCAAACAATTTACAGAAAGCAGAAAATGTGAAAGAATCTGACACACAAAAGGAAAATAGTTACACAAACAAATAATTTCTATAGAAAAATTGTAGGAGTTATGATTTTAGGCCTTATTATAAGAATGAAAACTGTCCTTTTTAATTATACGTATATACAATATGCAGAGAAGCACCATGTTTCAGCTCTGAATCCTTCAAACTGTGCAAATTTTTTTTTTAACATGTGAAAAATATGAAATAAGAAACATGAATTTTTGCAGCTCAAACACTGCGTCATCCCCGATCATCATTCCTTTATAAAACAGCTGTTTAGGACGTCAACGTTGTCATTTAGTGTTGAAAATTACCATCCTAACACTAAAGTTGTGTATTTCAGAACAAAACGATACAGAAAATGGAAATAAATCAAACCGGAGCTTTAAGCAGAGCCTCTTTAAACCCTTCGCTCTCTCTCTTTCCCCCAAATGAAGCAGGATTTTATGTCCTCGTCTAAGTGCTCTGCTGAACTGTGCTGCTCCTTCTGAAGCTACACAACTATAATGTCATTGTCAGATGGCTTGTGGCAGCAAGATCAATAGTTAGTAATTCCTTGGCTGGGGGTCTGAGAGTCCTCACCCGGCTCTCTCTGTCTGTCCCCCCCGAGCTAGAATGTCCTCTAATGGAGCAGGCCAGATCTAATCACTGCAGTAATTGAAGTTTACTTTGAAGCTTTCAATCTAGGAGAATATTTAAAGACAAAGCCACCATGAAACACTATCTACTGTCCCAGGCCTGATGCGATCTGGATCTAGTGGCCTCTTCAATAATAAATGATAGTCTCAAACATAATTTTATCCCTCCTCTCGTCACATGTTTGTGCATTAGATTTGACTTAATTTAAGAGTCAGGGATCTGACCACCGAGAGCTTTTTGAAGTCCAGCACGAATGCAGATGTTGAAGTTTGAGTCCTATGAGAAAATTAAATCACTTCACTGTTTTATTTCACTTTTTCGCCTCAGCTTTAGCTGGATTTCTGTTTCAGTTTTATTTCGTTTCAGTTTACGACGATTATTTTCATTTTAATTCATGTTTTAGTTTAAGATAAGAACTCGGTCTACTCTTCGTTTCTTCAGTAAGATGATAAAAGGTTGATGATGTGTTTTAATCAACAATGCACAATCAAATTAAAAGAAAAGATTTCCTAGATGTCAAAATTTTAAATTTCAATGTTGCAGCTGTTTGAGTTTTTCCAGACAAGAATTCAAAAAAGTTTGTGCACTAACTTTCATTCTGCATCTCTGCTGCAAAATAACAGTAAATTCATCTGATAGTTTTTTGCTTAAAAAATAAACTGAAAGGACTTTATGTTCTTTTTCATTTTATCTTAATTAGTTTTGTTACCAGACAATATTTTATCTACTGTCATTTAATGACAGTTCTATTCACACATTTTTCGATTTAGTTTCAGTTTTAGTTTTGATAAAAACCTGAAAGTGGACGTGTTTTGCAGCAGCGCGTTTGGTTGTGTAATAATTGTTTCAGGTGCTACACAAACAAAACCGCCATCCATCACCAGAGTTAGCAAACCTAAACCTCGACAGTGACGAGCGAAACCCAGCGATCTACATGTGTGGACAATGTGAATCAGTATCTAACACACAGGAAACAAAAAGCACTGCGCAAGAGACTGCAGAAAAAAAGATGAAGAATTTACCCTTTAAAGTAACTCAGAATCAGAGCCAAAAGGTGGATGCTTGTCAAAAGGTGGAGCATTTGAATGCAACATGCACAGCAGCAGAAGCAGTTAGTGTTTGTTTGCAAAAAGCAAAAAAGTCCCTCAGAGCAAAAGCAACAACTCTGCCCACAACATGTGTGACGATGACATGGAAGAATTTACACCACAAATATTAATTTAACTAGAATTTAAAGAATCATGATGTTTCAAGTGCAATAACCAAAACAAAAACAGCACAGAAAACAATACAGTTAAATGCTCATAAGCAGACGGCTGCAGCAGAAACTATCAGCAGATGCCAAAACAACCACAAGTAGGTCTGTTAGACAGCAGCGAAACCAGCAGAAGCCTCAGCAAAGAGAGCAAACTGAGAGAAGACACACAAACATAAAGACACCTGAAGCTCAAAATATGCAGAGAAGAACCAACAATTACTTTGTCTATGCAAGTTAGCATCCCCCGAAAGGAGCAGGTGAGTGGGGGTTTAAGAAAATAGTTCCTACATGTAAATGCTAACAAACAGACCTTCAATCATCTTAAGCAGCCAAGTCATGATTTCTGGAGTGAGATATTGCTTTTAAGTTTTTTAAAATGCAATATTGGCACTTTGACACCACAAACAGGATCCACTGCTCTTGGTTTTAAGAACAAGTCAGTTAATACAGCTGCAAATTACAGAGAGCACAGCAGGTAGCATCACCAAAGCATGCATATTCTTCTGCAAAGTCATGTGAGCAACAACAAGTGTTTTTGTTAGCAGCGAGCTAACAGACAACCTTCAGAACAGCAGCATCAGTCTGCTGCAAAACCCCATTCAACCAGCAACTCTTATAAACACGACAACTCAGATTAAAACACGAGGTGAATCAGCAACATGAAGGCATCATAATACACATGACAAACAACAACCAAAAGTATCGTTATTACAATTAACAGCAACCACACAAAGGCAGAAAACAGCAGCTGAGCAAAAACCAAAGCATCAACACACACGTTAGAAAAAGCAGCACTTACCTTGATGAAGATACAAAATGATCCTTCAGAAACTCACAAGCTTGAGTTCAACATATATGACATGTTATGTAGCATCAACAAGCAGCAGATGACCATCAGCACACAGATATGAGCTTATGTTTGGTTATAAGACCATTAAACCAAAGGAGGAATGAATGTGAGTGTGACACAAGCAATGTAGAGTTTTCAGTGATGTGAAAAATGCAGGAGAGCAATAAAAGCCAGCAAACAACAACACAACAGCAAAGTGATCAAACAATGCAGCTGAAAACACTCACAACACTCCAGAGTGATGATTATAATTCATATTTCACCACCAAATGAGTCAGAGGGCCTCAAAATGCACAACCAAAGGACAATAAGTTAAGTCTCCAAGAAATTAATTTACAGTTAATGGACAAAAAATGCTGCTCAAAGTGAGATAAAATCACTATAAAAGCAGATATTAGCAGCCAGCAAACATGAAGACAAATAAAAATCAAATGTGTGAGACAAAACAGAGCAGCATCAGCAGCATCAGCTCACAAACAGCAACTTCACAGAGAGCAGACAGGAAGTCACAGCATGAATGTTTAAAAAAAAGCAGCTCCTACCCTGCTGAAGAACCTCCATCAGCCATGAAGAGCAGCCAGAACAAAGATCCTCCAACAGGTCCAGAGATCTGCTGTGAAGTTAGCTCCGATGCTACATGAACGTTAGCATCTTTGACATTAAAATCCACCAGCATCGTTAGCTGTTATCTTTAGCAGCGCTGATTGACATGATGGTTGTCAAAATATTGCGCAGGGCATTGAAGACTTAAACAGGCCGCCTCGTGGACACACAGGTGCGCTTGATGAGTGGCAAACAGGTGAGTGTGTCACGTGACTGAGGAAGCATTTGGTCAATTGGACTTACCTTCGTTTACTTTACATTGAAGCCATTATGCGACCTGTTTATAAGTTTCTGTCTTTATTTATGTGCTTTCATACTTCATTTTGGTTGTTTTGTTTCATTATTATCATCATTATTATTTATGTTTTTTATTTAATTTTAAAGTGATGATGTTTTGTCAAAGAATGTTTAATTTACTCTGTAAAAAACTGATGTTAATTGTTTAAAAAAGTTCATAAAAGTAAGTTGCTGTGCATCTTTGTGTTGCTATTTAATGTCAATTAAATTATTACAAGTAAAAATTATTTTTTTCTTTTTCAAAATTTAGTTTTAATGTGTCTGTGACAATCTGACATCTATGAAAGATGTCAGAATCAGATTACAGCATTTCTAATGTCTAAGAATAAAAGTGGATGTACAGTACAAAGATAAAATTGTAATGTGTCTAACAGAAAATTGTGATTAAATGGACTTTTATTTTGTACTTCTTGTACTTTTCTACCCCATCTGACTCCAGCTAGTGACCTTAGCTGCGTGTTTTGCCTCTTTACCTTCCATGTTTCCTCTCTGTATCTCAGCTGTCACCGTACAATTGTAGAAAATGCAAAAAAATGTTTGCTAAACTTATTACTTGATTCAATACCCAGGTGTGATTACATTGGAAACAGAGAGTGATGGCATGACAGGTCTTTCACCCAGAGTGCACTGCAACTGCTTCACTATAAGGTATGTGACTCAACCAACAGGTCATTTCACACACACTTTTGGACACTTTTGGTGAAAATGCAGCAGGAAGTGAGTTTACGGTGATTTAGGACGGACTAATTCAAGCAGGAGTCACTAATTCTTTTGCATAGTTACACCAAGAGTTGCTGTCTTTGTGGAAAAACAGCAGAAATCATCCAAACTCTTTCACATAAGAAAGAATGTTGTGCTAAACTTCTGTCTCAGCTGTAACTCGACTGAATGATTCCTGTTAATTGTGTGTTTGATTGCCACACTGTGGCGGACGCTCAGTGTGTGTTGGTGGTTGCGGTTGCGTCCGTGGCATCCGTCCTGGCAGTGGCTTTTTTTTCTGATTGATAGGCCCGAGCACAGAGGGGCAGTGGGAGATGAAGAGAGGTCTGATAGCGGGCCGCTAGATACTCCCTGATTCACTGTGTGTCAGATACTGATAACACCGAGACTCGGAGAGAGAAAGGCAGAAGGGAGAGAGTGAGGGAAGTAAGGAGAGGAATAAGGGCGTACATGAATACTTGGGATGGGGGAAGGAAGAGAGAGGAGAAAGAGATGCTCAGATGTCACGTCAGTAGAGAGTGTGGAGTATGGGATTGTGGCCGGTGGTTTATTTCATCACACTGACAAATCGAGGTGTGAGTCCCATTGCTCCGAACTTCAGGTTGTCAGGCGGACAAGCCTCCTCTCAACATGATCTTCCTCCTTCTTCCTCCGTCCTTTTTTCCACTCTCCATCGCTCTTTCTCATCTATTTTTTCCTCTATGTCTCCATGAGTGTGTGTGTGTGTGTTAGTGTGTGAATGTGTGTGTCCCTGTCCTGGTTTTTATTAATAACTATCTGTGGGAGATGAAATAAAGGCGGTGTGTTTTTTTTTTTATGTGGTTGGCGTGGTCACAGTGCTGTCATTGTAATGTATGTCTTTTGATAGCACTTTGGGGAGGAAAAAAAAAATGGAGTGCACCTTCTTCTCTTCCTCCTGCAGCTCTAGTGTATCAATAGCATCACTCTTCTCCGCCGCCTCCACCCGCTTTCTTCTTTCTCTCTCTCGCTTCTGTGGCAATCTATCCACTCTCCCATTTTTTTTTTTCTCTCTGATGCCCCGACCTTATCTATCCATTTTATCTCCCACCAGTTTTCGGCGCCATTTCTCCTCTTCTTGGCCTGTCGCTCATGCTGGTGTCACCAGGTTTTCTGTCGCCGGCGGCGGGGTGTGGGGGGGAGGAAGAAGGCAGAAGGTTTCAGGAGGAAGTGAGTCAGGAGGTCGCAGACGACACACAGAAGCACGCAAATGTACAGTACAAGTGCGTCTGCTGGTCACAAGTCGTTTAGTTTTTAAAATAGATGAACATTTTTTTGAGGCATACCTGTCCGTCACACCGGTGATCCCGCGCAGACGTTTGATTGATGCCCTGAATGCTCGAGGCCGCATTCCTCGCATTAAAACCATACCTGAGCGTGTCACATGCGCCTCAGCCACACGCAACACCTGCAGGAAGTACATTACGTACCCGAATGGCCGCGTGGTCTCAAACGTTTGTCATCGAGTGAAACTCTGTGTGACCCGGCCTGTCTGACAGAGGCGTCTGCACTTGTGTGTGTGTGTGTGTGTGTGTTTTGCAGGAGTTTTTGCATGTCTGCTGCCAACACATTTGTTTCCAGTTAATGCAAAATGTCCTTATATGTGGCTTGTGTAAACACTCAGAGAATAACTTCAGACTGGCCCCAGTGTCCACTGTTTACTGTAAATACACACATAAATGTATCACTAGCATCATTTTATAGCTACATTGGTGTTTAAATAGTAAACTATTGGTTGATTTGGACTCGGCAGAGGGATCGTTTATTTAAAGTAGGATGATTTTCTTAAAGAGGATTCCACTGCGGAGGTAACTGAACAGGTAAAACTCACAGATGAGGAGAAATTTGTCCTTTTTTCTCTGTATTTTCTGCCTGACATCGGGCTTGGTGTGTCACCCATTGAGCTTGAGTGTCTCACATAGCTTCTGTTATCTATCAGCAGAGAGGAAAAAGCAGCTCTGTGGGTTTTTTTTTCCTGTTGAAACTACATCTAATGACCAACCAACTCAGATTATGACTTTTATATTTGTCATTGAAGAACCATTGTGCAGGGCTTAACTGCAGCGCGGACTTAACATATGATACCAAATTTTGCCTTCTTAAAGATTCTACTTTGGTAATCATTATATGGATTCAGTTACACTCGGGGGGGATTTTAGGATGTGCATTCAAGTCCTGCTTTAAAACCACTTAATATCCTCACCACTTAAAGTACAGCACAGGTCTATTGTTGAGGAGATCGCTTTGCCAATACGACGGGATTGTGTTTTTTTTTACTTACTTGATTATTATAGATATGATCCGTCTTATTTTATTAAATCTTCCACTTTATTATTGATTAAGCTCGCTTGGTATTTACAGGAGGACTCTGACTTTACTAGATTAAGAGTTAATTTTATCTGAAATTTGACAGTTTCACTTAAATATTTTCATTTAAAAGTAACAGAACGGGACAGTAATATAACCCATATTTCTAAAACACTTTTTCTAACTAAGCACATTTGTCTTAGTTTTAATCTGCAACATCAAGATCTTTTTTAACCAACAGATCATGATAAATGTGAGTTCTGGTGTCTTGTGGTCTCAGTGTGGATTTAAAAAGGAAATAGAAAGCATCTAAATCCATTTAAGTCTGCAAACTTTTTAATTTCAGAGAGAAAATTATTCCAAAGTAGATGTATAAGTTGCAATTGGTTTCCTTTATCCAATATATATCAGCACCAGCTTTTAGAAGCTCATCTCCACTGTTTTCAGCCACTGGTGACCAGTTTGGCAGGTGAGGTAAGAACAGTTCGGTGGTCCGCAGGGTGGAGGTTGCAGACTGCAGGATGTGCTGTGTGTTTAGCATCGATCAGCAGGAGATGGAGGTCTGACTCCCAGCCCGGTGTTGTGTTGGCCTGCCCTAATTGATGTAATGAATGTGATTAGTTGCTATCTGAGGGATCGCGAAGCCTGGCCTTTTTCCTTATCTCCCAATGCTTCCTGGGCCTTACAGAGAGAAGCAATAATGCATTAGAACGGGGGGGGGGAGACGGTCTGACAGGCCTAAAGATGGAGGAGTTACCAGAAGCTCATCCAGAATGTGAATAAACTCAAACATTTGAGCACAGTGGAGATGTGGATACAGAGGTTTTACACTTATAGCTTATTTACAAAAGTGGGAAAACGTCACTTATATCAGTTTTCAGTGATGGATTTTCTATTTGAGAACATGACGACTTTATCTGTGAAACATTCAGTGAACTGGTCTCTTTGGCATTTTGTAACTAAGTCCATTTTCTTATATTAGTTGACTTGCATCACTTGTCAGTTGATGTTGATTGTTGGAGGTTGAGATCAGGAGGCAGACTGAGGAGACTGAGGTAATCAGCAGCGCAACACTGGCATCGTGTGGTGGAAACGGGGTGTAGCAGGGAAAAACACAAGACAGGTGACACTAATATGATTATATGAATCCAGAACTTTGGAGGGTCAGTGGTTTCATGCTAGTTCATCATCTAGTGAAGACCATGTCCCATTAATTTGTGTCCTTTTAGGAGTATAAGGTCAACCTGTTGTTTCCCTACATATAAGAAAGTCTAGACAGTCTTTGGATTATTATGCAGAGAGCTTAAAGCTAATAACTTTTTTGGTATTTCTGTTGCGAGTGCTTGAAAAATATCAGTCAGAATTGTCTGAAAAAAATGTAAAACATCAACTTTCATTCTGACTGCTGCCACCCAAGCAGTTTCAGGAGGACATGGAGGCAAGCATGGTGAAGATCTGGGTGCTGAATTAAAACATGGCAGACAGAAGTGACTGATACTTAAAAGTGATCAGCTTGATAATTGTGATTAATTCTTCATGCAGAGCTGCAAAATCTAACAGACAAAGGGCTTCATTAATAAAAACAAGCTTAATTTAACTTCAGTTCTGATCTAAAATAAGCTTTCTAATAATGGGAGGGCACCTGCTCCATACAGCTCCACAGCTTCCATCAAATCATTATACATCTGACAGGAATCACAGAAAAGTTGATTGTCCCTCAGCTCTTCTGAAAAGTTATGATCACTAAATGATTTTGCCTTAAAACATAGAATAAAATCATATGTAACAAAAGCATCATGTGAACTCATTCATTTAGAAATATGCTGTTTAAATATTCAACAGTGGGTAGATACTGCCCCTCTGTGGTGTCACCTGTTACTATCACTCTCATACATGTCTCCTAAAGGGGGCAGTGTGACACTACAAATACACCTCCCTGCATAAATCCTTGTTCTTACCTTGAACCGATAAAGTGCATCATTGCCTATATGATTAGAAACGATTTTAACCTTTTATTAATTCAAAAGAAACCAGAAAACAGCACTGTGAACAAAGGCAACATTTAAACTTCTTGACATCAATTAAAGTACAATGGATGGGTAAAGAATAAATCAGTATTGTGTACTAAAGAAGGAGTGATTGATATGTTCATGACCTGATGAAGAAGGACATGAGCTTTAGAGCTCTCATTATGAGTTTGTGCACTTAAACTACTTCAGTGATTATACAGAAAGTTTGAAGTGGTATTAGAAGTACAGAATAAATAGAAGTTTAAAAATGTATGTAAAAGACATGAAGCAGATCAAACCTTTATATACGTATAACCTTTGAAGACCCTTTTAGAGTATTTCACTTTTTTGAAAAACAAGAAGATGGAATAAAATCCCAGAAAGCTGCAAACATACAATAAAGACGTTCAATATCCCACAGATACAGATATCCTCAGACTCTTGATCAAATGTGTAATTTTCCTGAGCTGGAGTCGATCGACTCCGGCTGTTACAGTGATGCTGGTGATTACAGCTTTCATGCACATTGATCATAAGCCACCCTGCCATGTGGTGTTACTATTAATTACAGCAAAATGCTGCAGAGTTTTCATATCATACGAGACCACAGCCGATCGTTGAAATTACTGTGCGCTATCAGTGTCATGGTAAAAGTCTGTATGTCTATTGGAATTCAATGGATTCTCAAGACCTCTTACCTGAGCCGATGTGCGGCCACTTGAGAAAATAGTGAATCTAATAAACAATGTTCCAGATTTTCAGTTTACAGAGCAAATCCTTAAGACTCACACTGAAATCTTAAAGAGACAAACTGTATCAAGTTAAACTGTAATACTTACAGACTTCCTTTTTCATATTAGCTGATATGAAAGCCGTCATTAAATGTGGGTAAATTACAGTGATGAAGCAATGATTCATTCCAACATGCGGCTAAAGAACTGAAGCCAACAAAAAGGCACAGATTACTTATAAACACATCCAGATGTGTGGAGGAATGATATTGCCTCAGGTGAGAAAATTATATGCTGTTTAGAAATGTGTTAAATGTTTTTGAACCATTATTTTGTGACTGATATTTAATTTCACAACGCTTTCTATGTGTAAATCCCCCTTTATTCAAGTCTCTACGTTAATATCCCAGGATGACACAGGTGATAGAATGTGTTAAACTGTGTTTAGTCATGCAGTTCCAAATTAAAAACAGGTTATTTCTGATAAACAACACATAATCCGGCCTGCACTCCACATACAAAAAAGCTTTGGGAGGTTATTTAGCTTTGATTGAAAATGAGTCTTTATCTCTCTTGGCAGCCATTTTGATTAACCTATTATGTCTGCCTGCTGTAATGTTTTTTTTAAATCTTTTTTACGAGAGCAAATTGTAAGAGTTCAGTCCTTCTCTCCTCATCCTCACCTGTCCACTGGTTTCCAGAGTTTGTGTTTAGCTTTTTTTGCCCAGTTTACCTTGCAGTGACCCTGCAGCAGCAGCCTATTGTCTGAAGTCGTCACATCTCACTGCCTTTGATTTCCTGACACTCTTAAAAAAAGTTGTGTTACATAGACTTCATGGTTTTTAATATAAAAGAAAAGTTTCGGATATTAAAATTTTAAATGAAAAAAGGTTTTGAAGGAATTATACTTGTAAGAGAATGAAGTTTCTGAAGAACATAAGCGAAACTCAGAGTGACTCAATGCCTCTGTCATGTGGCACAGATGTAAAAATAACTTTCTTAATAAACCTTTTGTACATTTGAGAAGAAACTTATGCTTTCTGTTATTCTGTATTTACCGAGTCTGCTCTATAAAGAAGGGAGGCTTTTCGGCTAATGGTGAGATAAATTAATCCACAAAAGCAGACAGGTGAGGGAGGTAAGGGAGCCGATACTGGCAACAATGCGTCTGTCTGGGGAATGTCTGAGGCTTTTATGTGTTTCTGGTAATGGCTAAAAAGGGAGCGATAATGGGGTGTTTGACTCTGAGAAAGTAAAATTCTCCTCTAGATGTTTCACCTCTCTGCAAAAGACTGTCAAGGGCGTCATGAATTATACTTTCAAAAGTGCAAGTTGGGTCTCAGTGGGTTAAATTAAAGAATATTGTCATAGGGTTGTCTTCAACTTTCATTTGCATAATCAAATTAAATCATGACCTGTAATGATCTATAATGCTAATGGATTCATTGTGAGTCCTCGAGGGCAGCCATCTTTTCTCGTATTCTGCTTGATCTCCTTGTCTACAACATGTCTCCACTGGTTAACTGAGGTTTAGAGGTTGCTTAAAATACTTTGCTTCTAAATGTGTATTCTTGTCTACATAAGTGGAACTTTGAGAATGAGGGGATTCTTCACCTGATCTGAAATAACTCAACTTAATTTTTCTTTTTCATCATAATCTCTGAAGCTGTTGAACAGGCCAACCTTGTCAGAGTGAGAACCTCTTTCTTCCCTCTTTCTCTGTTTTCTTGCTGTTTTAACTCAAGTTTTTGTGTTTGTGTGTCAGTCTGTTTGTTTCTACGTGTCCTTGCTTGTGTGTGAATGTCCAGCCGTTTCAAACCTACCTCTGCCCCCCCATGGATTTATGTGCACAGCTAACTTCAATCCACTAATCAACAACCTGCAGTATATCTGCCTGGCTTAGCTCTCCAATCTCCGTCAGGTCGTCCATATCCCTCAGTGGTTGCAGCTCCGTGGCCAAACTACTTCCTAGTCAGAGTTTGTTCCTCACATTTAATTCAGTGCTTCACTGATATTTCGGCTGTCTCTGCCTCTGCCACACCTTTAAATCTTCACTTCTTTATTTTTTTTCCAATTTGTCACTGAAACTTGAACTTAATGAAAGTTGGTCACAAAGCATAAAACTTTGTTAAGATCCAACCCCCTTTTTTCTTCTAATTTATTTGCAGTCATCAGGATTTGACCAAATTTTTCACACTTCCTCCTTTGCTTTAACAGCTGCAGTGAAATATGCAGACATATACTATATTTACTGCTTGAA
This sequence comes from Acanthurus lineatus, assembly GCA_029814665.1. Classification (NCBI taxonomy): domain Eukaryota; kingdom Metazoa; phylum Chordata; class Actinopteri; order Acanthuriformes; family Acanthuridae; genus Acanthurus; species Acanthurus lineatus. The sequence goes on from JAPZDV010000015.1 coordinate 16,605,469, forward strand.
TGAAGCAAAATGGTCAGGGTAATAGTCGTAATACTGGGATTATACTGTAGATTGGACACAATAGGACCTTTTGACAGGGCTTGTGTGGGCGCAGGAGACACGGCGCAAAAGAAGTGCCATTAATGAGGCAGGGTTAGAAATGGGATGAGGGTGAAAGACACATTCAGTGTAAGGAAAGTGTCAATGAGCTGGATGGAGAGAGCAGATGCATGTTGGATGGCGAGCTGTCAATAGACACCTTGACAAGCAGTTGTCCAGTCTCTGTACAGCCATAACAAGCTGTGGAGCATCACCTCTTTCCCCCCTTCCAGTTCCCCTTTGGCCTCGGCTGGGCCGGCTGTCTGGGGCCCGGGTGCCTGAAATCCTGGTAATAACGGTGGCATTGATCGCTGTGCCTGGGATGGCCAATTACTGCTTCCATAGCATCTAATGAGGAGCAATCGCTCCAGTGGCAATTACTGCAGCTATATAGCGCCCCGGTACTGAGATGGAGGAGAGCTGTGAGCACAAGGAAGTGCAAGTGAGACAAATAAAGAGTGCTGCTATTACTACTACACACATACATAAACACACACATGTAGGTACACATCATACCTTACAATTCAAATGCAGAATCAGTGCAATAATGCAAACAATAATGTATTAAATTCTTATTAGATGAACAGTACATTAAAGGTGTGTAAGTACCTATGGAGTAATTTCTGTTAAGTGATATGTAAGTGTACTAAGTCCACTTTAATTGCATGTATTGTTGTGTACAGATGTGGTAGGCTCCATAGGAACAGGGGCAGGCAATGCATGGGTGGTACATGAACTGAGAAGAGTTTTTACACTCTAAAATATGAAAAATATTGCATGTTTTGCTCTGTTTAGTGGCTTTATTGAGGATTATGGCATATTTTTGTCTAAACAGCTTAAGGACTGACATTTTAATAGAATAAAAAGTCTGAAGAATTTCCAAAAATTACCACTGGCTATGTATAAACAGTTTTGACGCAAAGTTTACTCTGTCATACAGGGAAAATATCCCCAGAACATACAACTCAAAATTTAAATTGTGTTATTATTTTGTGTAAATGTGTAATTGTAACCCTTGATCAATGTATAACTACTGTGTTTTTACATTTAAGTAGCGACACTAGTAGTTTTACACATTTTTATTTGTTTTTAACTCTGTTCTCGTTGCTTGCTGCAGGAATATTTAAGTCCTGAAAAACACTGAAAACAATAAAACACTGCACTTAAATTATATCAAATTATTCATTTTATTTTATTTTTTATAATATGATTTATTGAATTACACTAGATTATATTCTCACACTTTATTTTACACCACTTTAACAGAGAAAGTGTCTACTGGTACACTAGGATGGAAAACTTTCAGTCATATGACAGATGGCACTAGCTATTAATAAATGAAAAAATAACCTTGATATTTCAAGTTTGGTTAAATATCTGTCTGTTGTTTTGTTGTTTTAATTCTGGCTAACTTTGCTATAAATGGCTGGTGCTAGTATTGCTCTTGTTTGTGTAGCATACTTTTATGCTAGCTAGCCTGTTAGCTAGCCGACTGGCTCCAGAAAACAGTGACGTTGACGTCACGTGCATAACTGACGCTCATTAACGCGGGAATTTCGTGTCATAACCTGTTGGCTAACATTAGCCTGTTTAAGGACCAGAAACAACTCCTGAATCTTCCTAAAGGATTTTTATTCCCAGCTGTTCTCTTCTCAAAGGTAAGAGCTGCTTTGTTTGCATGTGTGTCTACATGTTGGTTTTGTTTAGTCGTTTTTTTGTAAATACTAGCAAAGCTGCAAGGCTGGCTGTTATGCTAATAGCTAATTTCTGTGTTTGCTGCTGTCACTTTCTCATAGCTTTTTTCATATTTTTTGTGTTAAGCGTTAAAAATGCCTTCTTCACTTTCCTGAACTATTGTATTGGTTCTTGTTTGGCACTTTGATGATAAGCTGTCATTATGAACACTCATGGCTGAGTGTTTTTTGTGGGTGTTAGCATGTTGGTAATATTTTTCCTATTTGTTCAGTGTGAACTCTGGTCATTAGAAGATGGTGTATGTATGAAGTTAGTTTGGCTTTCTATATATAAATATGTTCTGCTCACAGCCCATTTATGTGTAAAACCTAAATACAAATTTCATGGAAAACTTATCATGATAAGTGGTTATATATACATTTTTTTAGCACGACACATTTTCTGCAAATGTTATTCATATTATAACCCCATCTTAGCTGCTAAGTTCTTGTTGTGCAGTTTATGCTGCTGTTACACTCAGCTGCATTTGTTGGCAACATTAAGCTCATTTTGATGTACTGATGGTCATTTGCTGCTTATCAATGCTGCATTAACATTTCATTACATGAGACTTTCTGCTGAAAGCCATCAGTTTTGAGTGAGTTTTTAATATGCTGAAGTAAATAATTGTCTACTGCATGGTTGTTTTGTCTTGAAGTGCTGCAGCTGGTGCTCTCTTGGCATTGTATTCCCCTTGTGGTCTATCAGAGAAATGACCATGTATCTGCTGGCACTGACCTACACACACAAACACACACACAAACACATGCAAAAACACACAGTATATTCATAACAAATAGCTTTGTGCTTTAGAGCGATGTTTATAATTGTAACTCCTCCATTTCTACTGAATTGCACTTGAAATATGCTAAAGGGGAAAGCCTAGATCCCAGATATCAACTGTGAACGTACGATGTGTATTCGACATCAGTTAATGTACTGCATATGAGCTGGAGGACTTAATGGAGGATTGAGTAAGGTTAGGGTCAGAGTTTTAGTCTCTGCCCCAGGCAGCCCTTTTTCCTTAAGCTATGTGCTGCTTCTATCAGTGTAAGAGTTATTATTATATAGATATAGATGGCTCAGGGGCATTGGTTAATGTTCCAAGTCGACAAAATTTAAGAAGAGGATTTGGGTTTCGACATGAAGAGAGGGATGGTTTTCCTAACAGAGCTAAAATGTGTAAAATGTGTCTTGGCTCTAAGTCTGGAGTAAGTTAGCAACAGATTCAGCAGTACCTCTACATGCTTGTGAGAGATTAGTGAACAAAAACTAGAAATATGAAACACGTTCGCATTTTGTGAGAATACATACACACTTAAGAAAGCAGGAGATCTCTTTTCATAATACTTTTGTTCATTTTGTTGTCAACCATATTGATTTAGCTAACTTTCTCTTCAGTGGAATTTATGTACTATAAATTAAATTTCCAATTTTTTTCTAATTTTTCTCTCATAAACATGACCATTATTGTACTGATATCATGTACTGATATAATCCTAGCTTTTGTTTAAGCTGTACATACTGGTGTTGAAATGCAATACATCCTAGGTTTTCTTATGGTTTTGGCCCACCTGTATAAACATGCATTACAGGTGGCATTAATAGACTGTGATAGGGGAACAAAATCCCTGTCATCTCTTTACATGTTGCTCATTCATTTTCTCTTTTTTTTTTAAAATCCCCATCTCTTTCTGGTTGTTGGAGCTGCCTGTAGATCCATGACTCTGTCTTGTGATCTGTCTGCCTATTTGAATGTCTGACTTTCAGAAACTCTTCCTTTTACTCTCCCATACCCAGTTTTATATCTCTTTTACTGTTGTGTATCTTCTATCATCTTTGCTGTCTTCACTCGCTGCATCTCTGCCGCCGTGTAACTTTAATATCTCGGTTTAGAACAAGGACAGAGGCAGCAGCTCAGTGACAGTTAGACATGGGGGAGCAACACAAACACCCTTCAAAGCTCTTTTTTATGTACGCGAGGGATAAGAGAGACCCAGCACATAGAAACAGCCATGAAAGTGTCTGATTGAAGCTTTGGCGTGAACATGCCAAAGGAGGCTGTGGGCCTGTAGCTTTCATTAGACTAAACCCACAAACACGCACACAAACACACACATCAACGTTGTTAGCTAAGAGGGAGAGAGGTGTGGAGAAAAGGGTGGAGAGGTTACAAGATAATCAACACTCTCTCTCCGCCGAAAACCCACACAATAAAGACTTGACATCAATATGCCAGTGCAGTCATCACCACAATAGCGCCTGGCACCGAAGGGGGAAAGGGCCTCCACAGTACACCACGCTGATTAAACCATGATGAGTGTGTGTGTGTGTGTGTGAGAGTATGTTTGCGTGTGTATGTGTGTGTATGCATATGTGTGTGTATGTGTGTGTGGATGTTCTCTGAAATGTAACAGAAAGTTTGCCTGCTTTTAATTAGTAGAAAGGAGTTTGGCTGTGCTGTGTTTGCTTTAGGCTGGATTGCAAGTGATAATGCATGATCAGGTATCTCAATTACTGAAAATTATGTACTTCTCTGGAAAGGGTTTTATTTTCTAGAATGAAACAACTCAGAAAGCTTTATGAATTTAGACCATGGTCACCAGTGGAAGAATGAAAATTTTAAATTTTTTATCTGTTTTAAGTATCAGTGTAGTGATATTTCAAGGTGAGCATCCTGTGTTTTTTGATGCATATAAGTCTGAAAGTATGCAGTGGAATAATATCAAGGAATCCAGGAAAAGCATTTCAATTTTTCCCTGATAAACCTTCATTGTGAATAACAAATGTGTTTAATTGAACATAAGAAACAAACATTTTCCCGCCAGTTTCTTGAGTAACCATCTGATTTACTCAAATTTTCCCTCTCATTGTGGCTGATGTCAAGAATAATTATCTCTGGTAGATGATGTATCCATTTATGTCAGTAAAGATGCTTTGCTGACAGTGATGCCACGAAAAACCCCCGGCTGAAACTTGCTGCTCCATCTTTAGTTTTTATTTTCTCATAATTTCATTCAGTTAAGTTCCTGTTTACTGCTCATGTCATAAAAACATCTACTGTGTGCGATATTTGGCCCCCTTAATTAATAGAGGAGCACATTTTAGTAGAAGAACACAAATGAATAAATGTTCAAGTGATACCCAGCCAAAGGTGCATCACAACAGGTAGCATGAAACTAATGAAAGTTGTCTGATGATACAGGATTTTAAAAGGCAAAATTAAGTTAGACAACCTAACAAACATCACTTCAATAGGAAATAGGAACTCTCCAGAAAGATGAATATGCAACCCAGAGCGTCTTCAGAGCTCCGTTGACCTCTGTCTGTTCAAGCTTTTAGGCTTTCCATTCAAGTTTCTGAATTGCTTGTTATTTTGTCAAATATTTATCAGAGTAACACACAGTGGAGCATTTCTGGCCTCAGGTTTGAGAGCTGGAGCTTCACAACATAAAAAAATACAGTGTTCATTAGAAAATGTGGCATCGATGGTCAAGGAATGATTAGCATTAGTGGTGTAATTTATGTGTTTGTGCATGGTGCATGTTGTAGCACGCAGGTAGTGTTTATGACGTGGTTATCTCTTTTTGAAGAGAGACCTGATTATAAAAACATACAGTTTTAAAATTGACAGACAGATAAATCACAGACAGACATCACATCACATCATCAGTGTGAAAGAGAGAACTGGGCTTGATCATTTTCAGAGCTTATTTCATTTGTATGCAGAATTGAACTCACTTTGCCAAGTTTAGTGTGAACAAGTTGTACAGCAAATGTTAAAATGTCATGTGACCTGACATTGTAAGTACTGTATCTAAATGCAGCTGCAGAGCAAAGGTAACTTGGTAGTTATTGGAGCAGAACCTTATAAATAAACAGCATACATTGCTGCTCCCTTGTGAAGGAGGTCAATCCCCACCTTGGTATGAAATGCAGGGGTGAATAAAAAATATATCACCTGTGATGGAGCACACTGCACTGTGATATACAGAGTCAAGAGGCTTTAAGGTGGAGAGAGAAGTATGCAGATATACAATATCATTATAAATCATAAACAGACAGAATTGTAGTTTATACAGAGGAGCTCTGATGAGCAGAGAAGAAACATGATTTATCTTTATTAAAAAATCCAATTCTGACCTTCAGTTCGCTTGATAAGTGTTCCACAAAAGCCTTTAAAGTGAGTGCAGAATATTTCAAACATTTAACAGTTTTCAGAACCTTTAGGTGTTTGTGTGAGAAAATAGAGAATAACTTTCGTTTTTCAGAATTTTAAACAACCTTATGTTTTATGAGAGAGATCTGAAGGGCAACAGAAGTATACTATAGTTTTGCAATGGCCGGATAGTTACAAGCATCAATGGATCATAACATACAACCTCGATAAACCCTCAAACCTGATAACCTTGATTTCCAAAGATTTGGATACTGTGTTTTTCAAGGCTTCCACAACTTCCACAGACTTTTTTTGCCCTTGTCTCAATTTGTGTGAATAATTCAGAATAAGCATATATTTACAAAAATCTATGAAGTTGATGGGGTTAAAAAAAAAAAAAAGTGTTTGAGCTGTTTTTAGCAAATGATCACATTCTGTTTTACTTGTTATTTACGGTGCTCCAACCTTCCTCCTTGGTGATGAGAGGCGCTTTGAAGTCATTACTTCTTCTTTTTATGCAGAATGAGTATTTTGTTACTGGACTGAGGAGACATGTGGGTTGAACCTGCACTGATTAAACAGAACTATATGCTTAGCCTCAGCAAAGTCATCTTGCACCTTTAGATGGCAGCAGCATGCCACTCCATCATACAGAGGGAACTAGAGAGAGAGACAGAGGATCTGATAGATGTCTGGAGCAAAGCTATGAACAAAAAACAAAGAGGGACAGTTAGAGCTCATTATTTCTTTGATTCCAAAATCTTCCTCATGTCTTCATCCAAATTGTTGTTATTGGTAATAGGCTGCCTCTTCCAGAAAGGGAGGGGAGGGGAAAAAAAAAACTTTAATAAGAAAAAAAATCCAAACCACTATGCTGAAACTGGAGCTGCTTCGCTCCTCTTGTTTTCTAAGTTTGATGTCTCCTCCATGTAATTGAACTTGATGAATGCTGGCGTTGTTTTCCTGCGAACACGCTTTGTCCTTTCAACCCCCTCTGACATATCTGGGCCGGCCGGTTATTTTCAGAACACAATTCAGTACCTGTCTGTCTGGTGAAGAGCTAAGGTATAAATTGTCAATTATATATAGTCATGAGAGAGTAATTTTGTATTGTTTATTATGCTGGTTTTTTAATGTTTGAGTGCCGCTGCAGATTTTGCAAACTGTTGTCAAAAATGTGTGTGATTCTTTCAATTCTGCACGGCCTAAATTAGATGCAGATCGTAGTAAAAGAAAACATGATGCATCACAACAAGCATTTCAGCAGATGGATGTGTTCCCTGTCAGTTTTTTTTTTAAACTTTTGACGCTGATACAGGGGAAATACTGTAACAAAACAACTTCGGAAAATGTTCCAAACTTTAATGTTTCCAAAGTTGGGATACATTCTTCACTAAATGATGCAGCTTGACGTTTTGTCAGCTAAAATTTTGTTGCTTATTCAATTGAGTGTGATGGCTGCAGCCAAGATTTACAAATGACTCCAAATTTAACCAGCATAACAGCACGCTGTAAAGAAACGTTTGGCTAGACAACAAAACCTACTCTACATTACAGTTATTGATTTTTATAGCTAAATTATTACTCAAACAACACAAAATCCATCTATAACCTCTGCAAATCATTGATTTTTTTTGACAAAATATGGCAAATATTTATTGGTTGTAGCATCTTGACTGTGAGTATTTGTTGCTTTTCTTTGACTTTGATGATAAAAACTAAATATCTTTGGTTTTGAACTAATGGTTTGATAAAACAGGCTAGTTGTCATTTTGTAATCTAAGAAATTGTAGTTGACATGTGCACATGTATCATGAAACTTCACTCAGTATTTTAAATTTCAGTGTTTCTCTGAAAAAAACCACTCATGCCTTATATTAGCTTCAGGCAACAGTAACCCTACATCTTCTACATCTTCTATGCAGTCCTAGGCTCTGTCTCCACCCATTTCATTATAAAAACAAAACCTCATCAGTATTTTTGCTGTTTGACAAAATGCTTTGTGTTGCATCAGCTGTAGTTTTTTTTTTTATCTCCACCTTCAAAATAAAATGCCAGCATTTGACATCGGATCATCATGTTACCTTCGAGGCTAGCATTAGCTAACATCAAGCACACGACAGATTTATCAGACACAGTCAAGAAATATAACACAAGCAAAATAAATTTACTCGCTGACCAATAAGTTATCTTGTCCTCAATGTTTCCCAAGGATAAATAAATGGAACAGACTTCCTGTAAGTTTTGTTGTAAGAAATTGTTCTTCAGAGTATAACTGTGTCATTATTTAAAAAAAGTGAAACTTAGCTTCTAAAATATAAGTACGTAGCTTTACCTGGCTTCTAATCTGATATCCCCTGTTTCATTGCAGTCCCACCCTGCAGCTTAACAGGACTGGTTCTTTAGGTATCTGACATTTAAACCCCTCGCTGTCTGGATCAGTGTTTTTGAGACTTTCATTGCTATGCTGCAGTTGCAAGGTGTTTACGGCTCAGTATTGAAACATCTATCCAATATTAACATGCTTTAATGTTTATGATTATGTCGTATATCATTGTGTCAGCTGAAGTGGTCATACAAAATGTGCTGTTTCCCAAATCAGCAGTATCCGTTTACAGGAACTGGGTCCTGTGGTGTTTGGAGATTGATGCACTGTGATCTAATGAAAAGTTTAGATGAGTAAACTCTGGACACTCAACCTGCACCTCCCAGAAAGGAAAGAAGGGAGAGCAGGAGAAAAAGGGAGGGAGAAACACCTATGAACTTAATTACCCAATGAATAATTAATGTTTGATTGCAGCGTTCCCCCAGGCTGTCAACACAAGATAATTTATCATAAGATTATAATTTATCACTAATTGCTTTGGCAAGAGGTTTATGATTAGAATAATTTGCTTATTAAATGCACAAATTTTATTAAGCAGCAAACTTTTGTGTAAGGTCCGTATCGATTTAGCTCTACCCGCACTGTCAGAAGGAGTGCCATTAAATTACGTTTAATTGTGTTACACATTCGGGATTAAAAATAGTTGTTTGCTCAGTCATAATACAGTCCTGTTTTCCATAATTTAGTTAAACAAAACAGGTGATTATTCTAATGCAGTGAGATGCATACGACCCAGGGAGTGATTTTCGCACGGAGACGTGCCTCAATATCCTCAAAGCCAAGAAAAGCACAACAGCATCCTAAAGACTTAAGCTCCTCTGTGAATCCTGTTTACTCCTCTAAGCTGTAATGCCTATTTAGATGAGGAGAATTTGAATTGTTTGTCTTCAGCATAATGAATGTTTGTTGTCTGGCGTGGAAATCTTTGTAGAGTAGTCACAGTATCGTAGCTGTGGGCAGGAAAGGTGGATAGTTTGTGTTTGATGACTTTGTAGAGGTAGAGCTCAGTGTTTGACTTTGGCTCAGTCTCCACAGCCAACTTTACAAATAACACATTTATTTGTTATTTATCATTCTTTCTCACTGCCTTACAAGAGTAATCCTGATTGTTTTTTTTTATCATTTTCATCAAATCCTTGTTTTAATATCGACTTTTGCTGTATTAGAGATTCCAGGCGCTTTGTTTTCTTAAAGTTATGGAAATATCAAAACAGGAAATAGGAATCACGTGGAATGACAGAAAATCAACAGCAATAGTTGCTAAAGATTCCAAAATTAAAGCCTCAAGAATAACACAGATCGAATCAAACTGCCTCTTTTTTAATGAAAATTGTACATCATGAGAGTCAGAGAAATCTTCTAGTGAGGCTTCCATTTAAATTTAGAAACCACTTGTATCCAAGGTTCAAACACAAAGATATATAACCTGGTAAAAAGGAGCATGAAAGCTGGAGAGAACTTGTAAGAATGTCTTGTGTTTGTTCCTAGTTTCATTGATGCTGAGCCAACGGTGCATTTTTAAGTGGACACTTTAGTGATAGATCTGACTTTATTCTCAGTTTTGTCTGACCGGCTCTTGAATCTTTATATTTTATTCAATTAGACTCATATTGTATGTGTGTTACCATAACAGACTGATGTGACACACAACTCCTGTGACAAAACCTTTTCTGATATAGTCAACTTTTTCATTTTATTTGTGTGCTTTTATTCATTCAAGGCACTGATAAATTAACGCACTATACGAAAACGATCTCATATAGTGTTTAACATGAACAAATGATGAATCCAATCTATACGAAATTCTCCAAGACAAAATCGATGGTGACGCACATGTGCACACACATACTGTGTCTTGGCATTTCGAGGGAAAAGAGGAGTTGAGTGGGCTGCTGGAAGCGATGTGTGTTCCTCGTCCTGCTGTCCAATCAATGTGAGAGGACAGGAAAGGAAGGGCTGAGGGCCAGCGTAACGCTTTGTAACACTCTCACCTCTCAGTGTGCACACGTCACTAAACGTTACTTCAGCACGCACACACACCTGCGGACACACACCTCCAGGTTTTGTCTCACTGGCTGGGAAAAGGATGCTGTATGTGTGTGTGTGTGTGTGCGAGTGTGTGTTTATCAGTGCAGCTGTTAGGTGCTCTTATCAGCCTCCTGAGGAAGTCGGACAGATATCAGTTCTGGTGGCAAAGACATGGGCTACATATGGCACAGATAGCACTTTATTTTGACACACACACACACACACACACACTCACCCAAAGACACAAACACACACACACACTCACACACAGTAGGAGACAACCCGTATTAAAGGGTTTGGCAGCCGTGTTGAAACCGTCAGACAGCCAATCAGGGGATCGATGGCAGCCGTGACTCACCCAATGACCCACGCTGTTATCTCCGCTGGCCATCCTCCCATCTGTCCCCTCCTTTCTGTCTCTTCCTGCACTTTTCTTTCACTTTTTTGCCTTTTTTTTACCTCCCTTCTAATGCTTCTTTGCTTTATCTAATGCTGAAAACTTTCCCTCTTTCTCATTCTTTCTTCAGCTTGGTTCCACCCTCCCTTCTTTCCCTCCTTTACTGGCAGTCTGGTTTTTCTGGTCTAATGAACCTGGGGGGTCTCAGGGCAGCCTCGGCTGGGTTGATTAGGATCCTCATTAAAGAGAGGACCAGACCAGACTCCCCTTCCTCCCTCCTTCCCTCCCTCCTTCTCTGTCCATCTCCCATGTCCTCCATTCCTCCTCCTTCCCCTCCTTCCACCCTGCCCTGTCACACAGAGTGGCATTTTTAATTACCGGTGCTCATCATAAACGGAACAGCCATTATACATATCAGTGTGAGTGTGTATGCTTGTGTGTTTTGTTCATCCTTTCCTTTTTCTTTCTCCACTGATCTATTGTAATGAACTCAGTGTGAAGCGTAAACTCCATGGGAAGGCTCATCATGAAAACAGACATTACTGTCCAGCTCGTTGGCATTTTTAACACTCTGAATACACAAAAATGAACACAAAAGTCTTTAATGTTTGTTCTAGACTCACCCTCTTGCTTTCAGAAGGCAGTAATGAGCAAAAAATAACTTGTTTGGGAGAAAAAGGTACAATGGAAAGAGGACAGAGAGAGGCGGATGTAGGAAGAATTGACTGCGGAGCACAAAAATAAATGAGGTAGTTTAATAAAGTTTAAGGATACAAAAGAAGTGTAGAAAGGAGGGGTTGTAGAAATGAAAGGGTGAAGGAGGATGAGTAAGGAGTGAGACAGAAGAGGACAAGGTTCAGTCTGGGTTTTTGCTGTTGTGCTCAGCAACGGGATCAGATCAGATCAGCGCTGCTCCAGAGGATGCTCTGGGCCAAAAAATAAATCTGATTATGTCGCCCGAGAAGACTAATCTCTCTTGAATCTGTCTTTGTCTAATTCCAAAAACAATACTGCAATGTGTGTGTGTGCATGCATTCGAACAAGGGTCATAAACTTGACACTGCATTTTCCTCTCACATTTTTCCAATAATGCAAGTGAGATAACATAAAATATAATAATATACATAGAATACATAGAAAGTCTAGGAAATCTGAACTGTTGGTTCGACAAAACAAGCTTTGTATAGACATCACCTTGAGTTCTTTGAATGTGAGATGGGCATTTCCAATGATATTTATGCAAAACATTAATTAAACATAAAAACTAACTGCCTTGTAATTAAAGTTGAAGATATCACTAGTTGCAGTCCTAATTAAGTAGAAAATTCTTGCTCAATACAGTATGCCCTGTATATAATATATATGGTCCAACAACCTTTGAGAAAGTTCTGTTAACTGATGCTTGCTCTCATGCACGTGCATGCTTGTGCACTCACACACACACACACAATGTCACAATGCATTAGGTATCAGAACTGTTCAGTGAGCAATCAGATAAGGGGCACACACACACACACACACACTCACACACATATGCATGAGTGCCTGTTCTGCTTACTGACTTTCTGTTAGCACACCCGTCCACTAATTAGATTCCATTAAAGGTGGCGGTTATAACTCTGGAGGTTTCTTTGGCTGACACACCACTCTATGTTAAAAATAACGCCAATTAGACACAGCTTCAACACACCATCACGTCCGACCACCCAGAAACATGAGTACTTGTACTGCCTGAACAGGCGTTCAACTTTCACCTACCAGCCAAAAAAGTCACAAAAGTTGTTCTCCTGCCTGTAATGGTCCGGCAACTCCTGGAAATTGAGGGTAGAGATAGAAATCATCCTCATTTTTGGGGGAGTAGAGGAAGCTGAGGGCTTATCAACAAAAGCAGCGCTCGGGGATTTAGTGGACAAAGTGTTGGACTAAGGCTAAACTCCCCAGGAGGCTGATGGAAAGGCAAAGCAGGGGCCTTTTTCTGGCTAAATATCAGTGTTGTCTTCTCCTCTTTTCTGCTTTTGTCTCCCTTTGGTCCACTTATGGTGCCATCTTCACCCGTCACTCTCCTTATCAATATCTGAAGCACCAGCTGTTAGCTTAGCCTGCTAACTTGTGATAAAAGCCTCGTGACAACATCTCAACCCTTTCTTCCCACCTTCACCTTCTTTTCATTTTGAAGAATGAAGAAGGGATGAGGAAGAAGAAAGAGTTGGTACTCTGGTATTTTGGGTATTTCCCCCCCTTCTCTGCAGCTCCATCTGTCAGCATGCCAGCAGCATCTAAGCTAACCCGGGCTGGCGTCGGAAATGTCATTCGGTGCATTAGCATTTAGCCACCACGCTCTCCTGTCAATCTGGGTTTATCTTTGACACCCCCTATGGTCTCTCACCTTAGCTCCCAGTCCCCCCCTCCCAGTTAGTCATTGTACTAATAAGGCAGGGGGACAGTAGAATTTATCAGGGCTAGACACTCCCGCACCGCCAGCCATTACTCATCCACAGACCAGGACATGCCAACAGTGGCTAATTGCTTTCTTTAACATTGGCACATGTGACATTCAGCAGAGTCTTAACTGTTAGGGGAGGATGGGCTTTTCTTCACAACAACCGTAGAGTTCATGCAGACCTGCACATGGAGATCTGCTTCTGTGGACCTCAGAAAAGAAAAGAAGACATAAGAAACAGTTGTTGGTTCAAATTCTGCACGGTAGCTATAATACTTACAGTATTTACTACAGGACTTGCGATAAATGGCCTACAAGGTGATTTTTTTTTGAGCAGATTTGTACTTCTGTGGCACAGCACTGCCTTTAGTCAAAGTTATTGGCTCCAAAACAGCCTGAGCTTTAGTTGTTTTACCCTTTTATACATTAATACAACATTGGCCATTTATTAAAATTATTGAAAATACTAATGTTTCCCTTCTACTGAAAAGCAACCTTTTCTTCAGCAAAAATGGAACAAAAAGGATGCAGGTGATACTACCGAGGTGACCAAGTGAAGAATTTACAATGATTTCTGCGAAATTTTTATTTAATAAACATTAAATGTTGCAAAAATCTGTGTACCTTCATTTTGGTTACCACACAAATAGACCCTGGAAGGCTCTTGCAAAGCCTTTTCCGTACCTTTAGATGTAAAAGTAAAGGTAGGCTCTGGGGAAACTGATTTAGGAGGAAGAATTGTACAGTAAGCAATTTCCCTTTGTTGTGAGCAAAGGGGGATTATTCATCAAAGCGATGGCGGATGGTCCAATATCTAACAAAGCTCTTTGTTTTGTTTGGTGGCAAAAGATTAATGAACAGACTAGAGTGACATTTCCAGCAGGAAGGACATTGATCTGGAGGCCTTCAGAAGATCCTCATTGTCCTGTTTACCCTGAAAACAATAGATGACAGTGAGAAAATATGTATGCTATCTACACACAAACACACACACGCGCACGCACACACAGTGGCTATATTAACACTCACACACATAGACACGCTTACTAATCCAAAGGGCAAACTCTGAATTTCATCGGCTACTATATTTGTTATTAGTCAGGAGTTCTTTCATAACATCTTAAGAGATTTTTCCTGTGTTTTCCTGTGTTTTATTTAAGAAACTGACTGGCTCCTGCTGACAGAATTTGTTGGCATCAGTCGAAAGTCAATGGGGACCTAAACTATTTCTTTTGGAAATCAAACACATCCAAGCCATTTGGTTTGCTGACCTACAGTAAGAGTAGAAACAAGTAAGAGAACTTTTTTTTTTTTAAAGGGGATTTAAATGTGCCAACTGTCTCGATTCCCTGTTGACTTGATCTAATAACAAGTGCTGACTACACACTGTTGCCAGTTTTTGGGCAAACAAAACTTTTTTGATGTCCCTTGGTTTTGGCAAGCTGATTAAATGGTTGAGCCCATTCTGCTACTATTATCATTATTATCATATGGCTTTGTTGTAAAGCGCTTTGGGTATCTTTTGGTTATTTTAAAGGGCTATACAAGTAAAATTTGATTGATTGATTGATTGATCATTAGTACAGTGTCTTTTACTTACATAATGTGGGCATCAGTGTGACAAGTTGTTGCAGGTTTTGTCCAGTTTTTAACTTGAATTTTGGTACTTTTTAATTTTTACAAAAGATTCAAAAAACAATCAAACATTCTTATAGTGGTATGCATAAGGAAAACTGCCTTTTTCGCATAAATGGTGCTTAAGTTAAGGTTTTTAACAGCTTTTTAACTCAGGATATATATTTGTTCTAATGGGACATTTTTATGCATCTGCTGTTCTCAAAAATAATTTTTTCTGTCCATATCGGCGTCTCACAAGTGTATTTCTGGCCACTAACATCAGTTAATGGAGTCTAAACTGAAGGAGGCCGACATACTGCAACTGTCTGTGGATTGTCTGTGTTGTGTCTGAAGAAGAGAGCCAGAAACTGCACATGCCGTCTGACCCTCAGGCCGGGTTAATGGCTGTTTGCCCTTCGCCACTCATATTAACATAACCCAGCGCTGTCTGATTACAATGCCTAATGTGAGCAGATGGAGGCCCACTGTTGCTGCGCCAATCAAAATAATGTTATTATAGTGAAATAATGGCTGCGGTTGCCAGTAAAGCCAGAGAGGGAGGAGAGATGAAGGGAAGACGGGATGTTTTTATTGTCCCTGAGAGGCCAGTAAGATCCAATCAGCAGGGTGTGACTTACAGTCTGGGAGCCTGAAGCCCATCCACAGCACCTCCTCTCCACTCCAACTATCGCCTTCACAGACAGTCGGGGGAACTGGGGGAGAAGTCTCCATAATGAGGAAAAAAAAGAACTGTGCATAAATACGTTGAGAGCACAATGGCTGCTTTTCTGTTTGATTTTTGTGCAGTATGAATTAATAAGTGAGTGTGGATGATATGCATTTGTGCTTGCGTAGGACTTTTGCATAGGCAACTAATAATGTGCATGTGTGTGTGTGTCAGTGTGGGTGTGTGTGTGTGTGTCTGTGTATTTGGCCAGCTCTCCAGTTATTGCTTTTGAAGTTGTTAATTAAACCCTCAACCATCTGGTAGCTCAATGAAATTACACTGAGCTTCTCAGCCATGAAAAAAACATGACTGACTGACTGACTAAATGAATAAATAAATAGATTAATAATTTAATAAATGCTTCAAATATCTCTTGTCTAAGTGAGGGAAAAACAAGAAGTCTTATTAATGTAAATTCAGTGCTCCGTGCTGTCACCCCTGTTTTGCATGTTTCGTGTGGAAGCATGTGTGTATGTGTTCCCTGCATGCATTCCTGAGCTTGTGTGCATGCTTACGAAACCTTACAGGTGAATCAAAGACAGCTGTCAGTGTGTCAACCTTTGATCTCTGTCGATGTCTTCTTTCTCTATCTGTATTACTTTCTCATCCCTTCTTTTCTCCGTCACATGCAACATGCTTCCATGCATGGTAAAAAAAAAACACACCTAGTGAGGATCTTGTGTGGATACATCTCTTTGTATATCCTTGATGTACCATTTTAGGAAGTGAAAGTGGAAGAGGACTCAATGGAAATTGAATTTTACTGAACTTTAGCTTATAAACATCTTCACTGGCTGCCATTTTCTCATGAATGCCCCGTCAGTGCTGCACACAGCGTTAAACAGAGATAAGAAGGAAACAAGATAGCTCAACACCTAGCTACTTGTATCATAAGCACAGCATCACTTACATTGGTTTTAAAAAAGTGCCCAATTGGGCTAGTAAGTTGCTTGATATAGTAGCCAGATGTGGCGTTTTACTCGCCGTGTGTAATCAGCCACGGCTTATTGTTGAGCCCTGTGGTATGATGTATTTAATCTTTAATAGGGTACTGCTCAGTTCATTCTGCTGCTGCTGTAATTCAACGTAATGTACTGTAACACATGTTTTATACTCTCTAATATTACACTGATGACATTTTCCATATGGTTGCATACAAAATATTTGCATGTCTGCTAATATCTGTGATGAATTAATCCCCCTGTAAACGGCAAAACATTGAAAAAAACAATAATAACTATTTGCTGATGTTGAAAATTGTTTTGTGAGACATTTTTCTTCTCATTTTCAGCCCAGTAAGTGTCTTCACCAAGTCTGAGGCTAATTCATTAAAGGCAATAAAAAACTAGGCCAATAGATTCTGGCAAAGTGTACTTAATAACTGAGTAAGTACATTACTTCTAGTCAATGGAGCTGGTTACAGGACAAGCGCAGAGATGCTGCTCAGCATGGAACAGTTAGTGGCTGGTTATCCATCATGAATTCAAGGCAAACTAACCACTTTGACATTTTGTCCATATTAACGTTTTTGCTGCAGCTGAGATAAACAGTGATTAGCAGATGATGCATCCGACTCTAAAATACAGATTTCTGAGACATTTCTAGTTGTTTTTCAGGGGAAAACCCACCATCAGGCTGGTGTTTCTCACTGTTTGCCTGAGACTGACTGCTTTCAGGCAACAAATGAGTCGTTGGAGAATGGAGATACCTGTCATTCCTCTGATGTAAGTTGTGGGGCTAAGGTGAAGGACCAGGATATTAATGATCGTGTGATCTGTGCTATGAGTGAATAAATGTAGGGGGAATGTTGCATATTTGAACTGCAGCTCCAAGCTAGAGCAGGGATCCAGACTGTGACCATTTTGTTGTATTTTGCCATCATTTGTACTTTTTTTTTAATCATCACTGTTAAAACCTCTGTATTCCTGCCATTTATATAGATTTAAACAGCTGGCTTAAAAGTATTTCTTCCACATGTACGTCTTCATTAGTCTAACTCTTACATTAATACCTAGAGGGATCCATTCATGGCTGGTACTGGTTCATGCTTCTCTGATATTAGCATGCCTGTAGCTGCAGTGAAGAGAGGAAAGACAGCTGGGTGCATGCTGAGACTGGGTGGGTACAGTCACTGATACTGCAACTGACATACTGTCATTTTAGAAGACAACTGCCTCGTCTGATAAAATGATTGTAGTAACCGAATCTTTTACCCTTTTATTTACAGTACCTTGAAAAAGTCATGTCATTGTGTTGATGCCAGACACAGGTTTTTGTTGACTGATATTCTACACTGAAATAAAACAAAAGCATTTTCAATTTAGCTCCCAGCAAAATGTCTGTGTGCACAATAAAGTCTACAACTTGCTGTTCCCAAAAAAGACAAAGCTACTCTCAAAAAAAAACCCAGAGGCATATTCATTCTCCAATTTGGGCCAGAACCAGTTATTATTATTCATTTAATGTTTTTTTATGGCAGCTTTGTGTCATTGTCTTGTCTTCAGAGTAGAAAAGTGTCACTGAATGTAATTTAAACTTGGATTTTAGAGTAGCAAGTCTTCCTTGTTTGAGCAAGCAGTCGATACTTGGGTAATAACTATTTTAGTAAATAGAATGAAAAAATCCTTGTTGGGACCAGTTGATGCTTAGCATATCTACTGACACAGAACCTTTTTCTTGCAACGCTAAGAATTTCTTAGAGCTTTACATTTCCTTCACTTTATTTGTAACCCTGATCTAAAAGACTTCTGCAGCAGACTACCTGTTTGTGCTTTGCATAGCACCTGTGCTCTCCCTGTACAATCAAATGATGATGGTGATGCTTTCTGGACTATGCAGCTTCTAAATAGGACAGGTCACTTAAAGATCATAAAAATAAAAAGGAAGCAACAACTGTCTGGTCTCTAGCGTCTGCATTTACTCCACAAAAAGGCAGACAAGCATTTAACCATGACCGCTGACACTGCAATAACTTGTCATTTTTAACTATACCACAGAGGCAAATTTTAAGATGCGAGTGGGAGGCTTTAACCTGTGCTAGCTTGGAGAGAGAGAGGACTTTTTTCCGTGGTCAGGAGTGAGAGAAATATGAGACGGCTGCAATGAGGATAAAGGGATATGAGAGTGAAAGAGAGTTAGTGATGCTGTCATTCGTTGCTTTAGGCAGATATAAGGAAAGAACTGTGGAGTTAGGAAGAGAAGAGTCAGGGACACTGAGGTTAAAGATACAAACAGAAAAAAATACATGTACAGAGAAATGCACATATTTTATTTCTCCAGTAACATCCAGAAAAAAAAAATTTGAGTCTAAGTTTCCGACAAACAACTTCAATGCAAACAAATAAAGATCTGGTTATGATAAACAATTTACATCCCATCTTGATGTGTTTATCCAGTGAATTAATCTTGAAAACTGAATGTACATATAACTTTAAAAGGAGGATAAATCTCTTAATATACACATATAGACACATAAACATATGTGCCAAGTATATTATTCTAAGTATCATTCAAAAAGGTAAATGCATTCACAGAATTAAAGGCTAACTGCAAAGCAAAAGTATGTAGAGACATTAGTCATTGTTCTCCCTCTCCGTCCTTTTCTCTCTGTTGTTCTGTGATGAGATTCCATTAGACGCCATTAAATCTCTGCCTAAGAGCCCTCTGAAGCTTCACAATTACAGAAATAAAAAAATCACAATCCTCATTGAGCGCTCCTCTGCATTAGGGGCTGCCTGGAGTCGCGTGGGAGCTGTTATACGGGGCCCCGGCACAGACCGAGTCAGAGGCTCTGCAGAGCTGCAAAGCATAGCTCATTAGAATGACTAAGAGCCCGAATGGAGGCCCTTATGTGAAAGCCATAATGGAGCAGGGCTCTTGTGCCGGAGCCGTAATGGAGGCTCTTGTGCAGTTGTGCTCGTCTCCCCTCCGCACAGCCGAGGCTTGAGCAGAAACTGTGTGGCTGGAGAGCTGACCCCCGCAGAGCGGAAGCTGAGGGGATCTAAATAGTTTGGCTTCTGTGCCGACTGGCTGGTCCAGAGGGCTTTCACAGCGGTCTGCCACTAAGTGAAGTGTGTGGAGGTGGCGTTTTGAAAGAATATGATAAAGTTAAGGTTAGACTAATATC
>JAPZDV010000015.1:16631077-16646328 GCA_029814665.1 Acanthurus lineatus
AATTGCGATGTAAGTTGCGATGTTTTAAGTGTATTTGTTGCGATGAAATTGCGGGAGACAGTGAAAATTGCTAAAAAGTTGCGTTTTTTTTCTTTGTTTTGTATAATTCATTTAAAATCAACATCATGAATTGAACATCAGGGAATTGTTTTGCAAGGTAGCGCAGAATTCACGGAGATTGGTTGAATTTTTGTTAATTGTTGCGATTGCAACATCGCGAATTCCTGGAGGGACTGTACAGTACTCTCTGTGACATTGTTTTTCATCCCTACTAATAAATCATAAATTCCTTTTTTTGAGCTGGGCACATCAGAGGCCATGTCATTGTTTGGATAATGTTCTTTGACCATAAGAACCAACTGGTAGTCCATGTAGATGGTGGATTCAGTATATGATGTCAGTGCTGTTGCAGGTGAGGAAGCTGAATGAGTCCAGCTACCCAGTGGCAACACAGGCAATAACGCCATTACCTACGAAGTTAGGAGTTTTGAACTATATGCATGAGCTTCTCGGTCTCTGAGGCAACAATTTTTAAAATGAGATATGGGTCATAAATTATGTAAGTGTGCACGAGGCCTCAATTTTTGACAGATGGTGTTTAAATAGTATTCACATGTGATGTCCCTTTGTAAAGAAAGATGGAGTCATTGTAACACTCGCTCAGGTTCAATGACAGCTCATTCCTGATGGCCAGCTGGGCTGGAAGTAGACAGCAGGACTGAAATCCAGTCAAATTTGTAGAGTTTAGTGGAATTGGTGAATCTTACGATAGTTATAATCCACTGGTCTTTACTCACAGCTCTTCAAAATAATCTTTACTCAGTACATTTGGCAGTATTTGTCTAATTCAAGAATTTTGTTTAGTGCAATGCCAGTGGTTAATGCTGGGAAAATTAGGTGATCACACCACACAAGAAAATTGTTATTGCACAAGATATTCAGTTCATATATCTTTTACCCTTTTTATGCTTAGTATTTGTCCTCTGAGGAATTTTTCTGCCATTCATAGCTCTAAAATTCATTTGAGATCACATACCACACATCTGAGCTGCTGCATTGTGTTCAGTATCTAGAAATGACTTTTCACTGAGCACTTGTTAAGCAAGTCACTGTAAATGGCAAACATGATTATAAAATAAATTCAAAACCTTATAACCTTAAGTTATTATAAAGATTTGAAACAGTTGTACCTACTTCGCATGTCAGTGTACGTGAATATAGGTTACTGAATATGACTTAAAAGAATTATAAGAAATCAAGTCAAATCACATCATTCCTCTATCTGATAAAAAGCCTAAAAATTAGCAAATACTCTGCTGCACATAAGTAAACACAGTAAATCATTTTGTTTGTTTGCTTGTATTATACATCAGATGGAGATGCAAAAGCTCTGGTAGTCAAGGAAAACTAACCTGGTACTCTTTTGTAAAACAATATGCTGATTACAGGAACTGATCCAGGTTTTTAATTACATTGAAGATAAGCTTTTAATTCACTTGTGATGCAAAAAGAAAGAATGGCAGTGGAAAAAAGGGCACTGAGTTTTTTACGAAAATTTGAAATTTGTATATTGAGTTTGGGCATCAAGTGGATTATTAGTTGGCCGAGGAAAGGCAAAAATTTCATAGTTGGAATATAACAGGCTTCCAAAATATCTAATGTTGAAAAGAAAAAAATAATAAGTTGACTGACAGAGGATAAAGCAGTATTTTTGATTAAAAGACAACTGATATCTCAAGTAATTTATTAAGTAAAAATAAATGTTGGATTCACCATCTGAAATTCAGAGATTTGTGGGATTTCTCTGATTCGCAAGTCAGGAAACCAGACAAATCTGCCAAACTCATGGTTTATTCACTCTGACAGATCAAACTTCCACCTGAGCTGTACAAGGACAATCACAAGCATTTATCTGATATGAAGGTCCTAAGATTCTTTGATCCTTTTAATCACTGCATAGAGTTAAAGCATCTTCAATATCAAAAATGAACTGAGAGACACCAGGCTGATAAACTGAAAAAAGAAAATTTCTCACTGAAAACTGACTCCCAATTTCTCATTAAGCTTTGACTTTGACAACTTTTTCTGGCTCTTGGATTGGCTGACAGTCAGCAGTTACCTTTTTCAACCTTCACAACCCCCCCTCCCTTGCTGAAGATAACAATACTGGCTTATTTTTTTTTCATTGTATTCCAGATTTCCTTTCTTCTTCATCTTCAGTGCCAAAAATTTCATCTCCAAGATAATCTGACTTGACGTTTGACAGATCAGAATATATTCAAATACATCTTAGCACTAGCCTGCACAGATAAAAAATGTGATTATTTGTGTGTGTGTGTTTGTGGCCTTGAGTTATTTGTGCCCTGGCAGCCATCAGGACCCAGCTGTGCTGGCATCTCCTCCATCACAGGAAAGTTAGCTCTTTGTGAGGTAATTAAAGTGGAAGCATCTGTTCCAGCTCTACATATCTCACACCTGAGCTGCTACTAACTCGACCAGCAGCCAAGCCAAGCCACGCTCTCGGCTGAGGCTGATGACACATGATGTCACTGTATTTTCATCATATGGTTTTTCAAGATCAGACAGAGTTGCTGCAGCTTTGTGGTAGCCACGCAATTGATCTTGTGCTATGTTAGGATTCAGGAATTTAATGTTTTCCCTTCTGGTCAAGATGTGATCGTCACATTCATATCAGCCTCGTCTGTTTTTTAATGGAAGCAGAGTACACCTGACATTCTTCAAGCAAGCACGGGAAGTCGAAAGATTGAAGGAAATATTGTGAGAGAAACCCAAAAGGTTTTAATGTCAGACATGGTTTTACCATTTAACACCAAATATTATGTGAAACTTAAACTCAGTTTGTGTCATTTTAACAATTTCAATTGTCTAACATATTGCTTTTATTGTTTTTCATCATCTAATCACTGACCTCCTCTTTGATGTCATGTAAGCTTTTTTCACTTCCTCTTACAGTCCTAATACATCTTATAATTTGACAGTGGGACAGTCTTTTTAAAGCCCCTCAAGGACGTACTGTAAGTGTTCCTTAGGGTTCATGAGTGTCGACACACTGGATTTGGCCATCGTTAAGCTCACAGTCTTGGCTCTGTTGCCATCTTGGCAGTGGCTGACTCTGCTTGACTCCTGGCTAATGAAAAGTGGGCAAAGAGGTGAGGCGTGAATGAAGCAAAGACTTGTGCTTGTTGCTTTGTATAATTAAAAGGAGAGCAAGCTATTTTTTTTTTGTCTGATATTTGCATTAAAAATGCTACAAACATGGTGGAGAGGTTAAGTTAACTGATTTAAACTAGTTAAAGTAGCATCTAACAGACTAGCTGTCACTTAAAAGGCAGGCAGATGGGACTTATAATAAGCAAATGAACATGATGAACAGGTAGACATAGAGTAAAGAATGTCCAGACCTGAAAACAAGGAGGATCATGACTGTAGGAACTGGTCAAGGCCTTTGTGTCAAAGACAGACGTGATGAACAGGGTTAAATAAATACTGCTGGAACTGTTTAGTGGACGGGTGCAGGTGTGAGGGTTGAATGACAGCAGGAGGGAGATGGAGGAGACATATCTTTATTGAATGCAAAAATATCACATGCCTTTTTAAAAAAAATGTGTGTTTCTTTCCTTTTTTCCCCCATTTTTTTTTATCATTGATGTGACTCAGCAGCCCAATCCACTGTAACGAGCTGACCTGAAGCTGAAGCTGGAGATCTTTGAATGTGCATCATTCAGTCCCACAGGCAGTGAATGTTGTCAAGACACAGGTTTTTGGTACCAAACTCTTTTAAAACAAAAGCATTTGTTCTCTTATGGCCAACTTTGTGTTTAGATCAGTTTCTCACACAGTCAAGAAACAAACTGTTCTTTACAAGTAGCCTCCCAGGAGTTAGTGAATGCCAGCTGGTAAGCGCATTATGTGCAGTCTCTGCTCCCATGCAGCGCGCCTTTAAGCCGTGCCTGTTGCTGTCCAGACTAAAGTTCCTCCTCTCCAAACAGTCCACATGCAGAGAAAAATATATCTAAGTGATCAAAAGGATAATTTTTTATAACTGTACAATGTACAGCCGACAGCACATGCACACAAACACACGTATGAACACAACACATTTACAGTCAATTACATCTGCAGTTGAAAATAACTCCACATGCCATTTCACTTTCAGTTGTAAAGCCCAGTTGATCACCTCCTATGTGGCTTCCATTCTCCTGCAAACTTGCCTTAACTGGAGATTGAGTAACTGTGGGGCCCCGGCCGTAAACCCAAAGCCAAGTGTCAAAGCCACAGGTTGGCTCTGGCAAATTGGGTGTATGTGTGTGTTTGTGTGTGTGACAAAGTAACAGTATGTGTCTCCATGTTTGAACAAGAGCCCTGTCCTCCCTATCCTTTCCAATCTCACACACAGCAGTGGACCTATCACTGCGCAGGTTTACTCATCAACTCACCCGTGGAGCCCCTCGATTTGAAGGGATGCTACATTAGTTCTGGTAGCTGAAAGCATATGAGGAGCGGTGGGGGACTTGCTGTTGTGACAACCTGCTATATGGGGCAATTTGTAAGGACGCAGCAATACGTTGTTTTAGTCACTTCCTTAAGACATTTGCAAGATTCTTTTGCAATTACACGTTTTTTTCTCTCATCTGAATATGGAGCATGTGATATCCACTGTATGTACGACTGCAGTGGTCACTTCCTCTTGTAATGCTTTTTCTACAGACTGCTAAAGGCTAAAAAGAATCGATGTGAACAAGCCACATGTCTGTTGTCTGGTTAAAGTGCTCTGCAGTCTCTACAGCTGGTGTCAAACAAAGATCATTTGTGATTGAAGAGGCCTTACTCTTTATTGCTCTGTAGCTCGTGAAAAATAAGGTGTGTCAAATTAGTCTAGTCAAGTCTACAGCTGTTATTTCACTTTCTTGGATACAAACTTTAAATGTTCACATGGTGACTTTGGCTTTTATTTGCCTCAACAGCAGAGTGTACCAGGTCTCTATTAGAAACAGGCGTCTAGTTCCTGTTTAATCAATATATTTTAATAGTAAACATTCTGGTTTGAAGAATCCTTGTTTTCTGATCTGCTCCAGATGTTTTTTTTCATTAACATTTTAACATTTCCTGCATCTGTTTTAAATTCAAAGCTCTCTAGCTTTTTTAAGAGGACATTTCCCTTTATTTTCTAACAATTCTGTTGTGTGAATCATTTTCAGGATTGCTTTAAAAATAAAGTTAGATGTATGGTTTCCATATGGTAAAGTAAGTGTAGTTACTGCCATCATTTTACTATTTCAAAACACAGGTTAGCTTAGTCATGAACATATATGATTTCAATGGGTATAGGATGATCCTTAAGAGCGGTAATCCATAAAAACAACATGTTGTAGATAGTGGCTTTATATGTTTGGCCACATTTCTGACCATGATTAAAGCCCTGGCTGTTTTCTTTTTTTCTGACTACAATTAAAATAAATAAACGAATAGACAGATTAAAAATAGGAAGTTGATGTAATTTAAGTACACTCGGTGTAAGTATCAGGTCAGGCTCGATATTAAAGGACTCTTATTGGGATTGGGAATTAAAACAACTTCATCTGGACACCCTTACCCTTTTTTTTCCCCCCTTGTAATACAAACCACCTGTTCACCGCAGATGCAGCAAGTTTGTTATGCCGTTCAGTGATGGCGAGGAGGCTAGTTTAAGTATTCCACGTAATATCAGTCATTCCTTTATTGGAATAAATCATTCAGTCACATGAGCCCTTGATGTATGTCCAGCACTCTTGAACCCAGCTGTACCTGTTGCACCCACTGCTCCCTTCCACCTTCTCCAGCTTTCATTAGAGCTTTCATTAGAACACCTGTCATCACACTGTGAGATGGTTGATGCTCCTGCCCTTTGATATCTGCTAAAGAGGAAATTCAAAGGAATCCCTCTGACCCTTACTCATACAACATGGGGACATGGTCGGGGCTCGCTGCTGCTTAAACCCTGGCGTTGTATTCAGGCCTCCTGACGTCTGAGAAGACTTAATGTGCTCCTTCTTTCTGTTTTCTGATCAGAAATCAGAGGCCAGCTCTATTCAAGCTGCTGCTCGTCCTTGGACATAGTTTTTTAATGATCCAGAGAGGAAAGAAAAAAAAAGGATTTGAATAGAATAAGAAGTTCCATCAGCTACATTTAATCTGCCATCATTACTGAAGTCTCCTGTGAATAGATTGAGTCCAATCCATGTGTTTGTGCGTGTGTGTGCGTGTGTGTGTGTGTGTCTGCAGCTGTTTGTGTGCAGTTTCAGCACAAGTCACTGTACTCTCAAAAGGCTCATTAATTATAGTTTGAGTCATTATGGAGATAAGTGCGAGTCTGACTATTGGTGCTGACGATAAGAAGAAGAATTACCTGTTTTGGTGCTTCTGCTTTCTAATCAACTGCCTATTAGCTATATCAAGGGACTTCTGTTATCATTGCTGTGTTCTTCATGTCTCTGTTTCTTCTCTCTTTCTGTTTGGCATTTCTCTGTCACTCTGTGCATCATTGCTGTGCGGCTGTGAATGTGTGTTTCCCATAGCAATCCAATGCCCATCGTAATGAGTCAACAATCATGCAATCTGGTGCACCTTGTTCTCTGTTTTTTTCTTGCATTGACACACCTTCCACATAAATATACAAGAACACGTAAACTGTTGCAGCCTCGAACTAATGCACAGATGCTAATATCCAATCTGTATGACTAGATTTCCAGCTACAGCTGTGCGATTGGAGTGATACATTTGGACCACTGGAAATTCCCCTGCCAGTGTCTTGCTGATTCTGGATTATGTTAATCTTTAATCTTTATTTAAAAAAATGTAGCCTGCTGTGAGAAATTCAGCAGAGTTAGTATGAGGACAGAAGGTATATTCAGATTTATTTAGAAAAATATTTGAATACTGGAGTTTGAGGGTTCTTGTTTTGTGCCTTTTGTGTTGGGAATTAACTTTAAACTCGCAGTTGTCTGCAGGTGTGTTTTCTGAGTCTGAGAATATAAATGTGCTATTCCTTCCAGGTGCATTTATCCAAGTTTTCAACAATTTAACCACAAAACATAATGCCTTCATCAGGGTGTACTTTGTCTCCGAATGACTTCTGGAAAGTTTTGGAGAGAAATGCACCTCCGAACTGTTATGGAAGTAAATATAGGTCAGGCAGAATGTGTTCTGTGTATCGCTGTGGGTTTCGCTGTGTGTGATTCCTGTTCTGTGCTGATGTAAATGCTGATTGACTTGTTTCTGATGTCCCCAGCATATGGCTAATAAAGGTTTTAGTGTGCCAGAGCCACAGAAGCCCCGAGCTGCCAGGATCAAAGTGACAGCCTCAAACAGGCCTTTGTGTTCTTCAGCCATTAGGGCATAGCAGCACCAGCACCTGGTGCGAGCCATATGAATATCATTAGCTCACTTTATTTGTTTTCTGTGTGTGTGGGTGGATAAATACGTTTGAGTAGATAAAATCAGGTGATACAGAGCCTGTATGGATATAATATTAAACAATATGGATATGATATTTCTCGTTTCGGTCAGAGTATACCAGGAATAAAAGTGATAAACAGAGAAATTGCAAGAAAATGGCCGGTTGAATACATTTATATGTGAGCTGTTTCCCAGTGCAAAACATTTTTTGAGTTTGGGTGTAGAAAGTGGATGTGAATGTTGATGTCCTCTGGAAAAGAGGAAAAATAATGAGTGAAACTGAGGGGCACGAAAGCAACTTTTGCCTCTTTGCTTCTACTTTGTGTCGTGTCTGAGTCGCTGCCTGTTAGCAGGAGGGCGGGACGTTGTTCCTCGCACACAGGCTGTGGACAGCAGTTTAACTACAAAGCACAACCCACAGCGGCAGGCTTAAAACGGACTTTGTGAAACATTTTACTGGAGTAAACAACAATAATGCTCATTATCCATGCACCAAACAGAAGACAGTATGACACTGGTTTAACAATCAGAACTCAATTTTGCAGAAATGCGAAGTCTTCGACCACACTTCCAGCATTTAGTTTCTGCTGCTTTTTTTATCCACAACCTGTTTGTTACACAGCCATAAAATGCAAAATAGATGAAACCATGTTATGTCCTGACCTAAACCACTCCGAAGTTTAGAAAAATATTGACAACAAAGGTAATGAGATATCATTTAAATGGAAGTAATTTGCATTTGGAGTGTAACAAGTTACATGTGAAAGTATGTTATTTTAATTATCAGTTATCACGTCACCCTTTCATTCCTCTGAATTGGGCTCAGATGATAACGCACATTTTAAAAACATTCCTTTCTAAATGCCTCTAAATTTAGATAGTTATTAGCAAACATTATCATGAACAGCAAGTCCCGAGGAACCTCTGGTAGTTTTCAAGCTTTTTTTAATTGCAGCTTTTTAAAAGTAATTAAATATTTGAGCTATCAGTCCAGACGTACATAAAATTTTACAGGCAAAAATATGCTTTTTTCTTTTCTGTCAACAAAATCCTTTTGCTTCTGCTGCTGAAAAATTCCTAGGGGAAACACTGACATCGGTCGGACAAAAGCATCCATACATCTTGTGCATATGAAATACCTGTCTTGTCATTGTGTGTGTGTGTGAGTGTGTGTGTGTGTTTGTGTGGAAGACAGTCGGGAGTCCACAGCTGTAAGCCTGGACCTTTGCACCGCTGACGCCCGGCACCACAGATAGAATCGATTAGCGTCGGCAGGCCATTGTCTGAAAAGTCACTGCCGTCCTCTGATAGACAGACACACAGCGCGGCGAACTTCACAAAAACACACTCAAATGTCAGGGGTTCAACCTTTGTGTGAGTGTGAGGTGCGAGAGTGTGTATAAATGTTTGGGTCGGAGGCAGAAATCAAGCGGCCAATCACAGTGTGAAGCAGGGCAGCGGCCTTAAAGGTGCGAGAAAACAAGTTATGACTGGCAGAGAGTGATTGAAATGGGTCTGAATAGGAAGTGCTGTTGTTTGATAGCATACGTCTCCAGTGTGTAGTACCTGTCACTAATCCATCACACCTATTGATCCTCGGAGGGTAAGAGAGCAGTTGGACACAGGAGGGAGAGAGAGACACTGGGTAACAGCAAGAGAGAGAGAGAGAGAGGGGGGAGAGGGACTCACTCACTTTCTTTCTCTCTCTCTTTCATACACCAGACACTTTCACACACACTCACACACAGATACACACACACGCAGGTCTTTCTGTCCTGTTCGGAGGTATCTTTGTATGCCATTCATCTGTCTACACCAATCGATCCTCAGTTGAAATATATGACTGTTTATTCACATTCAAGCCACAACAGCAGCCTGCTGAAAGAGATATTGATTTTGCATGGCTGTGTGTATCTGTGTGTGTTTGTGTGTTCATGTATGTGGGTGGGTGGTAGGTGGAGTAGGAAACTGTCTACTGTGGTATGAACTGAGATCTAGCATTGATGTGAACTGCTGTAACAGAGTAAGGAGAATATTTTATACTACTACTAAAATACATTTAAGTACAAAAAAATGTTTTTTCTCTGTATTTTCAGGTGCTTTTTATTATTATTTTTGCACTTTGAGTTCTTTGAATTTTGCTGTCACTATTTAGTTGATCATGGCATGTGTAATATTAGGTACTGGCTGTTTAAATGCTGATCCATTTCCCATCTTTTCCTTATTGTAAACCTTGGTGATCTGGATACTCATGCTGTCAAATATTCTGTACCAAGCTTTATTAAACTAGTAGAAGTTGTATTTATACTCACAGTGCAAGCAAAAAAGTAAAAAGTAGAGTGACACAAACAAATAACATCGAAAAAGTTTGGGTTAATGAGCATGCAGAGCTGTGTGGGGTTTAAAGTTTTGCTTTATTGCAGCAAAATCTTGAAGGTTGAGGATGTCAGTCTGGTATTTCTGTTGGATGAAAACTCCATTTGCACTTTTTGTTCACCTCGAGAATATAGACAGGCCGGCCAAATACTGGCAAAATCTTCATGACCCAACAGTTCGCAACACTGTCTCTCAGTCTCTCTCCAGACATATCAAAGCACTGTGGTACACTGTCCAAAATATAACAGGAAACAGGAGGAGGCAAACTATTCCTTATTTTTTATATGACAGTAAGGACATCATAGATATTTTCGTAATCAGTTTTTGTGTAAATGTAATTATAAACGATGGTCTCAGCTTTTTTTCCAGAGTGTTTTTAGGAATATAAAATATATAAAAAAATAGGTTGGACCTTGAAATACTTAATATTAGTGGACTAGATTTTTATATAAGAAGCACAAACCTTTCAGAAACTCATTATCACATAAAATATAAGAGGAAATAAATGGGATAGTCAAAGGAGTGATGGAGAAAATCCACAGCGTTGACTTGACCACAGGATGTAAGAAAAGACAAATAGAGGTGGAGGTAAAGCAAGGTTAGAGGTCAGTAGGTTGACTCCTGCTGTGGTGAGGTTAGACACCCACCATTTCTCCATCTCTCTCCCTGCTCACCTTCACATACCGTCTCTACCCTGCTCTCTCCCCTGTGGGTCTTTTGTAAGGTTATTTCCGGCCTGGCGGAGCCCCTTGTTTCAGCGTGTTGACCTTTAAAAGTGAGTGATGGCGGTTCTTATTGTCTGTAAGGCAATAACTGTCTGGACACAGGTAATCTTCGCTATGCTCGTGTCAAATCAAGTTTTCCTGCACGAGGCCCGATTGGCTTTGCAGCACCTACAGAATCAAAAGAGCACGCACACACACGCACAAAAACACACACACATCAAGGTTGCACAGCTGAAACACATAAGCACATGCTCTTAAACAATGAAAGTGCATTTTTTACGCACGCAAACACATGCTAGAGAGCTCCACTCCATACCTATCAGAAGCACTCAAAGGCAGCAGGGAACCACATGGTGTAAAGGTCAGAAATCTCAGCACCTGCATGGAAAGGTTAAAGCAGAGCTTGAAATAACCCTCCCGTTCCAAGGTATAAGTGCAACCGCCATCATCACATTCTCGTGCTTCATCCCATGTAATGTCCTCTCGTCATCGCTCATGTCATATGACTTCAAATCCCCCTTTCTTGCTCTTATTGCTATCATTTTGTGCGATCAAACTGCAAAGAAAAAGCATTTTAACATGAGAGAAACAAGTAAATTGAATCAAACACGTGTAAGGCAGCTCAGATTATAGCATCCTTGTCAGAAATGCTTCAGAGGAGGAAACAAGTGAGACGAGGTGTTTACTGACAGTTTTAAAGCATGTAAATATGACAAGAGAAAGTGATGTGCATGGCAATCTGCTTTGGAGAAGAAAAACAGGAAATCCAATTTCACTCCACACACTAGACACGCATTAAGTTGTCACGTAGGAATGTAACTCAGCTACGTCAGAGCCTCCAGATGATACAAGAAGTTTGCTAATGCCTGGTAGAAAGGTCATTTATGTCAAAACTTATTCAGTCACTCTTACATAAAGTCTTTTGTTATTTGGTTGATTTGGTTAGTCAGATTAATAAAACTTAAACTCACCAAATAAGGAACATAAGTATGGCTTTCTTCTACTTAACTCTTCCTAATTGTTGCAATCCAGTTATCTGTTTTACGTATGCCTGTCTGTCTGGAACATGATGTAATAAGTCAGTAGGTGATTTGTTTTTAAATTAAAACCTTGTATAGGACACGTTTGCCCTCAGTGGGAATCAAACCTCTCTTGCTATCAGAGTTCCCGTCTCACCCCAGGTTCACATTCTTCTTACTCCCCTCTGCATTTATGTGCTCTGCCCTACCTACGGGTATATCTCTGTTAATCTTGCTGTTGAACTTATTTCACAGTCGGGTCTCCGACACGTCAACCTGACAGAGGAAGGAGAACGAACGTGGCACCCGTTACAGAGAATCTGCAGAATCTCCACTCTGACAAAACAATCTATACACACTCACATCACCTTTCATTTACCTCAAGGCGTCAGCTCTCACTGTGTGTTGAATCGCGGTGCCTGTTCTGATCAGTTCTGCTTACTAGATGACTGCTGAGTGTGTGGCATGCTGGAGACGGTTCAGGACAATTAAATGGGTTACCACATGTGTTATTTTTTTTGAAAGATAAGATCTGATGCTTATTGTTTTTAAATAGACCAAATATGTGTCGATATATGTGACCTATAACCTCCTTTAAAGCATTTTTGTAAATTATTTCCTCTAAATTTACATTTAAAAGGTGGTGTAAAAGCGGTTTCAGTGTTTTTGAGCCATATGTGTCCAGGTGGAAAAACATGCCATGTTATGTTATTTAAATTTGAACAGCATTTTGATCGTCCCTGCTCTAATCCTCTGCTTTCATACTTGTTAATTGTTATTCTGTTGTGCAGTTTCCTTTGAATTTACCATTGTTAATTGTTAAGAGCAGATGTTTAGTTTTGCATTTTGCATTAACCTAGTAACACTTTGATAGAATCACTTTTATAATACTGATGCGTCGTGAAAATGTGTTTTATTGCAGTACTTTGGCTGGACAAGCTGCATCACCTCAATTGCAGTATTTTAGTTTTCTCTTTGCTTGATAATACTAGTTTATGCAGATTCAGTGGCTGGTAGCTTTTTCAAACTTCTTCAAATGAGCTTCATTTTTTGTTTTAAACTCTTATTTTTTGTCAGCTGTTTTGCTGAAACACATCTTCCCTTTGAGAGAGATACACTCATCAGCATCAGAAAAGGAAGCGCAGGGTTAAGAGCAGAGGAATTTTGTGATGATCACTTCCCACATAACCTTCATAACAGCCGGACCAAAGGGACCACCACAGGAGAGCGAGGGGAGGCTGGGATTAGAGCCATTAGCCCAGCTTTGAGTTAACTGCTCCTGGTTAATGTCTGGGTGCAAGAAAATAAAAAGGAACTCCTGCTGGCAAAGCAACCAAAAAGAGCTTTTTTTTGCCCACAAACTTTACAGATACCTGCGTTCACCACAGCATCCTGGATTCAGTTATGCACTCATTGTGTTTTCTGTGACAGTCGGCTACGAAACCGAAGAAAATGTGTGACTGACCAGAAAACTTTTTTTTTAATCTGGTAAGTTCCTGCACAACTTGACGTAAAAAAAAAGCTCCGAGCTTTACTGTAGCTAAGAGAGAGAATTAAAGCTCCAAAGAAAGAGAGACAGAGAGGAAAAGAGAGAAAAGCAGGGACGAATATTTGACAAAAATCTGACAGAACTAATGATGAAACATTTAAAAGATTAAAAAATGTAGCATCATCCCTTTTTTTTGTTAAAGTAAAAATATGTCACTGTCCTTTCTATGAACTTGTCCTCATTCTCAGTGCTCAAGTCCTTAAAAGATTTAAAACTAACCTGTTGTGCCTTCAGTGAATAAGAGACATATATCCTCGCACCAGTAATCTGAGATTTGAGAATCAGAAAATTTGGCAAATGGAGAAAATTGGTGAAATCAATGAATTTAAGAATGGCTTTATCGATGACATTAAACCTGATTTGGATAAATGTAGAAACTTTAAATTCTATAAATCTTAGCACTACATCCCCAGGACTGCAAACAGCTATTGCAAGGCATTCATGTTAGCTGCTTTTACTTAATAGTGAATGAATAATAGGACATGCCTGCAGTTTTTCAAAGCATATCTGCAGAATAAAGTACTTCTTATTTCTGTTGCTGTTACACAAAACAGAAATGTTCTGGATAATTTTCAAGATCCAAGTTCAAGCAATTATCTTACTGAATGTTTAGACTGACTTCTTCTGCAAAATTTCCTACAAAGATGCTTTTGGTTATTGAGTGACACAACAAAAGCATTGGGAATGCTACATGATGAAAAATGCATTTATAACAGAGTTCAACGGTGCATTGATGCCTTGTGTGTAATGTTGTTAACGCAGCTCATTTTTGCAAGAATGCAAGATTTTCGTACATTTAGAGAAGAAAGGTGCATATTTAAGATCAGTTGAGGTACTGAACCTTCTATCTTTGCCTTTATTTTTTTACTCCCAGTTGCTTTTATTACTCACCTGCTCCCTTGTCACATCGTCTTTTACTCTCTGCTTCATGAAGTAAAGTCTCTCTTTTGCCTGATTTAAATTTTTTCCATTCTTTTTTTAAACTTCTTGTTTCTCATAACACTTCTTTCATCTTTGGCCTTCCCTGCAAAGTGCGTGTGCTGTGTTAGATGTAGCACTCACATGTACACGCACAAACACACACACACACCTGCGCACACATATTCAGAAAAGGTCATGTATCAGGCCAGAGCCATCACACACCTGAGCATACATCTGTCTGATTGGCTGTATTCACACAAGTTGCCCCACTGCCCCTGAAGTAACCTCAGTTAGCAGCACAAAGGAGGAGAGTTTAGCTGTGCTGCTGTTGGTATGGTTGCATTTTATCAGACCATCATTTCAAACCAAAGTTCTGGATTACTTTTTAAAATCCATTTAGATCAAGGATTCCACAGTTTTAAGCCCAAGTTGTGAAAATGTTCACCCTTGCGACTCCTAGTGGTGGTTTTAAAAAACTACGTCAGGTTTTTACAGTCATTTTTTTTTAACAAATAAAACCCTGTGCCATGAAAAGATCACAAAAGATGTGTGATTACATAAAAATTCTCTGCACTGTAACTTTAATCCTTTGACTAGGACCTCTTGTTGGCAGTGGAACCAAGCTGTGAACCAATAACCTCCTTTAAAGGTGAAATTATTAGCAAAGAGCTTCTTTTTTTTTACGCCCAGCAAAACCAAAGCAACATAAGCGTTTCTTTGAAGTTGTATTTTTAGCCTTGTAACTTTTGGTTTTGGTCTCTACAAACCCATGAAAAGTATTTGTCTCTTTTTCTTCTAAATGCTTTACCATCTTTACCACCTCACTGTTAGCTTTGTCTTTTTATTACAGCTTTTTTTTTTTGCTTAAAACAGCTGCTTTCTGCTTTTGGAAGAAACCCAGTGAGAGCAGTGAGTGTGAGCCAAAGCAGCAATGCTGTTGGCTTTGTAACCCCAATAATGTTGTGAAAGATGCTATAAAACTTCCCAATGTCTGTGTAAAGAATTTTTAAGTGTAGCTCTAAACTTAGAGTCTAGTTTGTCTAATAAAAAAAATATAATAAGTAAAACTCAATAAATAAGTCGTTTAAATTAAGTAAAAGAAGTACATGGTACTTAGACTTTAAATTGTATTCATTTAAAAACACCATCCACTATTTTGTTGTAGTAAATGATGTCGTCAATGTGATTAAAATGAATTAAAATCTT
>JAPZDV010000015.1:16646807-16660617 GCA_029814665.1 Acanthurus lineatus
GTAAATGATGACGTTAATGTGATTAAAATCAATTAAAATCTTCAGAATTAAGTTAGTGTGCGAAGAATTTTTATGTGATTCTAACAACTTATATAATTTTGATATTAATTATCTTCATTCATAAAAAAAATGTCACAGCATTTGATGTAATTTATGTTGTTTCTTGCTATTAGAGCTCTGTTTCTTCCTGAAAAAGCCTCTGAAGTTCTTTATGACAGTGATGGGAGAATCCTGATCACAATCACTGTTGTAGTCCTGCCAAAATAAAATGCAAAATACTGTAACAACAACAACAAATCGGTCTCAAGACCACCGGTGCTTTGTGTTTGACACCAGCTGCAGAATATTTAAACCACATGAGTCTCCACACTCTTCCCTTTTTTTTTTACAGCAAATAAAACACAAGGCGAGATGCATTTGTTACCTCCCCACATTCCAAGCCTACCCTGTGAGTGACGCCTCGCCTCGCCTGCTCAACCAACAAAGTGAGGCCTTTGCACGATAAAGTTCAAAGCAGGATTATTAAATTAGAGAAAGACAGAGAGACAGAAAGAAACTGACACAGACATCAAACAGAGAGAAAAGGCCTTGTGAGGGGGAGGACTCGGCGGAGTGGAAGTGGTGCCAACTTCTGAATCGGCGCTCTGAAGAAAACAGTCCCCATTTCCTTGCCCACACACACACAACACTCCGCCCCCCACACACACCACCACCACCACCACCTTTGTGATGTATCTGCCATGATGAAAAAAAAAAAAAGACGACACAGAGATGGTTTTTTAATCTTCTGTGACTGTTGGCATCATAAAAGTGTGTGTCTTTGCGGCCTCTGTATGGCCTTGCAGTAACTGGGCCTGTCTGAAAAAAAAAAAAAAAGGTTTTGAAGAAAAGAGCGACAGCAAAAAAACAAAAAACATGGACAAAGACACAAGCAGCCTGATGGCTTCAAAATGTTGATTTTAGGGAGAAACATCTCCGTTTTTGGAGTGATTGGCCATTAGGTCCACTTTAGTCAGCGTGTAATCAGAGGAGTTAGAGTCTATTTATCATGCACCCATTTCATCCAGTCTTTGATTAGAGGTGCCTGATGGAAATGGGATTTACTCAGCGCCCATTAAAGCATAGGTAAGCACAGACCAATAGGCCTGCAGGCCTCTTAACACAACGCAACTTAGTCCCCTAACAAATTAAGCACAAATGTATCATTAGCTCTGATGCATATTTAAAGAAGCAGTTAGTCAAATCGAATAGTGCCTAAATTAATGGGTTTGATTCAAATCGGAATCTTTAACCTGATATTAAGC
The DNA here is from genome assembly GCA_029814665.1 of Acanthurus lineatus. Lineage (NCBI taxonomy): Eukaryota > Metazoa > Chordata > Actinopteri > Acanthuriformes > Acanthuridae > Acanthurus > Acanthurus lineatus. The sequence goes on from JAPZDV010000015.1 coordinate 16,648,112, forward strand.
TTGGATCATATCACAAGGAGAAGATTTATATGCAGATAAGAGCCAAACTGCAGGCTTTTACCAAATGAATATGCAATGTCTGAGTTAATCTGCAGCATTTGTGGTCTTTGTCATCTGTGACCTATTGCTGGAAGATGCCAAGCTATAAATAGCCTTCAGAGGCAGGTTTCTAAATGGAGACCTCACATCTTCTTGACAGCTCTGAACCGAACATGAGACATCCAGCACACGTTTTTTTTTTTGTGCTGACGTGATCTAATGCTAACTGATGTGGATCATAGTGTCTGTCATGATCTGTCTCTCTTTCCTGAGTTTAAAGAGGCAAGCAAACCAAGCAGGCTTCCACTGTGAAACACCACGCATGGGGTCCTTCTTCTAAACGAAACCACTGGGAGGAAAGAGAGTAGTACTTTTTTGTTTGAAGGCAAAAAATAGCCGGTGACATCTACAGGCTCTTTTTGAAGTGAATTGCATGCCGTTGCATAGCTTGGGAGCAAACCCAGGGAGACACTTCATCTCTTTGCCTCACGCAAAAATATATTCTGTGTGTACATTCAGAAGGAGCGATGTGTTGGTGCATAATCTATATTTGACAAAAGCTGCAGAGAAAAACTTGAACTGTAACAAGCACGCACAGTGTCTCAGACTCACAGCATCCAAACAGTGTAAACAGGAGAAAAGTGATGAACCCAAACAAAAGAAAACATCTGATGTAAACAAAGGACATAAGATGTGTTTTTCATATAGATTTACACAACTTGTTTTCTCTTGGAAACATAATTTAATAATCAGTGTTGTATTATAAGCATACAATCGATTTTCTGCTTAAAAAGAAAGTTACAAAAATGTTTGTGCTACAGTGAACAGACTGGCTTCTAAGCCTCGAGCAGGACATGAGGAGGTGCTACCAAAAGTACAAACACACAGGATATTTTTCCCACCTGGCAGGAGTTAAATCTCCATGTTTGGAATTCCGCAAATTACAAACATTGACTTCTTTCTGCCATTTCATGCTGCGAAATTTCCTTGTGTAGCTTTTAACTCAGTAGCAGCAGGGACAAATGTTGGTTGCCATGGACAGTTTAATTCTGATTTCAAGGCCCTGCAGAGGTCTAATGGTACTGCTGGTGAAGCTGCCAAGGTCTCTTTGCCCTGCTTTTCCTTTGGCTTGATTTGATTGCTTTCCACTAATAAAAGCACGAGTACAGTCATATTCACACAGTAAATGTAAGTGCTTGCAGTAATATGCTGAGATCAGGATTCATTTGAACAGAGCTTTTACCTAGAGCCGCTTGCAGAAAGAGAGAATCAAAGGATATGATTGCAGGAAGTGCTATCTGAAGCTGGATAAGAGGGAGTCCACAGGAGGAAGGAGGCATTATCTAAATGAGCCATCATCTTTAGCTTCAGAGAGGAAAAGAAAGGATAAAGACGATAGAAAACTCCAAGGTCAGTGACCTGAAACTTCGCTCAGCGATGTTTGTAGCTCGAGTTTGACTCCATATCCTGCAAAACCCCTGCTACTTAAAAAAAAAAAAGGACAAGAGGCATGTATTTGCTCATTTTTATTTTATAGGAGAGGGAAAGCAGAGGGCTGGTCCGATGAGGATGCTTAATGTCAGCCTCACATTTGTGTCCGGTTGAGAAGGCACAGCAAGTACAAAGGCCAAACAGAGATGTGTCTTTCCAACCACAGTGGATCACAGTTACCTGCCACGAGGAGTCCATCGTTTCCACACAGAGGACACCTGGAATCCAGACGGCAGACATGACTGCTGCTTCGAATCGTACAGCAGACAGATGTAGAAATCAAATGTCAGTTCAACCAAAAATCCACCCAGTGAATTTTTTTTCTTATGTACTATTTCTTTGGTAAAAAAAGAAAAAAGAGTAGTTTCAGTGAAAGCTGTTGACATATTCTGTGGCTTCTTTGGCTTTTTTAAATTCATTTCACATCCAATTCTTCAGGGCTTTGAGCACCAAATGAAACAAAATTTCATTCACCTCAGTTGTTTCAGGGGTGGGCAGAATTTGTAGAAGCAGATATCTCAGTCGTTTGACACATAAACCAAAATCTACTGGCATGGCTTGACACCGTTTGGCCTAAGTAAAGAATTGTGTCTCTTTAAATTAGGTGAACTGACCCCGTAGCTCTACAACAAATAGTGGAGATCAAAAGCGGGGGTTTCTGGCCCTGCTGGCGATGATTAAAACTGTAGCGGTGGACACAGAAAAAGACGGCCATTTGACCTCGTCCATTAGTCAGACAGCAAAGGAGAGATGCACAGAGACCGCCTTTCTCTGTCGGCAGTCCATAACAAGCAGAAATGAGTATCCTAGGGCCTCCAGCGTCTACCCCCCCCCTCCCCACCACCCCCCACCCTCCACCCTCCCGTACTCCCCTCTCTGTGTCTGTTAATGGATATTTAAAGGGTATGTCAGAGATCAGGAAAAAGTGTGTTGAGAGGTCAGGCAAGACACGCATTATCCAACACCCCCCCGAGGAAACACGGAATGAAACATGCATTAAACACATTTCTTTCAATGCACAAGCCCCCACCGCCATTGCCGCTGCAACCCTTTTTTTGATACACTCCACTCCTCTGCTCCTCCACCACCACCACCACCACCACCAACTCTAATATCTTATGGAATTAAAGCGGTGACAGGTTATCATAATCCAATTTCAGAGACAATCGCACCGAGCACCTCGCAGCGCACCAAGAAACCCGGATCGGAATTGAATATGCACTCGGCGGATTAAATTACGCAGGGAGAAATAATTATGGCCTACATTGGGAAATATCTTTTTGTGTTATTGTGAGTGCCGTACTGTATTGTGTACAGTGCTCACTCCAGTGCACTCTACAAGATATCCAATCCAGGGTTGTCAACAGCAAGAGGCTGAGGTGGGAGGCGGCGGTGGCAGAAGCGGTGGCGGCGGGTGATGGTTGTTATTGTGTTATTGTACACTCTGTCTCAGAGCGCAATATCTGTTCTCAAAATAATGTCACCCTCTAATGAAGTAAGGCTCCTTTTATTATTTATTATTTCCTGCCACATCCAAGAACTAGGCGGTGCTGTATGCCTCCGAGATGTTTTTAAAAATGCCTCTTTAAATGAACACATTTGAATTGTAATGTGATTTTTTTTTCTCCCCCTTTTTTTTTTTTTCTCAACGAGGAAGAAATAATGTATTTTCTCTGAGGCTGCTGTTTGGTTCAAGAGTTGTGAGGTGTAGTAGCTTCAAGATGTTGCGCCCAGGATCCCCTGTCAGTTTTTGGTCGTGTTTGGGTTGCAACAACTGCTGTACGGCACAAAAATGGTTGTGAAGCCCAGAATGTCGACCTTTCTGCCTTAAACACAGCTTGAATGTTTACTTTTGATACTGATTTTATCTTTAAGCCTAATTTCGGACCCTTCCCTTAAACTGAACGGCACTTTGGCCACTTATTAAAGCCGTTTTCTGAGATACTTGTTGGTACTTATCATATATTCAAGGACTTATTTGACATGGAAATGTAATAAATGCTATGGCAGGAAATTAGTACCTTAAAAGTAGCAAAGTGATACTATGTCAACTGTAAGTTATTTGCTTAAGGTGTATGAAGTGCAGTGAAAGTGTCATACTTAAAGTATTTGCTTACTTAAAGGGTCTTGGTAAAAGGGTTTCAGAGTTATTTAGTTGATTTAAACTTGACATGTATGTTCTTTTTATCTAGTTGTTTATTGATCTTGTTCCTTCTATAAAATACTGTTATGTTAGAGTGGATGGCATGACCAGAATCTTTTATCATACTATCATGGTAGCAGTCAGATTTAAGATATTGTTTTTAATATTCAGTGAAAAGTACTGTTAAAAAACTGCCTTAAGTGAGAAAATACTTGACCAAAAAAACCCCCAAAACAGTCCCATCACCCTCCTCCGTGAGCCTGAAGGTTGATAATTGACTTTGGAAATAGTAACTTGACAAATAACTAATTATTGGCACTGACTAGAGAAGATAATTGATCCAATATCATCTGACACCAACTAAAGATTATCTTTGAATTACAAGTTACGGTCTCGACAGTGACATGATTTTTTTTTCAGTAACTATTAATAACTAAAATAATCCATAGTCACAGAAGGGCTTTTATAGGTTAATCTGTTTTTAGTCTACAACAATGCATGTCAGCTGAAATCCACAGCAGCAGAGCCAGAGAGGAAGAGGAAAGAAGTGGGGGTGCAGGGGAGGGGAATAATGATGGGTGTAGCACAGAGACATGTTGACAAAGGACAAATGAATAATGGGGTGAGGCATGTAGAGTGAAAGGGATAGAGTGAGTAAGGTATGAATGAAGGAAGGGGGAGATTGGGGGTTGACAGGGTCAGCTCTCCACTGCATCCCTGCTGCAGATTTTTATATCAGCTGCACACCCTGGAGATTTCTCTCCCCAACACCATCCATCACACGCCGCACATAATTGTGAGTACACAGATAAAGCCATGCATCACTGCATAGGCCAGAAAGGCGAAGGCTCCGTGTGTCGGCCACTGGAATAAAAGAGACGTCTTGTACGCCATCATGCACGGGAGGCGAGACATGAATGCACGGAAGCCATTTGTTCTGGCTGAATAAATAGAAAAATATGGTTAGTGGGCTGGATCGCTTTGGAATCTGTTTCCTCGGCTGTCTTCATTTTTTATCTGCAGCCAATTACAGTTCAGCTAATGGTCAATACTGGTCAATACTTAACTGTGGTGCTCCGCTTTGATTGGATGCATGAACTTTCCTAAATGAGGAGGTCTCTTCCTGTTTTCTTCAATTTGTTCCTCCTGTTCGGTGTACACAGTATCCCTTTCATTTTATTGATGTGTTTGTCGATCTCTGTCATCTAATTATTTCCCTGCTCTGTCTCTCTTGCTCCTCTCTCGCCTGCAGAAGGCGTCTCTTTGATTACCAGGGCTACACTCTGCCTGCTGGAGATAATACGGCCCGACTTGAACCAAATTGTTGCTTTTTGGTTAGTCCACACTTACACGTTTTAGGGGACAGGGCTTTAAAAATTGCCTCAAAAGGACAAAGCTTGGAATTTAAATGATGGGAACATGAATAAAGATTTGTAGGTTCGCAGCTTTCATCTGAGCGCCGTGTGCCGATCTGTAGCCGGCCAAAAGGGAAGGAGAAAATGACCATCATAAATATGGTTTTGATTTTCTAACCAGGCGAAACAACAAAGTTACAGCGAGAACATTAGCCACATTGATCCCGTCTGGTCGATGGAATAAAGCAGGCAGTGACCTTTCCCTCATTTGGAGGCATAAAATTCCTTGTTCAAAGTCTCAGAGGGCTCTGGCTGAAAGCATTAACACAAATTACCAGCCGCCATTAAAGGCCTGCATCAATTCCACCCTGCGCCATCATTACCAAACGGCCGATAAAATGCTGGAAAGCCATCGTCCTGTGCTCTGGCATGCCTCAAACATACACACACACGCCCACACACACACACACACACACACACACACACCGCGTGCAGACGCTAACACACTCAGCCCTGGAGACCGCTGCGAAGCCTATTACACACAGTCTGATTTACAGCTGAGCTGCCTGTAGCCAGGACCATCAAGCCACCGGTGCACCAACCTGCCGTGACAGTGCAACTAATTGAGCCCAGATATATCTGCCCCCCTCCCACCCGAGCCTTGAAAGGGTGATAACACGTCTACCTGCACAACACTGCCCGTACATACATTACAGCACAGGAAAAAAACAAACACAACGCAGGGCTCATCAATAACAAAAACAATACACAACAACATTATAGGAAAATTAATTTTATACATACAGATCTCTTAAAATATAAAGTTATTATCTGGCAATAGTCTAATATTATCTGTATTTAATAAGACTTATTTAAAGAAGCCACCCTTTGATATGCAATAAATCAGCCAAAACTTTATCAGCAATAAAAGCTTTCTCTGTATTTTGTGAAACTTGTTTCCGTGAAAACACTCAGTACTACAGATCCCAGCATAACTAATCAATCTACTTTTAAATAATGAATTATTCAATAAAGTGGACACTTGTCAGTATTACACGTCCACCTCCACACGTCCACCCACATCAGCTGCATGTTGTTGCTAGGCTTTAAGCTTCTAACAGACTCCAAATCAATGTCATTAAATTAGGTCTATTCAAAGTGGATAATAAAGAGTCTGTCACCCTATGTGTGCTCTGATAAAGCTCTAATCTCATTAGAATTACAGCACTGTTCTGCCAAAGACTACTGAGTGAACTGAGAAGAAACGATGGATAAGACCAACATCCCAGTCTAACAAGCTTCATAGAAAAGCTGCACCAAGCAGGATTTTTTCACAGAGATACATTGTCTTATCAGAGCAGAGCTACAACAGAGAGGAGCATCCCATCCCATCTTATTAAAATGTCATTTATGGTCACTTGTGGAGAAATGTCTCTGCACTCAGAAATGATGTAGCTGTAGATGCAGACTGTCCTCTAAAGGATGACCCACAACACCTGAAGAAGACAGGTGCAGTAAATATTTTTTGATATTTTTGCCTCCGAGAGCAAAGTTTCTGTCCGGAGAAAGCTGTAATCGACCAGTTTGGTTCATGTGAAGGTGTCTTGAAGATGAGCTGTGGTCAGATGGTTGTCTGGTTCCTCATGTGCATGTTCATCACCGAACTACAGCGACACAAGCTGACACTGTGAAAGCACTTTACAGACATAAAGGACATGCAGTTAAACTTTTTTAAAAACTTAAAATTGTACTTGGTTTTCACAGAGGGACTTACACTTCTGTTGACTCTTTTTTAGAAGTTTTTTGATCCTTTAGAGAAAAAAATTAAATCTCTAAATGATCTCCGCACACCACTGTTGCAGTGTGTGCAAAAATTTCAAATTCTTAATATACTGACTTTAACTTTGAACTATCAAGAAGTAAAGGAGCTTTATTGTGAAACATCTCTTCAGTCCCTATTTCATGTTAGCTTAGCATTTCGCTGTTTTACATCCAGAGAAAAGCGATGTACTCCAAAAATGTCTTCAATTCTATCCTTAGCAGAGCTGAGAGAAGAAACTGTGTCAGCCATCAGCTCGGCATCATGTTGCATAATTTCTGGGCAGCGAAGATGTTCAGCTTTAGAAAATTTAAAGTGTTGCATCATGCTGCCACTGGGGGCTGTCAGAGTTGCCTCATGCAGCTTTAAAGGTGTTCAGAAAGATCTCTTAGCTGTTTGTCTTGATTTTTTGGATGACTTACACATGATGATGATGACATATCCAGTTGTTTTGTTTTTTTTCTTTCCCTCCATGTTTTGACCTACATATTACGGGACATGACCTGACATGTGGAACATAAAGAACTGGATGGTTGTTACTGCTGTTTTGATTTTGTGTAAACAGGAACGTCTGGGCATGTCCAGGAGTGTGTGATGGTGTTGGGTTTAGATGTTTGTTTTTTTTTCTGTGTGTGTTTGAATGTAGACTTGCTCAGCACTTACTGTTACTGGTGTTGAGGCACACACCAGTACTTGCCTACCTTCCAGAGCAAGTTTCAGCACAAAGCAGAAGAAAATCAGATTTTACTTTTAACGACATGATTAGAGTTGAAAGAGCTGAACAAACAAGGCAATTATTGAGGACTTGGTGTTTAAATGAATAGCCAGAGCGCCTAATTTTAAATATATTGGAAGTGAATCTAAATGAGGGTCCAGGAGTTGGTTTCTTCACTGAGAGATTGAGTGTTTCAGCTTATCATCAGCAGCTTTCATCAAACAGCTGTGGTTTACAAACTGATCTGCTGTTAGAAATGCAGTATTTTGGTTAATTGCTGTACTTATTCTTTGTATTGGGAGACTTCATAATCCAAATCAACTTGTGTTTGCAGCAAACCCTGAGGGCTCTGTAGGGCCTTGCTGCTCATAACCTTATTGTAGCACTGCTACAGTCCCATTTCAAAGCCCTGCAAGAAGTCAAGATGTCCATTTCTCTTAACCTCTCACCTCTTGTTCCCAAAATCTGATTTTATTTGCCGATGATGACAAGTGAAGAACGGGTTATCTGCAGGTCGAGTAGCGTCAAATTAATGTCAGTGAAAAACAGTGTTTAAAACAGGTGTTAGTGGCCTCACACCGCATCCACGAGCGTTCATTATCCACAAAGGAACAGACCCACCTGCTGCTGTTCTCTGGAAGATTAGACGACAGTTGGATGGAGCGATGATGGGATACAACACTAAGATTAAAGTCCATTCTAGATGGAGCATTGCACTGGAAATCCTTAGTGCACCTTCTGGCTTTATCCCACTGCTGTAATCACAAACAGGTGTAGATATGTGGAAAGCTTCTGCAGGGGGAAAGAGATGAAAAACACGCTCCGACATCAGCAGTTGCTGTCTGGTATTAAATCAAAGTAAAATACATTTTAGTAGTCAATACTTTCTTAGATAGATAGATAGATAGATAGATAGATAGATAGATAGATAGATAGATAGATAGATAGATAGAATTGTTAAAAAAAACATTTGCAACACTTGTGAATCTATTTTTTTTTGCCCCCAACCCTTAGGTGTACTCTGAATAGATTTAATGGTCAAACAGCTCATTGCCTTTGTTTCAGAGTGGTGTTGTAGCACTGCTACAGTCCCATTTCCCATAAATCCTTTTGCCTCATTGGTCGTAGATTGGCTCTGTTGAACAGTGCAAAGATGATGGAAGTGATTCTTATTTTCACGAGCTTCCCTCTTCTTTCGCTTCCCACTGTTGCCAGAAAAGCTTAAGCTCATTTTCCACAACAGCTTTACCTGCCTCGTGCTACAGGACTCTGTCTTGTTGTCACTCTGGGCTTCAAATCAGACCTATTGATGTTAAACATGAAATGTGCTGGAGAGGCTGCTGATACTCATCGGTGCCCCCATCTGGATTTTTGACCGACAGCGCCGTGGTCTCTCTGCATCTCCCTTTCGCGCTGTGGGCAGGCAGAGAAACGCCACCTGCTGGAGCCAGGTTGTAGTAAGGTATTAGCAAGATAGGCAGTGATGGTTTACTCGTTGCTGACCCCCCTCCTCCTTCCCATAATTGACTCTGGAAAGCATTTATCTTCCAGTTGCAAACCTTAACTGAAAATTGACTGGCATAGTTAACCAATAATCACTGAACGGTGTTTCATAGGTAAATAGACTATTCTCAAAAAAATCACTAGGATAGGATTTATTGGTGCTAAAATTATCCAATATTTTGAAATTTATTGGATTTTAGAATACCTCATTCAAAGAAACAGCCCTGATAGCAACTCCTGATTTTAATATCCACACCAGCACTGTAATGAAATGACAAACAAAAGTCCAGTTGGTATCACACCAGTACGAGAAAAAGTGATTCGTTCTGCATTTGCACGCTGGTATAATGAAAACAGAGCCAGCTAGCAGTCTCAATGTAAGTCTGGTCTCCCAGTAATACTACTCTGTTTCACACAGAACTCAACCTGTGACTCTTGGAAAGGATTTCTGGGCCAGCTGTCAGCACAGGCACCAGACAACACATGACACATAGCCACACGAGGCAGGAGACACAGAGACAAAGATGTGAGGGAGGGAAGCCATCCATGCTGGACTGTTCTTTGAACAAAGCTCTGCGCCCGCTATGTGCCCGCCGCTTTCGTCTTTATCAGCCATCCCATCCTCCCTCTCAGTGGGTGGCCGTTTTGCGAGAGCGGTCCAGCCTCCGTCCTGGATGCCTGCCCTTGGCCGAGACGGATGATGGGAAATCTAGGAGGTTCCAAAATTCCCACGATGCTCATACAGAGCAGGTTCTGAGATAATCGGACAGCAGGAAGTAGGGGCGGCTCACAGCTCTGGACAACAGATACGAGGGAGTGATATGCGTTGATGTGTGTTTGTGTAGGTGGGTGTGTGTCTGTGCTCATGAGTGTGTATGAATGTTTCTGAGGAACTGGCATCGGCGCTGCAAGTCTGTTGCCAGATTCTCTCCATATGTCCATCCCAGTCTGTCTGGGCTCAGTAGCATCCAGCACTAACAGGCTAAAAAGGCTTTACTGGCTATTTAATCGGCCCTTAAAGGAGGGATCAGAGGAGGAGGTGGGATGGAAGTGACAGCACTTGAATGAGGCTTTCTGTCCTTAAGGAACTGAGTTACAGTAAGTGGAAGGGATCTCATTATTCTGATGTTTACTTGGCCTGGTGCACCTCATATTATTCAGCACGCAGTGAATCTTTTCTTCTTTTTTGGGCATATAAATGAAATGCACACACTCCTATACACACCCTATATACATGCACAAGACACGATAGAGATGGAATTGGTGGTTGAGAGCTAAAGAGGAGAAAGGGACATTTTGATTAAAAAAGCTTCCAATGGTTGTTTCATAAATCTGCTTCACACTTTCTCAGATTTCCAATATGAGATTTTTTCTTCAGGTTTTCTGCATCAGATTATTTTTAACCACTCTAGCAGTGTGACTCGAGGAGTGTCAATATCATTGATTGGTGTGTAGGTTGGTTGGTGGATCTACCTCTCTGGTTGCTGTGGTTGACTGAAATATCTCAACAAGTCTTGGAAAAAACTTCCAGGAAACATGGTAGAGATAGTCATGGTTTCCAGATGATGAATCCAACTGACCTTTGATCCCTGACTTTCTTTTTTGTTTTTGGTTGTATGTGAAATATCCGAACAACTATTGGATGAATTGTCATGAAAACTGGTGCCACATGCCTCCCTGGGGACAGGTGAGGTGGAAATGACACCTGCTCAGCATCAACATGTTCACATTGTCACACAGCTGCTAGCGTAGCTGGACTTGTGGGCTCTTCAAAAGTGAATAGGACTAAAAATATACATCAAATGATCATCAAAGTCCCTTCAAAGTGATGATAAAGAAAAAGATTTGATAAAAATAACTATTAAGATGAACTGGCATAAGGATAAAAACAAGGATAAGATAAAGATGAGTACAAAAATAAGATAAGTATAAAATAAATATAGTGAAAAGAATAGGATATGGATAAAATCGATGAAAAAGAAAAGGAAAAGAATAATTTGAGGATAAAAATATGGGTGAAAATAAAATAAGGAAGGAAAAAAAATAAGGATATGATTTTTAATGATCCCCTTGGCTCATCAGGTCATTGGCTGTTTGAAGCAGCCAAATTGGTTATATAGACCTTCAGATGGGAATTCAGTGTGTTAAGTACACTCTGCAGAAATACACACACACACGCACACACACACTCACTTTGTGTGCTTGCTCATATGGCGCTGTAACTTGATCTTTCTGACAGCTGCAGAGAGGAGCCTGAGGACTTATTATTACATTTAGCTCTTTGGAGGAAAAGGACATTAGTTTTGGGTTGCAGCTCTCTCTTGCTCCCTGTTTGTCTCTTGCTCTCCATACACAGCTGTAGCGGTTTCTAAGTGGGGTTTTTGGCATCCCCAGGGTCCTTAAAGTGATTCCTGGGAGGCCCCTAACAAAGCAAGAATTCAATATAATTTAATTTGAGTTGAAATGACCCCAGTTACAGAATGTATAAGAAGGAGTAATCACACTTTTCAGCCCTGCACATACAGTGTAGTCAGCTCTGAAATTCAATACTAAATCAACAAAGATGATCCCATGTGGCTGCCTGGGATGAAAATCTTATCAAAGGGGGGTCTGTGGACTAATATGGGCTTTTTTGGGGGGTCTCTGACATGAGAGAGCCTGAGCACCCCTGCGGCAGCATCCTGCAAGTCAGAACAGAGTGAAGAAAGACTGGATGAGAGATCTAGGCAAAAACAAATGGCAACTATTTCTCAGCGCACAGATGGCAGTCAGCTCTGAGGGAAATGGCACGGGGTGATAAGAAGGGCTGAGGACGGCGGGAGAGAAGAGTGGTGGCATTTCAACGAGGGGGAGAGGGGGGTATGGTAACTATACAGACAGCCCCCCTCACACACCTGCTGTGGTTGGCACCGTCTGCAGCCTGTGTGCCGAGTAACCCTGGAAACAGTAACATCACAGCGAGGACGGACCGGGAGGGTCTCACACCTCTCACACACCTTCCTCTCCAGTCTGGAGACCGTCGACCTCCTGCTCCTTTTACATCAGGTGGCGTTTACTCTCATTAGGGGAGACAACTTCAGAACAAGGACCCAACTCACAAAGTAATTTCACATAAAAAAAAGTGTTGTAACATTATTAAACAAAACATTTTGTTCCAAAATAGTCATAAAAAACACATCAGATTGTAACAGCCTGTATTAGGGATGGGCATTGATGAGATTTTATTGATACAAATGCCATTATTGACTCACTTATGGACTAGTTTGACTGACTTAGATTAGGGGTGTAAATCACCAGTTTCATGACGATACAATACTATATTGATTCTTTGGACAATGATATAATATTTGCCGATATCACAAAGTCTGCCACGATTCGATTTCGATTTGATTCGATTCAGGGGCCTTCGATCAATTTAAGACGATATTATGTTCACATTTA
>JAPZDV010000015.1:16660717-16677779 GCA_029814665.1 Acanthurus lineatus
GGTTTTAATGTCAATGAACTAATTTTGACCACATTTAAATGCAGGTTAAGAACTTTTTTTCTCTTTTGTTTGACTGAACCTTAAATGCTAATCATTCCGTCTCTCCCCCACAATGTGTAGTTATGTTTCTACTCTTAAAATGACATCTTTTTGTCCACTTACGTAGCTTTTCTTCATTTTTTTCCATGAAATTCATATAAATAATCCCACCTTACTGAACTGAATTGCAGTAAGGTGAAAGCAAAGCAGTTTATTGTATTCTCAGGCTTCAGATCATCTTTTAAATTTCTGGATTCATAAATGGCACCAAAACAAATCCCTCATGGTCTTTATATTCTTCAGGTGTTTCTTCATTTCCAGATCTTATGTCATCAAAACTCTTTTATTTTAAATTAACTTCTGCTCTGCACGTTTCCTGACATCATGGAGCTTCACTTTCACTTTAACATTAAACTAAGCAAGTTTTTATGTCCCTGTGACCTTCTGACCCCCCTGCTTTGGTCCAACCCAACCTGGATGAAGAAAGCTGAGTATGAAAGTCTCATGAAACCAGCAGCCAATGATAGCGGACATTACCGCAGGTAGCTGATCTGGAAGCAGCAGAAGGCTCTAGAAATGAGTTTTCATGGGTCCACCTGTGTGTGAACTTCCTCTGACCGACCACCATCATCCTCCACCTCACTGACTTCTACGTCAGTCTGCAGAGACAAACGCGACAAATGAGGGGCAAATCCTCGGAGAAAAGCAACATGCTGCCGGCTTATATTATCCCCTGAGTTTAACGTCCACAGCTCAGTGACGTCATGTCTCTGACGCTGTGAGCTCCGTCCTCCGTGCAGCTTCATAAACTGTCAAGTTTTCCTTGGTTTTTGGATAATTCAATGGGTAAGTACCGTAATTTTCGGACTATTGAGCGCACCTGAATATAAGCTGCACCCACTAAATTTAAAAAGATAAAAGATTTTGTACATACATAGGCCGCAGATGTTCACGTTGTAACATGGGACATTTACACAGAAAAATATAACACAGAAAGATGTTTTTACCTTTTCATTAAATAAATGTATTTTTCAGAGCAGTGCCTGTAACACGGCTGGTTAAAAAAATAAAAAATACAGTAGCCTATAAGAAAAGGCATTGATCGCTATCTTCATCTTCCTCCTGCGCATTAAAACCACTAAAGTTGTCTTGCTCAGAGTCGGGATTGAACAGCCTCAGCCTCGTCACACACTTTCTCGTTTATTTTTGTCCATAAATTAGCCGCATCACTGTTTAAGCTGCAGGGTTCAAAGCGTGTGAAAAAAGTAGCGGCTTATAGTCCAGAAATTACGGTATTTGCTTCATTTTGTGTGTATGAGGTGTATCAGCTGAACCTTGTGGGGCATTTCTCCGGTGTGGGAGACGATGTGCATACGCAGCTCTTCTTTCCCGTCAAACGTTGACGAGCATGTGCGACAGGTGTATGTCTGTCATGTAAACAAAGCATAAACACAAATATTCAGCTTTCTCTCTGTTATTTGATATTGGGGACAAATTTGACTGACAGCTAACTGGAACGGAGCTGATGGTTTCTTCTCACCCGAACTCTGGCACAGTCTCTGAACTCGTGGATGAAAAGATTCTCCTTCCTGAAGTATCTCTTCCCACATTTGAGGCAACCAAAGGGCCTTTCCCCTGTATGCCGCCTGTGGAAGAGACACATTAGTAGTAGGGGTGTAAATCATCAGTTCTATGACGATACGATACTATATCGATTCTTTGGACGACGATACGATATTTGCTGATATCACAAAGTCTGCCACGATCCGATTTCGATTTGAGTCGATTCAGGGGCCTTCGATCAATTTAAGACGATATTATGTTCACATTTTACATAGATCTACGGCATTGATCTACGGTGATGCTAACGCTAGCATGAAGGTCAATACTGTGTTTCTTTTTAAGGTGCCCGGCCAAGTTTGTTGTGTTTCCTGAGTATTTTATCTTGTAACGACATTTCTTGCATTGTCTGTTGACCCGTCTTTCCTGCGAAATCCAAAATATTTCCACACAGCTGATTTATTCCCAAGAGGGGAGTAAATCTCGTTATCCTCTTCACCTTGGCTGCTTGCCGCTTGCATTGTTTGAAACTTCAGAACGAGGCGCAATTGGGCGGAAACTGTAAAACGAGTATGTGGTCGGAATTTCAAAATAAAGGCTTATATTAAAGATGACAATATTGATCGATAGTTTGAGTTTCCATTGATTTGACTGGATCGTTGCTTAACCAATCGATATATCGAACCAGATCGATGAATCGTTACACCCCTAACTGAGATCTGATGGGTAGTTTGAGCTGTTTGTAGCCTGATAGCTAACTGTTGTCACAGTCTGCTTGTATCATCTAAAATTGATGAAATAAGATAAAATTTACAAAGCATTTGTTTAAAGTTTTGGTTTTTTAGCCAAAGAAAAAATCAGCTTTGAGCTGCTTTATTGCAACATGAGAGATTTACCAGAGAAGCCTAGTTTGGAAAAAGATTCAATAAGTTTAGATTAATTTAAAAGGTTTTAACAAGGAAATTGTAGCCTGATCATTTGACTCAATTACCGTTGTGTTTGATTTTATTTATCCGCCTGACATCATGTTCATGTTAATTGATCTTGTTTGGGAAGGACTTTTGTTTCCTTTTTTTGTTTTGTCAGTAGCTAATGATGAATATATCCTGACAGTTTCAGTCGACACAGAGGCTGCGTGGCGTTTTTTTTTTTTATTTTCTGCCAGTCAATGTAGTATGCATTCCAGTCCATTTCCAACAGACTAAATGCAGTTACATAGAACTCCATTGTTGGGATATTTCTCTGAAAATCTCTTATTCATCAGTTGGTTCTCCAGCTGGAAACAGCTAATAATGACTTAATCAAAACAGAGGAATGGGCAGGGATTCATTTGACTTGGTTTGGAGTTTCACTGAAACCTGATAGAAATCCCTCTAAAATATTCAGTTAATTAATTAAGTAAGCAGGAATTCACCTCAGAGTTTATTGTCATTTCAGTTACTTTGGTTTTACAATTTCTCTAAACTTTATCATCCTAAAGCAAATCAGAAAAACTGACCCAGTTTGGCCCATTTCTAAACCAGTCACAGTCATTGGTGTCATTGGCTTTAGTCAGCAGAGCATATGGATCCCTGAAGGCATCACAGGGCATCCTCCCTCCTTCCTTACCCTCACCAAGGCCCGTCCCCCTCTCAGGCTGCAGCTCTGGTCCATCTGTAGAGCTCCGAGGGCTGACGGGTTCTCCCAGCCCCTCTGGGCCTCCCAGGTGTGGGGCAATATGGTGCTCGGAGACGGGGCTCCAAGGTCAAGTCGTCGCTCCTCCTCCTGCGTCTCCTTTCAGGGTGTCGTGAAAGAAGTCGAGCACAGCCACAAAAATGTAATTCCTACATTGTTACTGTCTGAACGGGAATAAAATTAAGTTTGATTTAAATGCTGTCTCTTCAGATATTGGAATTATTTAGAACAAATCATGAAGAAAATTCAATTTTAGCTCAATTAACAGTCTCTTGACAAGTACTCCGCTTTCTGAGGCTGACGTTACTTTTGCGTGGTTTTTAAAGCATTTATAGATCTCACGAACAAAGCTGTAATGAAATGTTCAGTCTTTGTCGTCTTATTAAATCACCAGATTTTAGAGAAAGGTATCAACTCTGATTTTCAATTTTTTTAACCCAGGTTGCAGTCTTGAATTATCAAAATTTCACAGCGGTACTTCAGAGTTTTAGCACTACGTGTGTTACTCTTCAAAGTAAGAACAAGTCATCTAAAATGATATTTGTGCCACCTGTATGGGCAATGAACCAGCTCTATTTCTTTTTTTATTTGCAGTAATACTGCAATATTGTGCTCCCTGGATAAATGTGTGCTGCTGCTTGTCAGCTAAAGCAAAGAAGATATCGTTATGACCTGATGAAGAGCAGCATCCAAACCTTCATGTCTAATAAAAATTAAATTCTGCACAGTTCACCAGTTCAGCTGCAGAAGAACAGTTTCCACCCTCAGTGAAGCTTTTCTTGTCTTGACCCTGCAGAGACATTTATGACTCTTCACCACAGCTTAAAGGTTTTCTTTTCTTTCAAGTGAACCAGGAGAACCAGTGGAAACACCTTCAGTCTGAGCTGCAAAAACCAATCCAAACAGGAAAACTGAGGAAATCACACATTCTGCTCTTTGATTGAAGTCTATATTGTGCTGAGCAGCTTTAACAGACGGACGCTGCATGTGTCTTTGTTAAAGCTGCTCAAATGTGTGAAAATGCATGAGTGTGTTCTGAGTCATATGAACTTCATTGTGAGGAAATACAAGCAGATAAGAAGCAAAGATCAACATAATTATCTCCAAAACATCAGAAAAGTACATTCAGCCAAATATAACGCCATTGTGTAGATAGCTTTTGCACATGCTGTTTACTCTGACCATAATAATTATTAGGCTCTTTTATTGTGCACTTTAAGTGTTTGATGCCTTCCAAGCACCACTTCAAGTAGAGTGTAAGCCAACATTTTTGCAGTCATTATTTTATATAGAGAAGATTGGTTTTTTTTTTTCAAACTGCACATGACTGCATGTGAGAAAAAGCATATTTTTCACTATACGGAGTGCAGTGAATCAACGTTCCCGAGAGGCAGAGATAAGATTGTCAGTCGGTGACAGAGAATAAGATCGAAGCAGCACCGAGAATGCTGCATTCCTGTCGCTCCACATGTCCTCTATTTGTAAAAACAATTACATTATCCACCGCTTTCTTCTCTTTCTGATTCTTAAAAAAAAAAAGTGCAGAGACGAGAAAAACAACAAAATGCAAGGGAGGAACATTTTGTCTCCCTCCTCCCAACTCCTCATGGATGCTAATTTTCATTTTAATTGCGTCAAACCGCTTTTTCTCACATCTGAAAAATGTGTACGTGTGATGGTGTTGATTAGAGAAAGTAAAAATACAGCATGTAGGATTTTTATGCTAATTACCCTTTAAACCTCGCTCACGTCAGTCGGCTTCCCTAATTAGCATGTTTCCGACAGGAGCGAGGAAGAGTGAGAGAATGGTGCGATGGGGCTCTGCACGGCTAAATTAACGGTGTGAAAACCCAGACATTTGAATTTTTTTTTTCCCTCCCTCCCTCCCCTTCTCTTTCTCATTCTTCCTCCTCTTCCACCCACCCACACCTGCGAACGAGTCTGTCAGAGTCGGATTTTACTCTCTCCCTCCCTGTCTATCTGTCCGTCTATCACTAGTGGGTGTCAATCTGTCTACCTCGTGTCCATCGATCTATCCGACAATATCTCTCTTTTTTTATCACTCTATCTCTCTGTGTGCTTGTATATCCTTCTTTGGCTACTCCCTTTTTCTATTTCTCACTCCGTCTCTTCATTCATCTATCTTTATATTTATAATCTATCCATTTCTCCATTAAACTCTTTAATCGTCTCTATTTTTCCTCCATCTCTTTCACAATATTCTTATATAATCTTACCACTAGGTTTCGCACGTGACTCAGCTGAAACCTAACGAGAGACCATGAACAAGCACAATTATGACACATCATGTTTTATTTTCAACTATTTCTACATAACTTTTCTTATTCTAAAGTTCACCATCAAAACAAAAAAGCGTGAGCTCGGCATCACCGTCTAACACCAGTGTTGGATCTCACCGATGCTCTTGTAGCTGAATGGCTGAATTTTAAAAGCTGGTTTAAAGCCTGAAGCCTGATGAGTGGAGGCTGTTACTGCACCACATTAATGCCAATGGTTTTGTTCAACAGTCACTTATGAGATTAATGTTTGGTTGTCCACATACTTTTGACCCCTGTGTCTCTCTCTCCATGCACTTCTGTCTTTCTCTTTCTGGTGAAAGTTATATTAGTGTTGGCTCTTCTCTTCTCTTTCGCTCTTTAGTTGTTCTTTTATCACTGAGTTCTGGTGTAGTTTCTTGAGTTCACACTGTACTTTTTGAGTATTTTTTCAGTACTTTTTATTAATTTTTGGTCTCACAGAGTTAACAACTGACCAGACTAGACTCAATATCCGCGGCAAGGTTCTGGTTAAAAGCCAGTGATGTTTTGACTGTCAATTTACAGCCTGAGTGCCTTCAAGGCTAGACGCTTTCCGTCCTGTGAGAGTGGGAGCTTTATGGTTACACCTGGCTGATGGAGGCACCTATTCAGCAGGTCAGAAAGAGGCTGTAATGAACACAGCACCTCTGAAATGCCATTGCACTCTTTCTTTTACTGTTGTTTTCCTCTTTCAGAGTTCAAATTCTTTCAGGATTTTTCTTTCTACAACTTTTTGCTCTGCCTGTTAACGGTCCAAACACTTTCTCTGCATTGTATTTTTCTGGCCTGAGAGGATTTGATGTTCCCATAATGAGTCATTTATTTTTGAAGTGGATGAGGATAATTGGCTTAAGCACAGGTGCAACCTCTAATTGAGATGATGTCGGCCAGCGCCATTTGCCAAAATTCATTTGCAGTTATTGGTATGTTCCCACAGATACTCACAGACTGTTTGAGGACAGATGAAAAAAGAATATCAAACTGAATTTTAGACCAAAAGTCAAAATTATCTCCAAACAGGTAGAGAAAACACCTTTTCTAAGCAGCTAACATGTATAAGTCTGATAGTGAGAAAGGAACCGTCATGTAGTTATATTAATATATGCTCAGATTGACATCTTCAGATTGTTGTTTTGCCTGATGAAAGCTGAAAACTTTGTATATATTTGGTAATGGACTAATGCAAAATTGGAATCTTAAGTAAATCATTATATTTAAGAAACTGCACATAGTGAAGATTTGGCTCTTTTACTTGGAAAATATCTCACACCATTAACCGATGATCCAATAGGCTTTTCCCTTAGATTGTAGAAAAATTGTTAAAATTTGAAATAAAGCTGCAGTATTTGGTCTTATTCTAGTGATTTAGAGTCTGTGGTACCTTCGCTGTACCTGGCTCAGCTGTTATTGAACTAAGTACAGTGTGCTTCTAATTTAAACACAGGAGAATAAAAGAGCTACTTTTCCAAACTCTCCTCTTCGTCATCCTTTTCTCTCGGCAGGTGAAAATTAGGGGGCTGATCCTCTTCTTGTCTTAAAGGTGCTATAATGGGAAGAAAAGGAGCTTAAAAAACTGTCTCCTCTCCACAGGTGCATACAAAAATGCCTGATGGAATAGTTTTTTTTTTAAATTTTACCTCATCTGCTCTTAGAAGAGTCATTTTCTGAACGCAGTGGTGGTAGTCATTCCAATTAATTAGCCAGAGGAACGGTAAGAAAATCTCCATGTAATTAGCTGATTTAGCCTAATGGGCTAATCCCTATAACTCCATTTAAAGCAGTTGCGTATTTTATCAGCATACTGCTGTAATAGCCTTGTCATCAGAGAATACATCATTAAGCTGAAGAAATCACCATTTCATAGCTGTCATTATATTACTTATGAAATTGACGACTTAGGTCTTTTTAAGCCAATATTTTTGTTAATTAGTTGGATTTTTTTTCCGAATCATTTGCTGAGAATAGATTACTTAAAATGGAAAGTAATCATTTTACTTTTGACTTTGACAGATCTTCACCTTTGGTGCCTTGTTCAGAATTTGATTGACAGATAATTTTACCTGAGAATCAAGAAGACGTCTCATTGTTATTCGCCTTGTCACAACTAATTATCTTACTCTGCTAAGCATGTTCGGGTTTTGACATCTTCAGGTTATTTTTAGCATCTTATCATTAAAAATACTGTAGTGAGAGAAAAACAAAGTAATGACCAATGTAAGTCTATTTATTTCAGCAAAAGAAAATAAGAAAAGTTGCAAATTTTCTTGTTTTTTACAACCTTTGTGGCCTCTTCTAATGTAGATTTCAGAGCTTATGAGATGTACTCTAATGCACTGTGAAGCTGTGTTGGTGCCCATGTGCTTCGCCATAAAAAGTGACGCAAATTTCAGAGTTAACTAGGTGCACTGAATTCAACTTGAAGGCTGCTGCCCCTGTGTGGAGCTCAGACTCAGACAAAAAGCAGATAACTGAAGCAGCCCATCTATTCATGATGGTAAAATGCATTAGAGACTTTCAGCATAGTTTTCTTTAGCACATGACTATTAGACAAACATTAACCCATCAGTGTGGCAGATATCTATCTGATGCATTTAGCTCACAGCTGATCTTAATTTTGGACCCTTTCAGACATCCCTAATTGTGACGTGAACACAACATTTTATTGTGAAAGTCTTTTTATTTGAAATCATCCCCTTTTATCAAATTTACTTCCTGACATTTTGTACTTGTTCTACGTTTTTTTCCTCTTTCAAACAGCCTGAGACATAGAGTTGCAAACTGCACAGCTGAAGAGCCAATGAGCAGGGCAGAAATTATTCTCTTAAATAGAGATATTCACACAGATTTCACTTTATGGTTCAGAGTGTCGTTCCATAGAAATTTTATGTGTAACACATTGAAACGGTTTTTCATTACGCCAGTAACTTTAATATAATCATTAAAAAATCATCTGTTGGACCGGTAATTCTTAATGACCGGGCAGTGTTGGCTATCTGGCTGCAAAGACGTGATCTGACATGAACTGAACACCCATCCACTCCCCCGACCTGCTGCAGCCCTCCTGCCAACACAAGCAACGAGGGCCAGATGATCAGGAATGATGGGGAGCGTAAATGTGCATGCAGTTCCCCCTTTTGCCCACCAGGTGCAAAAAACCTGACTTTGCCTCCCATCACATGCATGAAGTGTTTGTCTGCTACATAACAGGAAAAATGTCATCTCTCTACTGATATCTGTCATTTCACCCAGATTAGTTGTAAATGTGCAAAGTTTTGAAATGGTGCTTGATTTTTCATGGATGGATAAAACAATAAGTAATATTTAAACCAGAATTATGTTGACTTCTAAAGTTGAAAACACTAGCTTGTGATGATTGTAAACCTGTTAGTAATGAACAAGTCAAGCAGCTTGTTTTACAAGATTTTACAGAAGGACCATACACTTAATGTGAATTTATGAATCTGCAGTCCAGTTGAGCCAAATCACAAACAGTGTATCAGTCAGCTGCCTTGCTAAGAGTATTCGGATACTCTCACTGCGTGTGCTGCTCCTGAGTTAAGAGTAATTTATGCTGAGGCACGTGTAGAACATTACGGCAAATAATCTTGGGCTATTTCTTTAAATAACACATTGATTGTGGGTTCCTCCTGCTTTTTCTCACAGTGCGAACAGTTATTATATCAAGTGGAGATAAAGAGGTTTGGTTTGCTGCTATCGAATGCACTTTGCACCTTCATGCATTATTCTCGACAAGTTAACTTACTTAGAAGCAAAGATATTGTGTCGGATCTTTAGGCACCGGATGTGTTTTTGTCCATTTGTTTTTTGTTTTTTTTTTACTTCCACAGTCCTGCTGGATTAATAGGCTCGGATTTGAGGAAGCAGAGCATAAAAAATGTAGTGTTGGTATTGATATTCAGTCAGATAAGCTGTGGTCAGTTGCATTCAGCGGTCTTTAGCGGGGAGCGGTGTTTAGTGGCCCACACCTTGTTTATCGAAGAGAAAAGTGTTATGTCCCCGAGCTCGGAGGCCTTATGAGGGAGACAGATGGAGGTTGAATGGCCCTGTTCCTCCCGTTCCCCTAGAGGGGGGGAGGGCTTTAAATCTATCTTGGTGAGATCTCCAGGGGCTCAATACACTGTGTGCATTAGCAGGAGCGTGGGCTGCTTTTGTGTTTCCAATTAAATGTCTAAAACAATGGATGATAGCTGTGGGCAACTGTGTACAATACAAGTACAGGATCGTGTGAGCCTGTGTGTGTGTGTGTGTGTGTGTTATTACAGTAAGAAGCTAGCTAGTTATTATTCATGATATTCAGCTTCTTCATAAGCTGCACATTCAAGCTCAGCTAAAGATTTCAGGATTCAAAAGGGTGGATGTCCGATACAGCCAGCATTAGGCCTGTTGCTGCTGAAGTAACACTGTCAAGGGAGAAAAAGAAAAGAGACAGACACCGGCTCTGGACGGCAGAAACTCAGGCACACTGTTAGATGGAGAGTGGAAATAAAAGGGAAAAAAGGGGTCAAGCTGAGGTATAGAGAGCAGGAGAAAGCCACGAGAGCTGTGTGAGTGTGAGCGTCGTGCAGAGCGAGAGGATGGTCTCCAGCAGCTCCATTGATTTTCTCTTCGTCTCCTCGACCAGCCTCCGAAGCTCTCCGCTTCCCCCCGCAGTTACCGAGAGAATGGGCTTTAACAAAGACCTCAGCAGACACCCGTCGACCATGACCGCTCTCCAACCTCCATCCCAGACCTCCGCCGTCGAGCTAAAAGCGCCCCCACTGCTCCCCCTCCGCTGACATTTGACTCAACGTGAATTACTGAGGTCAACACCGTCCTTCCTTTCTCTCTATCTCTTCTGTGTATTTTTTCTTTTTGAAAGTTTGTGCCTGTGTGTGCGAGCCCGGCCCTATAAGGGTGCAGCTGATATGACTTGTCATAAAAATTAAGCTCAGTGACGACCCAACATGTACCTGAACTTTAACTTTGCAGGATGGAGGAACCTGTAATTTGGACTAAAACTCTTGACTGAAACCCCAGATTACTCTACCAGTTTACTATTAAATTACTATTACTGAAGAAGAGGACACCTGGAAAAAGCCAAGGCATAGAAATTACATCAAAATCAAAGACAACAGCTACACAGAACTGCATAATAAATATAATATAGAGAAAAATATGGTCCATGTGTGCTCAGTTAAAAGGTATTTTTTCTGTAATCTGTGAACTGAGGGTGACTTTTACTTTGTTTTGTGTTTTTCAGTGAACTAAGGAGTCAAAAAATAGGTAAAATGGTAATGTGTGTAAAGAGTGCTTTGCAGTAAACACATTATGTAATGGCAAGAATTACAAATTGAGTTTTTGTTAAAAGCGTGTGTAAATTTGTGGAGCTGTACATCACTTGGTTGATCTGATTTGGTTAGCATCTTGTAAGCCCATGAGGCTTCCTCTTGTTGTGAGAGATATTTTAATGAATAAGTCAAATTAAAACTACTGCTACACAGACGACTGTGAGATCTGGTCTCACAGATGACCCCCTCCCCCCTCCTCTTTTTTTCAATAAAAAAAGCATGTCTCCATTAAAAAAAAAGCATGTTGGATGTTGTGTATGAATCAACAGCAATTAGCCCTCACCACGCCTTGGGTGGGCCATCTGCTGAGCGAGCATCAGATACAAACAGGTGGGCCCCCGTCGCCTCGGTGATCGGTATGTCGAACACCATGACGACGGCGAAGTGATTAATAGGAGCTCCTAAATATCTCACTGAGCGACGACGGGAGGATGTTACATGCTGGTACACGTCTTCGCCGCTGCACATATTTTGTCTTTCCGGCGCACACTCAAACCCACATTTGCTAATTAGTGATTTTAACTGAAGTCATAGTGCAGGCTAATTGCTGGTAATAATGATATTCGATTAGGAAATCAATTGGCTGTGGTGCCTTGACTGCTTTGATGGATGCAGCCTTGGGCAGCGGCTGTAAAAGGCTTACACAGACACAGAAAGCATGAATAAAACGACTGAACACAGAACAAAGAGTCAAAAAAACCCTCTGCAGGGAAACAATGAGTAACAAGAAACGCTGGTAAGAGCTCAGGTAGGACTCGAATAGAGACTTTCTAACACTTTGCTGTCAAAGCTGAAAGCTTTTTGATAGCTTTCCAGACTTCCATCTGTGCCACTGGCATCGTCTTAACAGTAGCTGGTGTGTGTGTGAAGTCAGAGGAGCCTTCAGTATTGATTAGACCGTATTGATTTCCAATGTCAAGTCCAAACAGTGCACAGAAGTGTGCTTGTTGTCCACATCTGTGTTGGTTCTTGTGTACAAGTGTGTGTGTGCGTGCGTGCTGGATGTTTGTGTGCTCATAATCTGCCCTCTGAAGTTCAATGATCCATTCTGGCTTTGTTACACCTTCCAAATGTTACGCTGCACAAGTTTTCTTGGGATGAATTCAGTCACTCGCTTGTTCAGATTTCACCATTAATGTGTTTTTTTCATGGTGCCAAAGACAAAAAAAGAGACAATTTCTAATTTGTTTACAGCAGAAAGACCTGGGCTGTTGTCAAAAAGGCAACTAAAAGTTGTTTTGAAAGGAAAACAGATGGATATTCATGACACACAATTCACAGAGAGAGAGAGAGAGAGAGAGAGAGAGAGAGAGAGAGAGGGATTTTTTTCTTTTTTTTGAAGTGACGAAATGACTTTAATGCTCGTGCAAGAAATAAAAGTACACAGTGACAGAAAAGGAAAAGAAGAGAAAGGAGAGTTTGACATGTTTGAGTTGACATAATCGTCATCGTCTTGCTGGCAAAGATCCCTTTTGATTTTATGCCTTTTTCGTTCTCGCTGTGTCTCACTTCTGAGACACAGCTTGTGGATTTTTATATGACTTTTATATTTGTTTTTTTTCGCTGTTGTTTGAAAACTTTCACTCGTATCTTTTTTATATGAGAAGAAAGATTATCAGGATGGCGAAGTGACAAATCTGTGTCCTGTGAGGGTTTGTTTTTTTTTTTTAACGGCATTAAAATCAGACTTTAGCAAACCTGAATTTAATTTAATCGAGCTAATCTACGAGTTTAGATGCGACTAGACGGTTGGTTTGTTTCGTGGTCCCTCGGGGGCCGCGCCAGAGCCGTCTTATACACTCAGCACATGCTTATCCACCTGACAGCTTGACAACTCGCTGTTATTTATTGAGCCGAACAGCAGCTATGCATGTTTTAGTGAGATAGAGCGAGAGATATGAAGGGCGGCTGCGCTGACGGCGTGAATGTACAGACGCGTTTGACCTTCCTCACAGGTATCTGACCCTCTCTGCCTCTCTATTGCCGCGGCGCTGAGATAGAATTCACTTGATGTCTAATTACATAACCTCCGCCCCCTGCTGTCACGGATCCGGTCACAGTGTGCGTCCATGCGTGTTCGTGTGCGGACCTCTTATATGCTGTCATCACCTCAAGCAAATAACATAACCACTTCTGAATTTACATCTCCATATGCGCCACCTGTAGCACTATACTTCACTGTTGTAATTGAATCAGCCGGCGGAAAACGCAAACCCAGACCGAGGCCAAGAGACTCATCAGAGAGCGCTAATAACTGCCTCCTCCTGCCTGCTCGGTAAGAGCGTTTTGTTTTGTTCAGCCGCCGCTGCCGCAGTGCGAGAATCTGCGAGGGAAAGAGGAGCACTGATGTGTTTGGTTGGAGTCAAGGCCAGCTGGTTCTGATGGCGGCACGAAGGCTCTGCTGCACAAACAACGAGAGGAGAGGAACCATCTCCTGCTTCTCTTTCTCCTCCTGACTGATTCATTTTGATTCATTTAAAGGAGACTCAGCTGTAGAATGATGGTGCATCCGTCACCAGCTGCACATGATGAACCACGTAAGCTGCGTAAGCTCACATCTCCATCGCATCAGAACAACTGATGGCTGTTTTTTTCCTTATTATTTCTTCTTAATTAATAATTGCGCCCATAAAAAATTGCAAAATAGTGAAGAATGCATCTTTGGTTTTTAGTCATTTGAAAGGTCATCAGATGTTTCATTTAAGCTCCACGCTAAAACTAACTCCAAAACACGCCACCCTCCCATTCCCCCAAAACTGCAGTAATTTTCCTCTCCAGACCCCTGAAAAATAAAAACTCATCTCTGTTCATCATCATTATATGAAATTTGATAAATTACAGGGTTGATGTCCCTCCATATCCCCAACCAGCAGATCCAAACATTGCTAAAAACCTTTTCTTTTGTGTTCTCCAAAAGACGTGTGAGGTGTGCTATCTTCCTTTCAGCTGCATTGGTACACTGTCTGTTGTTATTTCTGTTTTTTTTTGTTTTTTTTTTCTTGTCCACCCTCTGTAGTTGTTTACAACGCTTTGTTATTTATGTTGCCATATCAAAAGCAGTGCAAATCTCGATTATTTACCGGCTGCATCTCCTAACTCATATTTCACAGGCCTCCCACTGCTTATCTAACCAAGTGAACTCTGCTTCATTCGCCCTCAGCATGTGGTGGATATGAAATGTAGAAATGCGTTCGGCAGCATTATTAATAACAGCTGTTGTGAAAAGAGGGAACAAAATGCAAACTGGGTGGCAGGATTGAAATGCAAAGGGAAACAATTCAATCAACTCAGTGACCTACTAAGTTCCAGCCAACTGAAGAGACAATTTGCAGGATGTCTTGTGTCCTTGTAGAAAGTCAGGAGCGCTGAATGTGCTGAGCGATGGTTTAATGGGTTTTTTTTGATCCTTACTAATGTGGAATGACAACAGAGGATGAGTTTTTATGGTCATGTTGCAGTTGTTGTAGATATTTGTTGCGGTTTCATTTTACATATTTTTTTTTGAATTTGCAGAAGCGTTTGAAAATGTTGATACAGTTAAAGGTTATTTTATTTATCAAGCGCGTTTAAAAAACGGCTGCAGGAAAAGGGCAGATTGTTCCACAGCCGAGGGGCTGCGAAAGCGTGGCGGCCTCACTTTAAGGTCAGTTTGGGGGATGAAAAAAAGCCAATGTCAGATGACCAGGAGGAACAGACAGTGTAAGGGCTTTAAGGTTCTGTGATACAGGATGGAAGTAGAACATTTTAGAGCTTTATACACAAACAGTAATATCTTCACTGGAAAACTAGCAAAAAAGAGGCTGGAATAGGATTGACATGGTTTCTATAAAAATAATACAATAATCAAACTGAAAGGAAACAGAAAGCATGGGTGACTTTTTGAAGATCACAGAAGGAAGAGTTTTATTTTGGCAATAGCTCGAAGCCAGAAGAAGCCGGTTTTCACTTCTGCCTTCACCTGGTTGTCAAACTTTAAGGCAGAGTCAAAGATCATCCCAAGAGTCTCAGCATGGCTCTTAAGACAGGAGGACATTTGACCCGAGCTGCTGCTGGCGAACACTGCGACAAAACCCAGCCAGTCAAAAAAAAAAGAACAACTCCAGATTTGTTTTTATTCAGTTTGAGGACATTTTTAGCTTTTCTGGCTTTTTTTTTATGTCTTCAAAGCAGAAAACCAAAGCAGTTTCGATTCAGCAGATTATTTGGTTTCAGGGGGGAGATTCAGCTGGGTGTCGTCTGCCCAACAGAGGCAGGAGATGTTGTGCCTCGGAATAATTACTGCTTTTAGTGCTTTTGTGTAATTTTGCAATAAATCAAGGTAGTGATTAAAATTGCACCATGATGGGGAAGAATTGTGATGAGTGGCCTTTGATTTAATGGAAACTCTGCCTTTTTCACATGACAAGATCAGTTCACTGCTTTTAGAATTAGCAATAAAAAAAAACTGTTATTAAATATTATCTGTATCCGTTTTGGGTTTGTTGGAGAATCCATCATGGCTGCAGCAGCTTTTCCGTCGGCTCCTCATTACCTCAGGTTTGTTGTCTTCTTCTTTTTCATCCCCTTGTCTTTGTTCAGATGTTCTGCACCACTTGCCTACAGTACCGGCACCATGTCAGTGTAGAGATAATATGAGATGACAGCCACAACCCAACACAACCCCAGTATATATACTGGAGGCACCGAGGGGGGGGGGACAGCGCAAAGCAAACACACACATCCCCCGATCGTATCCCATCATTTCCAATCCATCAGTAAACAGAAAACAATCAAATGACAGGTCCTGGAGTGATCACGTTTCAGCGTCATCTCCAAATACCCCCCCCCCTCCAACAAGCATCATGTCTGTGAGCGTCTGTCGCCTCCCTCCACTGCCTGCAGCACCGAGCAGGGCTTTCCAGGAAACTATTTTTCTCTGCTTCTGTAGTTTTTAGGTTATTTTTCACTCATTATTTTGCTCTGTATTGGAGGGGGGGAAGGATGGAAAAATGTTAAAAAGGAAATTGTTAAAAGGTCAAAAACATCTCACAGATGTTAAAATTACAATATGTAGCATTTTCACATTAAAATGCCAAACAAACAAGCGTCTCTTTCTCTGCTTACATCTTCCCAAATGTCTCCAACAGTGTTCAACTCAAAGAAATCTGAAATTTTATTAAAGGGAATGTTACGTTTCATTTTGTTGCCTGTTGCTCCTTTCCAGGGAAAACACTGGTCAGACAAAACTTAAACATGTTATTTTGTCTGAAAATATTTATGCCCGAGTCAGTCACAGAGGTTTTCATCTGCAGTGGCTGTTTTAATCTATAATAATCAAATGCTACGTCATGAAATCAATAAATAACGTCTTTTGTTTTTATTGTTTTAAGAGAGACCTCTAGTGGCAGAAACCACATCATAAATTCAAGTTGTAAAGAGACATAAAACAAAGAAAGGGAACAAACACATGATTTTGTTTTTGTGTTACTTGAATGTGATTCTTGTCAGAACGGCTACACTTTATTTTTATTTAACATGTAATGTAACTGGTGTGATATTCAACCAAACAGCATCACATCCAGCATACTTGAGGATGACACTCAGCGGACTCTGACTCAGTATGACTCAACTCCACTTCATTCACTCTGAGAGTCATCATGACCTCCATGTGACTTTCCACACAAGCGTTCGTTTGAGCTCCAGTAATGATAAAGAAAAAAAGGAACGATATTAAGCCACAAATAGTAGCGATGAAGTATTTCCAGTGACGTTTCCTGTGTTACGTCAAGAAGGTAAAGACTTTAACTGGACGCTCATGCCAGGGCCGTCATCACCTGAAACATGTCAACACCTGTGACACCTGTGACTATACTCAGAGACAGCCTTTCTTTTTCGTTTCAGAGTTTGTGTTGCATTTTTACTATTTATTATATCTGCGTTTGCTGTTCTCTCTAAATGGACAGTGAGTTAGCTCAGTGTTTCAGCCAACATCTGCAGCTGAAACACCAATCATGAGTCACTCCAGGAAAATTTATATCGGTAACTGGGATGCAGACTAGGGGGAGATCAAGGGGCAAACTCCCCACTTCCACATTGAAGCCAACCAGGAAGTACAAAAACTTGCAATTCCTCGACTGACCACTT
>JAPZDV010000015.1:16684982-16703464 GCA_029814665.1 Acanthurus lineatus
CTCTTCTTCTCTCGCGTCCTCATTTTTTTTTTTTTTTTTTTTTTGTCTCCGTGCTCGCAGGGATGTTCTCCGTCTCTGTCCAAATTTGGCCGGAGCTTGGCTTCGCTCCCCGTTTAATAAAGCCGAAGCTACGCGCGGGGAGAGAGAGAAGAACCGCAGGATGAATCGATGGTTGGTTGGTTGGATGGATGGGTAGGTGGGCGGGCAGGTGTGTGAGACATCATCAGGCTTTAATATGCGCTCTTCCTCTCATATCCTTGCTTGTTTTAATATGAATAGCTACTCGTGGAAGGGAATGAATTCATAGCTGCACACAGAGCTCCACCACCGTTATTGGCTGCACATTGAGTGGCAGCCTCCATATGTGCCAGAGCAGCTCTGCAGAGTATATAATAATAAACCCCTGAGAGAGCTGGCAAATAAAAACAACAGGGATAAAAGTACATCATATCATAACCTGCTTTTCTGGAAAATTACCCTCCCCACCCCCACCTTCTCTGAGCATTTTTGCATTCTCCCCCGTTTTTTTTTTTTCCCTGCACTCTTTTCATTTTCATCCTCGTCCTTCTCCTCTCGCTTATTTTGCTCTTGTTCACCCTAACAAGCTCACATTTTTTATCATGTCAGCCCTCTTAAGATACCTCTCCATCCCAAGGGGGGAGTCGGAGCAGCACGGTGCTTTCATCTGCTCTCCTTTCCCCCCATTTTGCACATTCGTTCATCTCTTCTTTTTCCTCCTCGACAAGTGTCATTCAGCCCTTCCGTGTCCCTCTGTCAGAACTACAGACGACAAAAGGCGACATATAGCAGTGGCTGTAACTGGATAACATTGTATTTTAAGTCTCTTTCAGAGCCCAAACATTTCATTCCCTTCTGGTTTGTTAGTGTTTCTGCACACTCGGCTCCAGCTGTGCTCGCTGTGGTGAAAACCAGGCGAACACAGCTGCCAAGTGCAGAGATGAAAACTACATTCTCTTTTGTTTCTGATAATAATGTGACCCATTCGATTATTTTCACTAATTCCTCCAGAGAATTTGTCAAATTAAATTTCCCAGACTTCCCTGGTCTGGCGGCCAACAACTTCATAATGCTCCAGAAATAACATGACCAGTGGTAACCCTGTGTGCCTGAACCGAGTCCAGATCTAATTTTGTGGGTTTCATCACCAAAACAGAAAAGAAAAGATCTTTTGGAAGGCAGTTATTGAGGAAGTCGGTGAGTACTTTGTTATATACAGACTGAATCCTGTCCTCAAACTGGGCAGCGTCTCACAGAACAGCGGGACTCATTTCTATTCGCCGCTCTGATGCTCAGAGTTCAACTTGACTCTGAAAAACCTGGTTCAGCCCTGTGATGCTTTTTATGATCAACCTTGATAAAGAAGGACCACTCTATATTGTTTAACTTGTAAAACTTAACAAAATAACCCACAACATATTGCTAAGTTTTCCTCTAAAGACATACATTAGCTCTTTCAGCAACGTAAGGACAGATTTTCTATTGAAACCTCTGTGGAAACGTAAAATCAAAGTTAAAGTTCATGTGGAAGTTTTGCATGTATTAGCTTTAATTTATTAGCTTAACTGCATGTGAAAAAACTCCAGACAAGGTTTGTTATTGTTCTTTGAATTATGAGTTTTTTAGATCATAAAGATTTTAATAACAGTTGACCTGAACCTGAACATAGACGAGCTATTTTTATGTATGCGACCTCACTGTAAGGAATGCTTTTTTACTTCATGCCAAACATCTGTACAAAGAAGTGACTGCAAGAGTTGAGTCAGTCAGTCGTTGAGGAAAAAACAAGCCAAGGGCTGGATTGTTGTTGTTTACTGTTTGTCATTGGCTCGAGATGGTTTAATAATGTAAGAAAAGGAGCAGTGAACCTGGAGGCCATGCATTTTACATCTCTTCATGCTTTAATTAAAGCACTGACTTCAGTGGGACACACAAAAGAGGGCTCATATCTCTACACCTACCTAAAACAAAACACACACACACACACACACACACCCACACACACACACACACCTTTGACAGCATAATAATTGAGCCTACATCTTGTGAATCTGGGTCACAGGAACGCAGAGCGTGCACATCCTTTGATGTGTCATTAGACTTCTCGATTTCCTCGAATGCAGCACTATTCAGGAAGGAAATTTCAGGTTGGCCAAGTCTTACCAGGAGAGTAATTTGGCATCGGTGAATGGTTATTATCGGTTTGCACAGGATTTCTGGATGTTGATACAATATTCACATTGTATCCAAATCTCCCCAAATGCCTGTACTGCTTTATAGTTTTTAATCTATATTCATTAAGAAATGCTAACAAGTGTTATTATCTTTTATTCTATCCATCTCTTCCCTCATCCAGTGTAATCAGCATCATTTTAACCTGCACCATCAAGGTACTGATTATACACACACTCACATGCACACGCACACACACACGCAGACACATACATACACTATAGCAGATCCTCTAATCTCTGCTCCTTTCTTCCTGTTGTAATCAAACATCTTCATTCATAATTGAAGTGGCGATAGCAGAAAAGATGAGGAAATTGAGACGAAGTCCGTGGGGTTTCATCGTGATTATGAGTCCTGAGGAACCGTCTGGATGTGTGTGTGTGTGTGTGTGCGTGTCTGCGTGTGTGTTTCCTACAATGTAGCCTCAGGACCAACAGAGGTGCAAGACAAAGCCTCATCTAATGCCAGACGAGCACTCGAATAGGTTTTAACTTCCTGCTCCTAGCTCGTTGTCTCACCCATAAACAGCCTGAAATGCAGGCGAAATTTTTTTTTTGTTATGATGATGAGACGAGGCTGGGATCAGAAATGAATTGATATTATTGTGGAATCAGTCGCGTAAACACTCATAATTGACAATTTAATTGCTAACAGAAGAGGAGACATAAAAAAAAACATTAACTCAAGTGCCTGAATTATTTCCAATTTGCCCTGTCGCATAAAATTATTTTAATGTATTTTTTTTTTTTTTTTTGGTGGGATTTTATTTTTTTTCTGTGTATTAAATTGTGCCATCTCACAATTTAATGTCATTTATGTGATGATTTGGGTTTTATTAGTGAAAATGACTGAATCTATTAGCAGGGTAGGAGGGCCCATCAGTGAAAAAACCAGCCTGCTTGCATCTGCCTGGTGAGGCTTCACAAGACGATTCGTCTATTGCTAAGGCGAGTTGACTTCACTCACTCACACACACTCACACACTCACACACACACATCGTCATCAGCAGAGACGGAAAGATGCTGCTGCTGCTGCTGCTGCCCGCCTCTGGCCGCTTCTCAGCCCATGATGGCAACTTAACCACCCACTGTATCTGCAGCTGAGGTGTCACCAGCAAGCAATAACGCTGATATCCAAGGTTAAAGGTGCCAGATTTTGACAAGCTATGTCATCATTATCAGCCCGTTTCTGTGTGTGTGTGTGTGTGAGGAAGAGACATGGGGGGCTCAAGGTATTTTCTTTCACAAATCCTCGGCAGAGACACAGCAGGCATAGGATGTTTGAAACTCTCTGTGTGATATAGGGTGTTAGCTTTAGGTTCTCGTCTAAATCTGCCTAAAGGGCAGAAATACTCCATGATTTTAGCTGTAAGTCAAACCCCTGCAATCCTAATATAGCCAGGGGAAAAAAACAGCCTCTGCCATAATCAGGCGGCGGCACGATAAGCCCTCAGAATCTAAACTGCATTTCGCCCCTCTCCTCCTCTGCCTCGAGATTCATTTCACAAATGCAACTCTAAAGAGAGCAAAGGGTTGCACAGGAGAAAAAAAAAAAGCATCCATCACTCTGAGGCGCTATCAAATCCATCTGCCGAGGTGTATTATTTGAGACATACTCCTTATCCTCTCTTTTCAAGTGGGCGTCTTTGCATTTTTTTAAGCATGACCAGGTCGTCAAAGGATCAAAGCGCCGACGGAGCAGCAAACCAGGGACTGTTTAACATCTTAACAGGTAGAGAAAAGGATATCGAGCCCGGCATAAGGCTCGTCTGGCAAGGCAGAATAAGATGGGTGGTGTGAGGAGAGAGGGGAGGCAGTGATGTCTGAGAGCTGAGAGCCAGATAAGCTACTGTGGACTATACACTCGTTACATGGAATATTGTAACATAAACAACCATGTAAATGTTCAGCATTATAGTATAATTTACCAAAAAAGACTATTGTTAAGAATGCTGAGTGTCTCTGTGATGCATTTATGGGCTTGTCAACAGGTTTTTATTTGTTGGAAAAATCTCGTCTGTGGGCTTTCAATACACACACATGCACACGCACACACACACACCATAAGTTTTCGCCTCTAATATTTCTCCTTGTGAACCGAAATGAAAAGAGGAGAGATGCAGAATCATCTCTTTTGTTGCAGGGGAACATGAGGTTTATGGGAAATGTGAAGAGCAGAAAATGCTGCACATAGCACCTTTGTCAGCTGTCTGTGATAGAAGCACAAATGTTCTCACATAGTCAAAGTGACTTCATGAAGAAGAAGAAGAAGAAGAAAAAAAAAAACCCTGAAAAAGCTTTTTCACTAAAAATGCTTAGCCACAATGAGGCAGCTTGGATTTTTTGGGACTATGTTAGGGATCAAGATGACACGATATGATGTCGACACATTTCTGGCGCAGCAGCAGAGGAGTGAAATAATAGAAACTGTTTCATCTGAAAAAGTGAAAAAATCCTACAGTAAATGTGAACTTTTTGTGTCTGTCCTTCCGAATCAAAGAGCAGACTAAAGAAAAAGTTACATATTAATCAATAGATCAAAATGCATTAAAACAACAAGATATGTTGTTTAAGGTCGAGCAAATCATAATCATCCAGTAAAAATTGTTGGCACCTGGATTTTTTGTAGATATTACAAACATATCGATAGTTCTCCTTATTTAAAATCCTTTGACTGAAATGTATGTGAAATTTAAGCCTGCATCTGTTTTAACCTGTTACTGTAATTCACATTAACTGACCACGAAAATCCATCAAAACCAAATATTTTATTTGGGACTCCGTCAGTTTCCTACCTGTTAGACTCAATGCAATGAAAGCCTCACAGGTATTACAGGTAAATTACGTTTAATCACAAACTCAACTCTCTGAGAAGCATTTAGGATCAAACATTGATGATATCTGAGGGGATGTTTCGCTTTAAATCCTGACATAAAGAGATGTTCCTTGGAAAATAACCTTTGCTCCATCCAAACATGCATTCACATTTTCCCCCCTTCCATCAATCTCACTGTCTGCCTCCCGTTCTCCTCCCTTCTGTCTTGAAATCCCTTTCTGCCCCACCCTGCCTCTTTGTGTTTCCACGTCTGTGTCTGTCTTTATCTTCCCCCCCTTTAAAAAGGGCTGATTCCTCCTCCTTTGTTAATGTGACAAATCTTCTCTAATGACTCTGCAGTGGCTCGAGGCGTCTCGCGCTGAAAAACTAACCCCCTTTTCTTCAGACCCTTCAGTCACTCCCGCACATTATTCCGCCCTCTGTAAAGTCTTTTTAAGCCTATCTGAAATTTTTTGACAAACTCGTCCTGTGGAAAACAAAATGAAAAGATTGCCTTGGTATCATTTATTTCCTCCCCACCAGCACCTCTCTTCACTGCCGCCGCCGCCGCTGCCGCCGTCACCGCCGTCCTGACTACAATGACAGACTTTGTGCATCACAGGCAGCTGTCATGTTGACGTTTCTGTCATAAGAAACGCATGCAACTCAAGCTTTTGTGACATTCATGTCTGACACTTGAAACTCTTTTGAGAAGCTCATCCTACTCGAGTCTGAGCTCTCTTATAGGTATTCCTCTCACTTTTTTTTTTTTCGGTGTTTACATTCGGTCGGCACGGCGCCAGGAGGCTGTATGGAGTTCAGTCCGAATCCGAAGGGGGTTGAACGGATCGCCACACACTTTAATTCTCTGTCAACTCACTCCACCACCTCTCCATTTCTACATGACAAGATATGCATCACTGCCATAGCAACAATAGCCTCCCTCAGCCCACGGAGAGACGAGAAGGGAATGGAAGATCTCAGCTGCCATCGGAGTTAGTCAACATCTTAGCGAGACTGAAATCTATAAGTGCATCTGGGGGTCTCTCTCTCTCTCTCTCTCTCTCTCTCTCTCTCTCCCCCTGCCATCAGTCAGCTCATGGATGTGGCCACATAATGAAATGTTTTAACCTCAGAGCAAGAGAGAAGAAAGTGGGAAAAAAAAATAGGAGAAAGAGGGGGAAGAACTCTTTCCTCCTCTCTCTCTTCCTGTCAGGGGTGGCGGTGCATTGCGTTTGATGCCTGCGATAAGACTCTGTGTGGCTAATGAGGAAAGCGCAAGGCACACTCATTAAAATGTGTGTATATGTGTGTGTGTGTGCGCAAGTGAGAGAGAGAGAGAGAGGAGAAACTCATTAGAATTCTTCCTCTCTCAAAGGCCAAGTTAGTGAGGAGAATAGAGCCGTGGCCAAGCAGCCTGTTGCACCCTTTTGTCAGCACGGAGACATGAAATCCACACACAGTCAGGAATCCATGTAGGAAGTGAGGTTAAGCTAATGTGGGATGCTGCCACATTTTTTGCAGGAGTGATCAAGTTCTGTTAATCATATTCATGGCATTCCCAAAAAAAATAAAATCCATAGCATCCAAAACTTGTACTTTTACTTCTTTTAGGTCCAGAAAGCTGAAGATGTGGCGTCATATCACTTTAAAACTGGTTACTGAAGCCAGTGAGAGCGGGCTAACCCAGAGGATGTTGTACACTTGTTGATGTTAGCTTGTTGCGTGCTTGATATATCTGGTGTTTGTGCTCTTAAGATTAAAATATTAAAAATTGGACAAATATGTTGTAATGTGTGTGCTCTCCCATGTTTTATTAATGATTTGAGATTTGAAAATTCTTTAGCGTGCATCAGGCTTAAGCTAGCTTTTAGATGGCCAACCTATCTTTCCAAATTATGAGGGTTCTGGCTGAACAACACTTGTTTTTTTTCTGTTTTCTAAACATTTAATATAAAATGTGATGTGGAAGCTGTGCAATTATTAAAAGTAGAGCTGTATAATGTCATTATTTTGAGTAATTGATATGTTTTTTAAAAAATTTGCTCAGCATTTTTGCACACATCAAATTTTGTGCCCAGCTAACTGTGTTGAAGACTAGCAATATCTCAAAAAAATCTGAATCTGAAGTCAGAAAAAAAGATAAAAAACATTTAAGTCAGTGAAACAAAAAAACAGATAAAACGGACAAAAATCATTTTTGAAAATCTGAACAATCTGAAACCTTGTTTCGAAAAATTTTGTTTTCAAAATACAGTTCAGAATTTTCAATGGACAACTATTGTGTGATTATTTAATAAGGCATTGTTTCATTTGTAAACTCTTAAATTAGTTAGCTCAAAAAACAAATAAATAGCAAGTAAACAAACAAACGACAGTAAAATTCAGAGGCAAACATACATTAATCCGCTTGATACTATTTTACTACTGTCAGCAAATTGTTCCACCATGTTTTGGGATTGTAGTTTTTATTTTGTTGATGCTGAACTTAAAAAAACAGCAGAATGAGTTTAACTGTTTAGTTCAAATCGCAAAAGTTATGGGAGGTCACTGGTGTCAGCGCTCAGTTTTCTGCCGGCCAGCAGCTCAACATCGCGGGTCAAAGATGAACTCAATTTAAAGTCTGAAGTGAACCGAACCTCTGACCTCGACGTCCATTTAACCGAGTTTAAGTTGATATTTACAAAATCATAATTACGATGTTGAAGTAAAGTAAACTTTAAAGGTCAGAATCACTCCAAATGTATTAATGAAAGATGCCGGTGTGACCTGGTTCGAACACACACCTCCTTATCACTCATGCAAATGAGCAGATGAACTTTAACCTCCTTCCAGTGTCACTGATGTCACTTCATTTAACGCGCCAACGTGGCTCTTCCTCATCGCGGTTTATCTCTGCGAACATGTCTTGTTTTTCAAAGCTTCTTCTTCTTCTGCTGCTGCTGTAATGAGCAGAACTGATTCCACCGAGAGTTGCTCTTCTTCTCCTCCTGGTGACTCCACCACCGTCTACCGCTGAACTCTCTCCCGCTCCCCCCCCGCACTTCAGAGCCACACGCAAAGTAAATAGTCTTTGAGGTTTTGTGTCTTGGGGGGTGTTTTGTTACTGTGTGTATGCATTTGTGTGTGTGTGAGCACTAAACAAGACAGTATGGAGTGTTGTGCATACGTAGACTGCAGTTTATACACAAAACAGTTTATATTTCTGTGCGTGAAAATAAGAGGTGATAGAATAATAATAAATAACATTTGACAACTGACAAAACTACATATTAGAGGTTTTGTTGTTTATCATCAGCGAAACAATCTGCACATTTAGAGTCTGAAAATCTTGATTGTTCACTGCAGAGCGCCGAGAATCTGACTTTGATGTTGGTCATGAATACACATTAAACACACAGATCACATAGAGCAAACAAACAGCCTCAATACGGCTGAGGGATGTGATATGTGATGTGCAAAGTGTAGAATTAATGCTGAAAAGATTAGTTGATTGAAAGAAGATGTGTAAACATTTGAAAATTATTGATTCAGTTACAAATGGCAAAACATTTGCTGGTTTTTAGCATCTTAAACGTGATTTTCCTCTCTGATCTTCTTGTATCATTAATTGAATTTATGAATTTGGATACTTGAGCTGTTGGTCGGACAAAGGAGCTGTTGGAAAATGTCATATTTGGTTCATGCAACCCAGAATTTTTCTCAATTGCGTTGAGTTTGGCTATTTGATCCGATGATTTGACTATTTGCTCCTTTATTTCAGTGCAGTGTCACACTCCTATCATGGGTCGTGAACAAAGATGGAGTCTCAGAAAGGTTTTTTTCGCTGAGGCATTCGTCTCTGTCACGGCAGACATTTTGGTGTTTGTATTTGTTGTAATGGAGGACATCGGAGGTACGTGTGTATAATCAGTATCCTGTTGATTCAGTAGCAGGGATTATTCCTTACAGAGAGATTACATCAACAAAGACTTACAGCTCTGCCTTGGTAAACCTTCAAAGTGCCACAGCGCTGCACACTCCAGCCTCTGTGCTCGAGGAGCTAATTTGAAAACAGGGATTCTTCTCACAATCGCAGATACATTTTTTCTTTCTTTTTTTTTTTTTGGTTAAGGTTTCTTGTGTGAATTACTTCTTTTGAAAAAGCAGCATGTTCCTAAAACACAATATCTGTCTGATTCTGGTAGTCAGTGGGTGAGCTCCAAGATTACATCCCAGCAGACGTCTCGTATTTCAGTTACCAAGAATTTTCTACTTCGAGATTTTTCAAGGTTCAGTGATCGCTAAGATATGATGAGAGAGGGGGAGAGAGAGAGAGAGAGAGAGAGAGAGATGGGGAGGGAGAGAGGAGAGGGGGAATTCGCCTCAGTTCAAGTTTGTGTCGGAGTCAAAGTCAAACAGTTACATTTAGAAAGCGTGGTAAGAGGAGACATTGTTTACTCTGCAGCAAAGCAAGGCTCAGCAGGTCGTGCCAACAGGCGTTGCAGGGCATTGTGGGAGGCTTTTTCCGGAACGAGATGTCGTCATCGGTTTGTACATCGCACCCATCCGTGTGAAAAATTAATGAAGCCGAAATAAATTTTTAACGCACATTCTCTTCATCATCCTCCCACCTTTCCCTGTGTGAGACAATGTGCCAGCGACATACAATGCAGCACAAAAATCAGAGCAAGATACACAGCACACACACACACACACACACACACACACACACACAAGCGCTATGACCCACACGAGCTTCAGCAAACACGTCATCCATCCACCTTCAGAGGCTGGATGTTAGAGGAATGATCATCAAACAGGAGACGGTAAAAAGTACCGTCGCTTACTTATAACAAAGAAATCAGCGTCAGTCGCTGACAGACTCTCTGACAGCTCTGGTCAGCTGGTGCTCTATTTTTGAGCCTGTGCGTGAATGTGAGAGTGTGTGTGTGTGTGTGTGAAGTTGTAAACTTGCGGCGTGATGCAAGGTGCTCTCACACACTCCCTGTGTGGTTTGATTCTTCCCGTCGAGCAGGGTGACCTGGCATTTCGGTGACTTTTAGAGGTGCTACCATGCTGACATATTGCTCTCTCTCTCTTTCTCTCTCGCTCATTTTCCCAGACTTCCCCCCCCTCCCTGTCTCACACTCCCCCCGTGTTACATGCATCTTTTGTTGTCTGTGTTATTTACTTCACATCAGACTTGGGTTTCGGCTCACATGTGTTTCTACAAGTCTGGTCTCAACAGTCTGTTGGTTTGTGCTGCTGTTCTTGTTCATTAGTACGAACAAACCGGCTAACTGTGAGGCTGAAATCCTCTCAGGGACTCTTTTACACTGGCACACTTTAATTAAAATTTCAGGAGTTTGCGTTCAGAATGAGAACTACATTTTGCCTTTTTGATGCACGCATTTACCTCAGCATACCTCGTGTGAAACAACTCAATTTCCGACATTTCCTCAGAAAGTCTTCTGACGTCTCGCAGAGAAATAATACCTGCTCTGCTCTGCTGTACAGATGTTTACAGGAAGACTTTGTCTCCTCCTAAACCTCTTTGTGTCTGCAAAATGCTGATATAAAGTTATATTTTAACTGGTCAGTTATGCGACACAGACCGACAGTTGGTGTGTAACATGTTAAGTTGATTTTAGTTGCAAAGATGAAATTGGTGGATGTGTTGTTTCCATTTGAATTTGTTTTTTAAGGTATGGGCGAGTTTTTGGGTAACAGAACCAAACTGGTAAATTTGTGCATGTTTTGTGTGCCGCGGTTTCTTCAGAATCAAATTATCGAGCTAAATTTGTCATTCTCATTTTCCATTTGTAATTTTGTTCTTTTTTTCTTCTCTGTGAAGACAGAAAATATATATATGTCTGTCCATTCTTGAAAAAAGGTTGCTATATCTGCTGTTTCTTCCTGTATTTTCTGGATAATCAGGGTTTTAGGGAACGTTTTCCTCATCCCGATCAGGGAAGGCTGTGTTTTCTGTAGTTTGACTTGTGCAAACCCAGTTTAACCAGTGTTGGGCCGTCAGGGCCTGCAAGGCCTTCTCTGCTGGCCTAAAAACATCTGAATCACAGACTGATGTTAATTATATTTGTCCATGAATACTTATTAAATAATTCCAAATTGTCTGTCCACTTCCTTTCATAGCTTTTCCCCTGGTTGCGCCGCTTCCAGATGTGTATTTTCATATTAAAGCATTTAACCAATCACATTTCAGCCATCATTTGTTGCCAGGGTCAAAGAAATCTGCTTCACAATCAGTTCTCTATAAAATAAGTGTCGATCAAACTGTTGCCTCAACCAATCAGATTTTGAGATGGCATACCAAGGCCTTCTAGCAGGCGTACGGTAACGTCAGCGTATTCACACCCTTTGATTGGATAGTCAGAGAGTGTACTAGCCAGAGCTAGCAAACTGCGTCTGTAGCAAGCTGCACGAGCAAAACCCCAGGTTTGTTTCTTCAGTCAAGGCATTTATTCTGGCTGCACAAGTTATCTATCTGGGATGGAACGGCTCTTTATACTGCATTTCTGCATAATAAGATGGTTTTTGTAGCCATAAAATTGTTATTGAGGGGTGGATTGATTTAGACGGAGCACTACCGAAGGCCTAGGTGTAAAATGCACGGCCCACCACTGATTTTTACTGACCAAAATACTCAAAACTAAAGGTCAATGTTTTTACCTCCCAGTATTGTTCATTTCATAGTCCATGTAATTAAGTACAAAGTCAACACAACACTGTCCCATACTGCCTTGTATGTTGATATAATACTTTGATAGATGTTACCCAGGATTTACACTATCCTATCATAACTCTACTTGTCAAGACAAAAGCAGGAAGTACTGAGTTTGCATTAAATAATATTAAAACATCCTATTAAAACATCTTAAACAACACAAGTACCTTTGTGAAGTGAGTCTGGAGTCTAGACTGCTTGTGTTCATGTTGATGGCATCAGTGAAGAATATGTCTTTGGCTGAAGAGGCCAGGGCCTCACTGTGCGACAGAGAAGACTGGATACGTTGATGTTGCAGCCTCCTTAGTGTGGCGTAGCCCAGAGCATCTCGAGGACTTGTGCAGCCATTGTGGGAGCTTGAGTACTTCAGTGTGGCATGTCCAAAAGCATGTATGGAGCTACAGTACAGGCTGCAGTCAGCCAAGCCGCTCAGCGTGGTCACTGAAGGAGACTTAAGGGACTGGGCTCTGCGGGGCAAGGTATGGAAGGAGCCAGGAGGCACAAGTGATGTAGTGCAGGACTTGGGAATGGACAGTGGTTTATTACAGGGTTGGGGTGTCGTTGAGTGTGCTTCCTGGGTAGTCTGGGTGTTTATCACAGTGTTGAGGCTTGCACAGTCTGTGTCTAAGGTGGAGGGCAGGGTCTCCCTGGAGGGGCTGGAGCTCAGGGAGCTGACACCACTAGTTGTGGTATCCGTGTTAAAGCTGCGGCTGCGGCTTTTAAATTTGGCCCCATTGCTTCCTGAGGGCCCATCGTCAGCCAAATGCTCAATGCCTTCATTCAATACAAAAGAGGCCTCGCCATTACCTAGGGGACTTTTTGATGGATGGCCATTGTAAATAGGGAAAACATCTGCTGCTGCAATTGAGAAGCTGTTAGGTTCAGTAACAGTGCATTTGAGCCCATGTTTTTCATCTAGCACTCCGCCTTGGCTGCTGCCTTTACAGTAAGGGATGGAGTGAGGCTTCTTCCCAGGGAGAGACAGGGAGTGAGTAAGCAGGCGATTGCGGAAGCGGCAAGAGGTCAGCATGGTAAAAGGTCCTTGGTCCTTCATAAGTTTGGGGTGCACATACAAAGAAGACTCCTCTGAGAAGTCGCAGACCTCTAGTCTATCGTCATCCAATATGCACAAACCTGCCAGTAACACAGCAGAATTTCTTACAATGAAGTTACAACATGTAAAAAAAATGACTTTATCAGAGAGTTTGGGCTTACTAGATTGTAAAGAGTCACTCTCGCTGTTCTGGCCCGAGCCTGTGGACCCTGTGAGCCTGAGAGTACTAGGGACAGAGGACAGCAGGTTGGGCCTTGACTGTGGCTCCAGCTCCCCCGGTACTATGGGCCACAGCATACTACGGTTATGGCGTACAGCGTCCCAGCCCTGCTGCTTCAGCGTGTCACAGCCCTGCCTTGTCTTACTGATGAGGCCCAGCACATACAGACATGTCCTGCACAGAACCCACAGAGACATCTTTTAAACATCACAGGCAGATGACTCACACTGATGAAATCTTAAGACTTCACTACTAAGGCTGAAGTTTTTCTTTTAATGTTAAAACTGTTACCTCTCAGAAATATTGACCTCAGCAACACGGCATTACAGACACAACGGTTCACATTTAAAGCAGGTTTGTTTGTGCTCCCACTCTATATCTTTGTCTTTTAACTTCCTGTCTTCACTGAAAGTGGGAGGGTGTCACATTGTGTGGGAAGACATGTACTAAGATCACCTTGGCAGCTCTACGATAAAACTGTCAATGTGAAGGACTGCAGAGCTAGGACTCTGACAAACATCAACACAGGAGTACTAATTCAATCAGTTCTACTGCACTGCTAAGGGATTATCTGGCCATCTTATTGTAATGTATTGCGTAAGTTCTGAGACAATGAAATGCAGTTTAACATCTGACAAGAAGTTCAAAAAAGCAGCGAATAGCAGAGTAATGGACATATAGTGAGGCATATAATTAATTGTGAGGGCTGTATGCGATTATGCTGAGGTAACTTCAGCAAGTCCAGCAGTTATAGCAGGTAATTGCATGTATGGGTGTATATAAAGTGCAGGTGTAAGAACAAGTCATGATACAAGTAGACATAATGTAGAGCATAAGGACGGTCAGAATAGGTCAGCTATGTACACTATAGACATCAGATTACATATAAAAACACTTTGAAGCAGACATATAACACTATGGACAGTAGTAAAATACATGAGTTTTTGTGCAGTGGGGTGGTATTGGTAGTGAACTGAAGCCAGAAGCTGGATGAAAGAGAGGCGGTTCCAGTGCAAGTGAGGGTGTTGGGTGAAAAGCTGAGGGAAAAAGTTGTTCCTGAGCCTGCTGGTCCTGGAACAGAGAAATGGGAATATGGGGTCTTCTTGGTGTTAAGGTCAAAGTTCTTTATCAGCACACCAGGCTGCAGGATCTCCTCCCTAAAGTTTGACTTACCGTTGCCTCTGAAGAGAAAGCAATGGAGTGGTGTTGAAGTTTTGAAAAATTCCATGATGGCCTGAGTGCAGGCGCAGAGCCAGTGTCACACCGCAGAGGGGGCGGGGACTTATAGTGGGCCCTTATAGCCTATTGGCCATTTCACTTGATAACAATTCACATTATGGGTCTGATCTGGATTTGAGCTGTATTTGGCCACTGCCAAAAAGGGACTGAATTAATGGCTTTAGCTTCAAATATAAAAAGAAAGTCTCACACTTTGAACCATCAAAATATGAAATAAAATCATAAATCAACAAAGAGACTCAATTTGCTTCGTAAACGGCCAGATATTACGTAAAACAAAGTAAATCCAACATAAGGCACTGCGCAGTGACAGCCTGTAAAGACACAGCTGATCAATTAGTAGCGTCAATAATGGGAAACAGAGACAGAAGGGCAAAATGGAGAGAGTGTGGATTACAGTTGTGCAGCACAATTTGCGCTATTTCAGCACCATGGACATTGACATGGATTAATCATTAAACAGCAACCTGCTGATCATCTAGCACAGTGCTAGAAAGAGAAAAGAAAGATTGCCAGAGAGCACAAGAGGGGTTGACATGGTAACTATTATGTCACATTAGGCTACCTCTTAATTATTGAAATTATTATTTCAGAAACGCTCTGATTTGGATTGTTTTTTCCCTGTTTTTTACACTTATATCCTTACAAATACAGCAATAAGAGACTGACCCTCGACTTAACATTTTTGGTTTTTTTCGCCATCAGTCTGGCGGTGGGACCC
Source organism: Acanthurus lineatus (assembly GCA_029814665.1). NCBI lineage: Eukaryota > Metazoa > Chordata > Actinopteri > Acanthuriformes > Acanthuridae > Acanthurus > Acanthurus lineatus. The sequence goes on from JAPZDV010000015.1 coordinate 16,700,009, forward strand.
TTCGTAACTATGGGCCCAGCAGCCGCACCCTCTGCCCCTCCGCTGGCTCCGCTACAGCCTGAGTGCCATGCCATGTGTTGAGGCGGCTCTGAGTTGTAGTGGTTGTTGAAGTGATCCTAAATACTTAATTTGCAACTTTGCTTAAAAATCCCTAATGCCCCTCTTCAGGTTAGTGCCAGACCAAAAGTTGGCCTGTGTGACACCTGATCTTACAGAAGTGTCTCATGGTGTTCATTTAATCCAGAATGGAGCAGGCAAAAGAGTCAGTTTCCATGTAGGATACCAGAGTGCCCTGAGCAGCAGACACACTCCAGTGTGTGTTATCAGACTGGTGCTGTTGGGCTGAATCTGCCCCCTCTCTGCACACTTTAACTGTCCCAAATGGTTTTACATGTTTGATGAGTGGTATTTAGGGAATAGAAACAACATAAGGTGGACAGACTGTCCAGACTGATGGGGGAGGGTGAGAGCTTTGTGGGCCTTGGCTATGTCAGGGTAAACCTGATCTGAGGTCTCGTCTCCTCCAGTGGGCAGGACACATGTTGATGGAGCACAGTCCGTTGCATGTCAGAGGGTTTTGACCTCCAGGTTTCTATCTTCAGGCATTATACTGAACATGAAGGGTTTTTAAAGTGTCTGTTCTCTACAGCTGGTTTATACTGTTTTTCTCAGACAGTTTATTAAGTCCCTGCAGTCATCTGAAGGCAGCAAGAAACTTATGTTGATACATATGCAGCCTCACACCACATAACTTGACCGCTGAAAAATAACTATACCTCTATACAAACATCAGGTTGGCTGGTCAGATCTTTGTATTTTGGCATTCTTCTTTATATTGGGTAGAATGTAGAAGAAAAACACTAAGAACAGTATCAGTGAGGTAAAAAAAAATAAAAGATGTAGCTCTTTACTTATTACTAGGATGGCTGCTATGTTACAAATGATTTCTCTATAAGAACTTGAACCCTTATCCTGATTACTAACCAAACCTGTTAATATGTCAAGAGTTTTAAATAAATAATTTATTAAGAGGTTCTGTACATAAAATACAAACATCCATCTGTGAGCTGCTAGCTGTTCATAAAAATTCATATTTTCAGCTTGAAATGGAGTTACAAGTAGTTTATGAGTTTTGGAGATGGTGTCTTTATTTTGTACAGCAAAATAAAGTGTAAAAGAAAGTAGAAGTCCTACCCTCTGATGGACAGAACCTCACAGTGATGGGCTAGAGCCACAATGTCAGTGATCACCCCCTCTTCCAGCAGCAAGTTGAGACCCCAGTTTGATGAACCTATGTGTCCCTGGTGGAGAAGAGCAACTCATGAACATTCTCCCTAATGAAAACTCTTTTTTTAATTCATAGTGTCAAAATAATAGCAGAATTACAATACTAACCAAAGCCCAAAGTGCTGCCTTGAGTTTTTTGATGCCCTCCCATTTGTCTAAAACAGGAGATCGAACAGAGCAGCTTAAATCTGGAACCACATTCTGCAGGAGAAAGAGGAAAGAAGAACTTACAGACACTTTATTAAAGCAACCACTGCTCTATTTCTACTAAACACATTAGGCATAGCACCATTTGTACACAACTGGTGCAAAAGTTCCCTTCAGTCTTAATCTGTTTTGGATTTCTACCACACAAAGTGCTATTGAATGAAGACTGGATAGTTTTGGAGCTTCAGAGCCAACCTCCTTCACTCTGCCAGCGCAGAGGGAAGACAACACAAAAGACTTTTCTTGGTCTTCAGAAACTGTAACATTTATTAACTGACACACTGTTTATACGCAATTTACTGGAAGATTAAGAAAAGAAGTTACAACTAAACCTTCTCTGCTTCACTTGCATGAATCGTCAGTTTTCTGCCACTCCCATCTTTTCACTCTCACCTTCATGCTTACTATGTACACATGTTTTGAGTTCGTTCTTCTCAGCATGTGATTGTGTTTGAAAACAACGAGACAGGCTTTGAGAAAAGGCCTAAGGCAGCAAAACAAAAAGACTTTTTGAAATAAACAGCGTTGTTTGGGAAATCCTACATCAAAGACACAGTGCAAGACACTGAGGTGACTCATAAATTGAAGTATGTAAAAGGAACAAATGTATTTTCACCTGGTGATGCAGTGTTAACAGTTTAAAAAAAGAACCAATGAGCAGAACAAGGCATAATTTGAATTGACACTCCTGCAACATACCAACAGCAGGCTCATGATTGATGTTGCCCTGATGAGTCAAAGACTTTTGTGTTTGTGATTCAGCTGTTAAGCACCTGCCTTTAGTTACATCCCCCAGGATGTCAAATTCCAGTATGAAGCTCAGGTACAACAAACAAACTTACCTGGGCCTGAAGAAGCTGGCAGCCAGTCTTATCGTAAACCAGTTGACCATACAAGTGCACAGGAAGGTAGACACTAGGTCTCAATAACCTGTTTGTACCACACATAAACAAAGAAGTAACAAGTTCTATTTAGTTCTGCCAGTTTAAATTGCTGTCCTAAGCACTAGACTCTCAATTTTTGCTGTACCATTTTCATTGGCTTCTTTTATTTCCACACCTCTTGAATACAAACATGTCTAGCAAAGCTGCACAGGGTGAGAAGGAGCAAAACTTGATCTAACATTAACTACTGTACTAGCTGGACATGACCAAGTTACATGCATAAGAACTGATTGGATCCTTAGTTGCTGGGGGATGAGAGTTTACCAAACCAGTAGTCATTGACTGTGCACACAGCACCCAACAGCCCAAAACACCAGTGGACTCCAAACAAACAGGTGCATCAAAAACTGAAGAAATAATCTTAATCTTACCTAACTACATCCCAGTGATGTAGCTTCCGTGTGGCTCTACAACTTTAAGGGCGACGGAGGTAAAGCACCAATACTGGCCACATAAAATATCACAACATAATTATGTCAGTTCATTGTGCTTTTAATCTCAATTTTTATTGTCTTTTCCCAGGCAAACCTGCAGCTGGCATTTTTATTCCTTTTTTGTTCATGGACCACAATGCATTACAACACATGCCACAGTTTATCTAGACCAGTGATAACAATGAGGTAAAAGACTCAATACTGTGGGAAACACTCAAATTATACAGAAGAGGAAAAAAAGTCTTAAAAAGCAATATGAAAATAAAAAAAGCTAAGTTAAGTAGATTAGAAATGACTAAAAAAAAGACTGGTTGCAGAAGATGCTTCCAGATACTCTTTGCTCCAATTATATTTGCATTCTTAAATAAAATATAAATTTGACCTGCTTTTGGGGAAACGAATATTCAACATACTACATATGTCATGTTTCACGGCCTGTTAAGTATTTTATTTTCTCCCTCATATTTCATGTCTTTTCTTCCTGTTTTATTTTGTGAGCACTCACCCCTGTCTCTGTTCCAGGTTCCTGTCTGCCCTGCCCCCTCCTCATCTGTGTGCACCTGATCCCTGATTGTGTCTCCCGC
>JAPZDV010000015.1:16727767-16755764 GCA_029814665.1 Acanthurus lineatus
GTATGGCCGATGTGTTTTGCTTAAAATGTGGTGAGTGAGGGTGGAGTAGACTGTTTAATTTATGCATAGAAGAGCTTGTTTTTTTTGCATTTTTTGGCCTACAAATGTCAGTGTCATTTGAGAAAGATGTACATTTTTTGGAATGAGGGTGATGGAGGTAACACTTCTTTTTGAGCTACTGCTGTTCTTAAGACACTGAGTTGGAAAAAGAGCTTAAAACATCAGATGTGGCTTATTTTAATCAAAAAAACCTAATGAAGCTTCAGCGTGTGGACCTTTCAGTCTTCAGGACGGGTTTTGAAGGTGTGTGACCACTTCACAGGCTTTTAATTTGAAACATTTGCAGGAAGTGTTGCCTGTCATTAACAGAAGCTTCACTGCAACAGAAAAGAATTAATTAGTTTTCTGTTCATGGCATGATTATGCTGTTGCACTAATTGTAATACTCGTGTGGAAATGTGCTCCACTAACTCAGCCAAATCTAAATATGTTTGTGATATTTTTAATAAGAAGACATTAACAGACTCTGTAACATACAAGCATGTAAGATTGTAAAAGCCTCCTGTTCAAAGAGCCGAGGAATAAAGATGCAGCAAACAGCAGTCAGAGTATTTCAATGGTGAAAGACAGCAGAAGAATAAAGAGCAAGGCTCCGAACAATTTGATATTTTGTACGCCTGTGTTTGGAGTATTTTTCATTCTGCGGGTCCCCGTGTGAAAGAAATCAGACCATCCAGTGGTGTTTATATTGATGTGTGAGGTTTATCTACAATTCATCTGTCTCAGTCGACACCGTGGCTCAGTGTTGTTCCCATTCGCAACTCTTGCTGTCATTAACCATGACAGAATAAAGCTGTATTGAGCTGCAGCCGGCACCTCGCTCTTATTAAAGTGTGTGTGTGTATGTGTGTGTGGTACGCAGAGCTACAGCAGGCTGTCTGTGATACTGCTGACAGCAGCAGTTTAGCAGCCCGGACCGGCCGTTTGCACTGCATGCTCTTATTGTTGTGATCACTGTTAAACTTCATTCAGGTTCAATGTGATATGAATTTTTTTAGTTTTGCAGATTTGAATGCTGAAGTGTTTTGGCTTTTGTTTTTTTTTTGTACTGAATGAGCTTCTTGGCTGTATCAGACCAAATTGAACCAGTCCTTCCAGTCATTTTTAAAAAAACTGAAAATGAAAAAGTTGAAGCAGTCTAGGGTTTGGAAAGAGAGAGAGAGAGAGAAAGCACACACACACCATGCTGTGGTGGCCAACGGCCCATTAGACCTGAACAGAGCTGAACAGCCCTGCCATGAGGGGGAACAAAGACCTTCATTTGCATTTGCAAATGGGCCATTTAATGACACTCGCTGCTGCACAAACCTGTCTGAATACAGCCAAAGACTAATTCATACAAATGTTTGAGTCTTGGTGGTCAGAGCAGGAGACAAATCAGGGGGAAAACAAAGAAACGCACACTCAACAACAGGTTGACAGGGTCGCCTCATGAAGCAGCACCTAATCATGCAAAAATATGATTTAAAACATTTTTTTTTAAACTTTCTTGGACCAAAATAGAACAGATGTTAGTTCCAGTAATTTCTGTTGCAATTTGAGCAGATGAGGAAAAGAAATGGAGTCAAACTGATAAACTGGGATGAGATAACGGATGAAAAAGATGTCAGAGTTTCTTTAGAGGGCCGAAGGTGATCTGTTGTTCTGCACAGAAACCTGATGAACTGGATTATAAACTGATTCTTCATTTAGTTCTTCCTTTCTGTTGTCTTTTTTTAAAATATCCTTTATTATCATGTGATATCTGCTCAGTCTCAAGTTGTAAAATACATATTTTTCACAGCATGTATTGAGTTGTGTCAGTAGAAAAAGCTCAGCTGTTACTGAGAACATTTTACCATCGATGGCTTTTTTTCAAGTCAAGTGACAGCGAGCCGGCATGAACGAGGCCGAGACCCTGACTCTGAAGCAGCTCAATGAAATTCAGCCATCATTAATTTTATTACTTATGCCTTCGCTTTATTATTGTGACATTTCCAAATGGCCTCTGTAAAAAAAAAAAAAAAAAAAAGGCCTATAAAACTAAAATAATCTTGATCTTGACAGGCAGCAACTGCATCACAAGTTTCCTTAAACACCACGTTTATAATCTTTCTTTTCACCTACTGTACCTGGACTGGATGATAAGCCCTGATTTCAAAGCTATAACTTTAATGAGCCAACTCATTTCCTTTTGTTTTCACCCGTTTGATGCCTGAACTCGGTCTGGACTCCCATGGCGTCGCTTCTTAAAGCGTCCAGTATCCGTTTATCATCTGTGTGTGAACAATTAAACCAGGAACTCCAGTTTATTTCTGTAATTTTCCACCAGGATCTCTCCTTTTTTCTTCTCTTCCCTCTTTACATTAATCAAATTGAGACATTCTGTGATAATCATTTTATATTTCCGCCAAATGGGAGAATTTTCGACTTCACTGGATGCCTCCTGAGCTCAATTTGCTGAGCAAGAATCTTTATCTGGTTGTTTTCAATTTGTGTCTGTGGATTAAATTTGAATGAATTCACACCATTTTAAAATACTCTATATAAATTCCAGCGTGAATAAGATTAAGTAACTGATATGTACAGATGATTACAGATTACATGTTTACTTAGCATTTACTTGGTGATTTGAGGAAAAACATCCTAATAAAAGTGAAATCCTGTCGGCTGTGAGGAAGCTGTGGGGATGATTTCAGACCGCTCTGTTTATTTACAACCTGTTCTCATGCTCCTCCTCGCACCGACCGCGCTCTGTTTTAATGCTGTAGCTGCATCCTCTGCTCTCAGCAATCATGTTGATTAAAAAGAAAATTCTCCACATTTTTCTGTGGACGTCTAATCAGTGTTGATGATAAATGTAGTCAGTTGGAGTGATATAGTCTCAGTTCACGCTATGTCGACAGGAAAAGCTGAGCTTCCGATGCCCGCCGAGCAAAGCAAAAGCACCAAGGATGTAATGTTTTTGAGCAGAAACTCGCCCCCTGCTGGCTGCTAAAGGTAAAATAGCCTGTAGTTCTTCATTAACACCAATGACATCAGTGGTGTTAGAAGAGGAAAAAGACTTTGCAGCCGAGGAGTTCAGCTTTAGCACAAACGGAGAAATCTATTGCTTTAAATGAAGACATTTACCATCCACACCGACTGAGCCATCACACAAATCCTGTCCAAGTTTTCCTTAAAAAGGTCTTACAGCCAAAAGTAATAACGGTCATAATCATTAAAATGAAACTAACTAGAACGTAAAACTACCGTTCTCCTTTTAACCAAACTTATCACCCTTCAAACTCTCCCCCAGGCAGCAGACTCACTTTTGCTAAAGCAGCCTTGTGTAGCTACTTGGATGAATCATCATAGAATTTATTTAAGGAAGTGGCGAGTGAACTATTAGACCGCGCGGTGTTACGGTCCTTTTTATCGATGCGTTGACATTAGGTGCCGGGCCTCAGGGGCTCCGGCAAATTGGCAGCTTGTCAGACAGAAATGAAAATGCACACAAGGGCCAGTTGAAAGATTCAGCTTCTTTTACAGCACGGCGGTATTCACAAAAGGAGCTCTGGATCAGCCAATCAAAAACCATCTGGAACCAAAACTAAGTTGCAGAACTGCTAGTAAAATTGGTTTCTAACTGTGTCCAACCTCTTTTCTATGTAAACTACTCTAATGACTCAGTGTCGCCTATTGTGGTCGGCCTATATAGCAGCATAAATGCTTATACGATTTAATGGAATATCAGGTGACAAATGACACATTAAAAACATCAGTGTACCTGAGACATACAGACTCGCAGTCCTGACTCATACCAAAGTATGAATAAAGTTTGCCTTCAAACGATAACATACAGCCCCTAACAGGTGATCTGTGTTGTTCTTCTTGCATTGTTTTGCTTATTTAAAGAACCTTTTCCTTCACCTGTGTGCTGCTCACATCATTAACAGTTCACTTGTTGAATTTCTTGAGGATGTCCAGCTGATTATAACTTTAAGATCAAGAGCAGTTAATAAGAAGGAGAGCAGAATTAAAATTACTTTTAGCTTTAGGCTGAATCTTAGTGCCAGTCACGGTTGATGGAGAAATAAAAAACTATCAAGCAGAGTAGTATCACGTATTCTTGTGCCAAAGCTGATACATGGAGCCTTTTTTACAAAAAAAACCCCGTCCTGTAATAGCATGTGTTAGTCTCATCATGAGAAGCAGTGACGCTGATGGAGTCTGGTGCTTCAGCTGTGTGGGAGAGTGACACTGTTAGCTTAGCGCGGCTATTTTCAGGGCCCTTTCATGCTAAACCATTAGCACCCACACACACACACACACACACGAGTGCCAGAATTCACATGCAAAAACCTGATTTATGAACTCCATTAATACACAGATTCATGCAGGAGCTTTTCTCTATGTTTTAGTCAGTGTGTGTGTGTGTGTGTGAGGCTGGTGTATCTTTGACATGCTTTGTTCATAGATGCAAAACTGACTTTTCTCTTTCCTGCTGCTTTTTTTTCCTTTTTTTTTTACAACAAAGCACTAATTAATGTATATTATAGTATTTTTCATCATCTGTAACTCTCGCATATTGGAAATTGAGAAGACAGTGACAAGTTCTTCTTCCTTTGTTGGTATATAAAGCTTTATGAAACAGTGTGAGGGACATAAAAGGACAAAAACAGACTTTAATTAATTGCTCTACGCAATCCAGCTTCTCATGTCTCTCCTGTCTTTCTATCTCGCCCACTTACATCGCTGCTGGTCTCACTCCGGTGCATCAATGGAAACGTGACGCCTCTGACAGGAATACTTGTAATTATCCTCCCACACTCCTGTCTCTTGAAGGTGATTGGGAGGTAGGTCCCTTTCCGACGCGTTAGCCACCGCCCACGGCAGATCCGTCAATCTCATACGACCCCCTCCTTCCACCCCCAAACACACACGTACACACACACACATAACTACCAACACCAGTTCCCTCAACTTTACACCAAACGCTTCAGCAAGCACCGCCCACCTGGGACCCCGCATGTGATACGTCTCACATTAAGTGCAGTTTAGGTGAGCTGACAGGTGAGGCACACACACACACACACCTGACACACACACTGTATGCACGAATACACAGTCAGGTGGTGAGGCACGTTTAGTCACAAAGGTGAGTAATTCTTAACACGCCACAGTTGGCTCGCTCGCTCACTGGCAGTGTGGCGGGCTGGTGTGTGTTCACAGCTTCCTGTGTGCTGCACGTGAACTTTCTTGCAAGAGCAATTTTCTTAATGGAGTCCTTTTACCCCCCCCCACTCCACTGTTAATTTGACATACTGCATTATATGTGGTGCTTATAACTTCCTTAATGTGTTCGTTCTCAGGCTTTTCACATTTATCATCATTATAAGTTAGTCTGAGCGACACTTTGGCCTTTTCGTAACTTAATAAAGATTTTTTAATATTTTAGAAAATGGACCAAATGATTATCAACATGTGAACTGAATAATAGATAGATACAATCTGTTTTTGCAGCAATTAGCCAGTTTCTCATCTGCTTCCTCTTGTATTTCCCAAGATGCATTTCCTCAGCTGTGGGTTATGCTGTGCATGTTGTATGTGCAACCCAGGAGTGTTTGTTTCTGCTCTACTGAAGCTGCATTTGGAGAAAAGGTTTTTATCTCTTTCTGGAGTTTTCTCTCTGTATGACTGTTGGATGTCAGTGTGAGTTTTGGAAAAAAAGCTTTCACACTTTTCTTTTTTCACTAATTGTCGATGTTTCCTACTCAGTTTTTTTTTTTTTTAAAGAATTTTCTTTCTTCCCTGCTTCTAAACCTGTCAAGGAAATCTCTTGATTGGACACACTGTTGTCTTTTTACTGGATACTTATGCATAAAAATAAAAAGAATATGCACCACAAAATGACAAAATGGACCCAAGAATTCAAAATAAACTGTCAACAGTTTTCGGGAGATTATTTTTTTTTCGATCCTTCGGATAATTATCATCTGTAGTCTGAATGCTGTTAGAAGATCCTGAAGTCTGAGACAGGAAACTCTCGACAAGCTGAGGAGTTCAACTTTGACCCGACAGAAAATGTCACTAATTGTCCTTCCAACACTAATAGCTTTTTAAACTGTGCTCCGAAAGAAAAGCCGCAACCTTGAGCGTTTGTCATGGCTGTAGGGACCGAAAGATCACAAATTCTTTATTCGCCTGATGAATGGAGTTATTTCTACAGCTCATGGTAAATGGGCAGGCATGTTAATTAAAGGCTTGTCGATGCTCTTGAACTTATTACCTAGCTTCCTGCTAATGAGCAAAATGATGCCAAATTCTTAACAAACGGAAGCCGGAGAGAAAACAAGCTTTATCTACTGGAGACTGGAGGAGAAAAAACTCACTTACAGCTCTTTTACTACTTCACCTTTACAGAGAAATAACTCTTTTTTTCTTCCCCGCTGCCCATATCTGCGCTGTAATGGCAAGTAATTTAAGGGAAATTAACATTTTGACATGCTCCTCAGGGGTTGAAGAAAAGTGGAGAGGAGAGGATAAGAGAGAAGAGGAGGAGGCACTATGGAAAGGAGACAGAAAAAGAGGATGAATTAGGATTTAATTCAGTATGGTTGAATCTTTGGTCCAAGGGTTAAGTGCGGTTGAGTCAAACTGTCGTCTGCAGTCCCACCGGCCAAGAAGCCTGAACCGTCTAATGGATTTTAAAACCAGCAGGGAGCGCCAAGGCAGATGGTGCACAGACAGAAGACATCATGACCACCACAAAAAAAAAAAAAAAAAAATGAAGAACATATAATTAAAAAAATGTTCAAGTGTGATTTACATCCAGAGCATCTTGAATATACTCTTAAATGTCCACCATTTGTCATTTTTAAAAAAACATGTCAGCCTTTATGGCCAAGTGATGCTTTCGGCAAGAACTAGCCATATTTTGGTTGTGTGGATCTGATATGTAAACTCTGGTGTGACAGGCTGTTAAAACTGCATCTGAGAAACATTTAGGATCTGAGGTTTTCCCCATTTCTAATTTATAAATGTTATTTTTATGAGCCATTTCTGCGGCCCAGCACCTTCTTCTTCACTGGTGGTAGTGAGCAGTGGATTTAGAAGGAACGACTGCATAGCTTGCATGCCATTCTGCACAGTCAAACCGGCTATAAAAGCTGCCAGGCCATTCGGTTTCCATTATAGATGCTTTATTTCTGTTTGTCCATGTAGTTAAAATGAAGCACTCACTGATTCCTTTTCTGGATGTCAGAGCAAATTTGATGCAAACTTGAGTATCGGTTGTTTAAAATAAAACTGTAACCTAAACCTGCCGTGCCATCAGACTGCAGGATCAATTAAAAGTAGTAACTTTCCCAAAGCTATCATGATAAACTGCATGAAGATCTTACATAATTTTGAAACAAACAACCTGAGATTAAGCTTTATAGTATTTTTCTCTCCCAGCTCCTCCTTTCTTTCCTTGTTCTCATTCTCTTTGTCTCTGGGTTCGTATCCCCAGCCGGGCCGTGTGGATTAGCACTGAAAGCTAATGAAATGTAATTACCGCCTTTGTCGATAAGAATCGATCGGCTGGGGTCTCGCAGGCCCCTTCCCAGAGAGGGTCCCGACGGGGCCGCTCCTGCCGCTGCAGTGGCTACCATGGTGCTGCCCCCTCCCCCCCCTACCTGCACCTCCCCCCCAGCACCCAGGCTTTATTTCCTTTCTGGTTGCCATGAGCGATGGGAGATAGCATTGACAGGGCAGTATGAAGTGGAGTCAGATCTGTCGGATGGTCCCTCAGCGCCGCCTCACAAGGGGGAATGAGATTCCTTATCAAATCAGCAGGATTAGAGAGAGGGTGTCAGGGAAAACGTCAATTTCTACACCGGGCGCGAGACCATCAGGTTTTTTGGCATGTTTGTGTGCAAGCCCGTGTGTGTGTAGGAGATTAAATAAGTCAGAGAGTGTGTTGCTTAATTTCTTTGCTCTGCTTCACCTCAAGTGAACTCGTGTTAATATTGCAAACATTTTTACAAACTTTTATCGGTTTATCGCCGTAGTTTTAAGGTCTAATTATGACTTCTGTTTCAATTTACTCCCAGTTTTCAGATAAAGTTGGATCATTTTAAATAAGTTAATTTAAGATGCAGTGTTTTATGGCTGCAGGTCTCTAAAAAACAGCTATTTTATGAAACCGGAGGGAAAAATGGTGTGTGAAACTAATTGTTGATCTTACTAATTAGCTATAAAAACACACCACCAAATATTGATTAGATATATTTCTATATATTTTACGCTGCCTTTGATTTTTCTCAGTTTAGAAGGACTGTAAACCAAAATTCACTGTGTTTAATTGTTGTGATAGTTATATCTAATTTCCCTTTTAGTTAAGCTGGCATGTTTTCTATCTCCTTGAATTTCACTGAATATTTGGATTAAGTATTACTTCGCTTTGGAGCTGTAATATTAAAAAAAAAAACAACAAAAAGTTGGCCCTAATGTGGGACTGCATGTTTCTCTGCTCCAGCTCGCTGTTCAAGTGGAAGACAGCGTAATGAAAACCCTTTTCAGACAAATTTCAAACATATCCGACATCTTCCAAACTCCTTCAGAACAAAAGCGGCTGAATTGCCAGAGGAACAACTGTAACTGCTCAGATAGCACATCACAGACGGCACAGGAAATGGATCTCTGTCTTTTACCTGTAAGGAAAAAAACAAACACAGGTTTGAAAATGCAGTCGGAATAAAAATGCATTCAAGGAAATCTGAGCAAAGTAGACGATTATTGTGTGTGTGTGTGTGTGTGCATGTGCAGCTTGCAGAAAAAACCCCCCGTAGCTGTGTGTTTACTGCACGACTGAGCAGAAACACAGGAAAGAGTTTTTTATGCCTCTGCGCCGCTGACAGCTGCGACCGGAGCGCCATGTTTCCGGGTTGTCCGTCCATCCATAAGTCTCCTGTTAGAGATCACAGCATCTCAGAAACACCTGGAGAGAGAATTTCATTGCATCCGGCACAAAAAACCTGCTTGGACCTAAAGACAGAGGTGTTAGGATTTAGAGGTCAAAGGTCAAGGCTTTAAATCAAGAATTTATATGCCAGTTTATATAAAAAAAAGTTTAACTGTTGAAAGTCAAAGGTCAACTTTACCGCGGCATCACTACTCTTTTGCAAAACATTGTCCTGTCAGTTATTCAGCATCATAAATTCAGGAGCAGAAGAAGAGATTGTGATCGTATTTTCACTTTTGGTCGGAGACTGAATTTGTAAGATGAATGTTGGATGAAAACCTTCAAACTTTGGCGACTGTAAAGATTTTTTGTGCTGCCACGTTGAAGCTGATTTGAAGCATCCATGTTGTAGAATTTGTAGCAGATTTATTGTGAACACAAAGGAGGACTTTGGCTTTTCTGCTTTACTCTTTCACTCTAGTTAAAAGAGGAGAGAACCTGATGTTTTGTTGGTAGTTTCAGAGTATTTAAAGCTTTTCTAAACACTCACATTCACTGTAGTTTTCTTAATGTTGCTGCTGTCTGTTGAATAACCTTGGACACCAATAACGTGAGTGTTTGACTTCTGCCAAGGACGTTACGTTTCGTCCTCGTTGTGTCTCTCTGTCGGACGGCTTGTCTGTCACATTTTCCCGTAAATGAACGAATGGATTGACCTGATATCTGCTGTGCACATTTACCCTCTAAGGAACTAGAAGCTAAATGATTTTGGTGACCTTTTGACCTTTCATCTGGTACCACAGTCAGGCTCCATCACCACAGAGATCACATGCAACTGCAAGACAACTGCAGGCTTTGTGGACCCTGTGATGTTTGCCGTAGCGCCACCCTGAGGCCAAACTGGCCTGCAGTAACGAGACAACTGTTCTGTCATCGATGCTGACTGTGAGATTAGACAGAAATAAGCAGATATTTAATCTCTGGTTTAAGTCTGCAAACTACTGAGAGCGTTCTTGTTTTATGGGAAACTATTTCTGTTCGGTAAATGGCATGAAACATGCAAGAGTTGGACAAACCGAGTTGTATCTCTCCCACACACTCACACACACATCGCTGTGGAGATACGGGGAAGGGGCCAAGTGTGTGGGAGAGATGGAGGGAAGGATCGATAGAGCAGCGAAAGAGTGCTGTAAACCATGAAAGAAGACAAAAGCCTCCTGTTTTCCCACAGTGCACCAGACTCTGTTAGCCTGGGAGCTACAGCGCTACCACCAACACTTTCTCACACTCTCACACATACAGAAAACACTTGCATACAATCACCCGGCTCAAGTAGAGTAATAAAGAAAAAAATAGCTTGTACCCAGGAAATATCAATAAGCATCTCTGGGAACCAACAGGCACTTTTGCTGAGGGAGGAATAGTTTTATTCTGCTCTCCTTCAGACGGCTGTCTGTGGGGATTCAGCCTTATTCTTTGTTTATGTCCTCGAGTGAATCACAAAAACTTATTCTATGCTTGACCTTAAATGCCCGCGGTGTGTATCTGTCTGGCTTCTCATAGCTGCTATATGTGTATCCGTGTAATGTGAAACTTTTTTTTTGCATCTTTATGTAAACCTTCATTGCCTAAAACGATGCACTCTGTGTACCTTCACTGCAGCAGCCTCCAGTTTTTACTGGGGGGCGGTTAAATTGCATATTAATCATAATTTTGGCTTCCAGCATTAAAAAAAAATGACTGCGATATTCATTTTTTAAATAAATCGCATCTTTAAAACAACAGCCAGCCACCAGAGGGCGATCAAGATGCTTTGGTTTCATTTTTTTTTGGGTCAGCAGCAGCTGAGAGTTAGAAAGTGCCGAGAGTTTGAACAGAAGTGATGTTAAGCAAAACGAATCAAATGCAAGAAATACATGACACTTGTGTTTGCAGCACGAAGCAACACGGGCGGTTCAACCGCGTGGAAAAACACCAAAACTGCGGCAAAGAGGAAGAAAAATAACGCCTACTTGGCTTAACTTGACCGCACTGACTCCCGTTTTGTCCGGCATCGACTCAGACATCCAAAACAGCATGTCCTCACCTCAAACCTGAGTCTGCTAATGACACACACACACACACACACTCACATGCAGGGACATCGCTGGCATATAAAAAAGCCCAGTTTTGAGCCCAGAGCCCAAAGAATTGGGCACAGCATGTATTTGTTTGACCATTCACAGTATCACAGCAGTTAGCACAGAGATCGGGTTTATTTAACAAGCATCTGAGCAGAACCAGCAAAGCCCCCGCTAATAATAACTCAAACAAATGCCCTTCAACGGGATGAGAGCAGTGGGAATACTATTAATTCTCATATAAACAGCAGACTTTTTTCTGTAGGTTATTGTGCTTCTGGGTGGGAGGGGTTTAGATTGCGGGGTGGCGGGGGTCAGTTCCCTGATTATGGATGCCAAAAGTGTTTGATGGGCAGCTATGTCAGTTGTAAATATGCTTTTTATTTCATTAATCCAAGTGTTTGGATGCATTATGAAGACTTCTGCCCTTTAAGAGCCTTAAAAGTTTCATCTTTTCTTCACTTTGTCAGACTTTTGTTCCTTAATTCTGCAATAAAGCAAACAGTTGCTTCATGCTCCGGTTTCCCTGAGCAACTCCGCAGTGTTGCTTAAGCCTCCTGACAGGTTTTAAGACCAGCTCTAATTAGAGATTATATGTCACAAGTTGTTTTTTTTAGCTTTTTTTTTGTGAGGACTTCAGTGAGAACTGCTTCTCTCGGTCCAGATTTCAGAAACATTCAAATCTATCATCAAAACTATTTTGTTCTCTGTAAAAAGAGAACTAATGGAAGTTTTGTTGGGAGGTTAAGTTTCCCTTATTGGAGTTCACGGAGTTCATGAAGTCGAAGTCGCTTTATAGAAATGAAAAGCAATATTACTTTTCTTTATTCTAACCTTTTCCCACATACGTTGGCCCGGCTTGCTCTAATGAGCCTGATGCATGTGACACGAGGGGAGCTGACATAATGTAATAAAGTTGAATGAAAGCTGGAGGTGAGAACGATGACGTCCGCCGAGCGAGTGGGTGAACCGAGCGAGAGGGGAAAGGGGCACGGTGGTGTCGACTGGGGGGGGGGGGTGGGAGGAGCCTCCCACTTGCCCTGCTGTTTCCACGGCAACTGGCAGGTGGATTTCCTGGTTGTTGCAGGAAGTTAAAGTGCTTCCAGCCTGCACAGCTTACTTCTTTTTTTTGTCTTCACGTGTGACTGTATTCCTCACGCCGCGTCGCCGTAATGAGCACCTGAGCATCACGAACGCCGACTCGGCCGTGACGTCTGTTCCCGAGGAATCTAAAGACTTCGGAAAAGGCCGTCTGCACTCCCTCGCAACCTTCTTGCCCTCTTGGTTTTATTTAGTTCCCTCTTGCGTTTTCTTTCCACCGACAGCTGCCTGCCCATCTTGCCTTTTTTTTTTTTTCCCTCTCCCACCCACTCTCCCCATTTCTTTCTCTTTCTGTCAGTTTGTCTTTCATTTCGTACCCCCAGAGTGAGAGGATTCCTGCAGAGGAGTGGCATTTAGAGAATCTCGCTCTCCTATTGCTGTCTCTCCACTGGGGTTAGAGAAAATCAATCCCACTAATTAGATCTGTGCATCACTGTTATTTTGTCTCTACATGCATGCATGTGTGTGTGTATGTATGTGTGAGTGTGTGTGTGTGTGTGTGTGTTCTGCATGTCCTGTAATCTATATTTAATGTTAGGAAGCAGAGCTTTAAAGAGCGCCACAGCTGGCCTGTTTGCTAATTAATGACATTTTCCCCTTTAATTACCATTCAGTGGAAGCCTGTGCTCCGCTCTTATCTGTCTTTGTCTTTGTCTTTGTTTTTTCTTTCTTTTTCGCATCCTTTTTTCTTCTCTGCTGTCCTCTTCCTGTCTATCTCTTCATCTTCTCTCGCTTTAAATTCTCTCCTCCCTTCATCTGTGTTCATGTGTTAAACTTTCCTTCTCTTCAGTTTCATTCACTGAGTGCTTGAACAGAATTTACCTGAGTCGTGTCTTAAATGAACTCGCTGACAGTCAGACAAGAGTGAAAGTTTTATCTGCCTGCCTTTTTATCAGCATTTTATGAAAAACCTGATTTGCTGATTAAGTTTGTGTAATTTTTGTGAAAATCAGTCCAAAAGTGTGAAGATAATTGAAAGTGTTTGAATGACAGGCCAGCTGAACATCACCTTCTCTAAACCCACAAAACAAGTGCGGCTGAAATCATAAAGATTTTGAACTCAGTGATTTGTAATGACGTTAACTTAAAAATCTTTTCATCCGAGACCAGAGAGCTTTTTCAGATTTCGTAGAAAGTATTAACTTTGATTATTTATAAATTATCAAGACAAGACTTCAGAACTCAAAGAACAAGGTGGATTAACTTCTTAACTGACCAGCTCAGTAAATGTATTAACTTCCATTTTTTAAGTGTTTCAGAGAAGGAAAAATTAAACTTTCATTCTGTTCTTTCTTTCAGTTTTTGTATCTTCTTTTATCTGGTCATTTTAAGTGAAGATTGTTATTGTACTTGGTAGCAACCAGTTTGCAAATGCATGAATCTGAACATTGGAACAGAAGAAGAAGAAGAAGAAGAAGAAGAAGAAGCTCCTTCAGTAACTTGAAGTTGGGAAAAAAAATTCCATCTTCTCACCCACTTGGCATTTCTTTGCATCCCCCTCTCCCCCTCTTTCTCTTATTTTCATCTCCTTCTCTTTGCCGCTCAGATCTCAGATCGGCGGTTTTGTCTCCCGGGGGAGAGCGAGCGAGAGCTGAGTCTCCATCTGTCTCTCAGCCTCGTCATCCCTCCTCCCTCCGCCCTTCCTCCCCTCCTCACCCTCTCTCCCTGTCTCTCCCTGGGATCTTGGTCTGTCACCACCTGTCAGATGCCCGTCTCTCTCCCTCACACCGGCTCCGTCTCTGTCCAACTGTCAGATGGTTTTCTGAGTGAACTTCAAATGTCTGAAAAGACCGTGATTGTGAAAAAAAGGTGCACTTCCATCGGTTCTCTTGAGCTAATCAGCATCATATGGATTTGTCTCACGCTCAGGTACGAGATGCGACCTTTTGTCCGTTTAGTTTTAATAAAGATTTCAGGCTCTCTAACTTTAACTGGAGGCTCTGCTCTGTCTGGAAAAATCACAGAAGCACTCTGTGTTCAGAACATGTGCTGGCAAAATCAAAATATGGCATTTCTGGCACATTGCAATGGACATATTTAAGTTTGTCCCAAAGATGTCCAAAAAGAGTTTTTGTCTTATTTTGTCATCTGCTGGTCAAAACCACATAAATCACACTTCTCCTTCAGACAAAAGCGAATAGTAAAGCAGTTTTTGCTGAGTTTTTGCAGGTTGATCCGTCTAAAAGCCACCTAAACACACTTTGCTTGAAGCCAGATTCCTTCACGATTGTCCTCTCGTGGTCTTCTCTGCTGTTCATCTAAAAGCTTTTTCAGCACCTGCACCTTTTTTCACTTTCTTCTTCATGGCAGAAATTGCAAAGGTTAGGTCTTTTTCTGGCTTTCACTGAGAGGTTTTTTTTTTCCTGAAGGTGAACATAAATCTCTCCCTCATCCTTCCTCAATAGAACTTTCAGTAAATCAGAAAGTTTCCCCTTTATGTAGTTATTCTACATGACAAAAAAAGTGTAGTAAATTATGGCTGGTGTTAGTCAAACTATATAAAATCGTCAGCTTAGAGGGACATTTTTCATTTGAGTTCAGTCCAGCTGTGGTTCCCCCCACCTCTGGAGGACAAATCTGACAGCCACAAATCAAAGGACTGAGGATTTGAATTTGTAGATTTCCAGAATAGGAGTTTGCTACTTAAACTGACATCCAGAGTTCATTTAAAAAGACAAGTGAAGCAGTTTTAATGTTTATATTCTTCAGCACTGGCTGCACAGAAGCTTCATGTGTTGCTTGTAAAGTTTGATTCTGACTTGTGAATTTTCAAATAGTCATCTTACTTAAGAAAATCAAATGTTTTGTGTAACTAAAAATACATTTTCCCTTGTTTTTTTACCACATTTCTTGGCTTGAGATGCCCCTCCCTTGTTATTTATCAGGCAATAGTTGAGCTCTAATCCCACAAGCTAGATAATATGAAACGAGAAAGGGGGCATATTGCTCAAAGTCTGGTAAAGATTTTCTCTGTAGGGACATTTTAAGAAGTAGCCATATTTTTCGAGCGATTACCAAGCCTGGACTCAGACTGTAATCGTTGAAAAAGCATCTTGTGACTCATCTTGTGGACTTCGATGGCAGAGTGAAGTTAGTGAACGTTACTCTGCCCGTTTCTGGTCTCTAATGAGAATTAAAAAAAACCCTCTGAGCTCAAACTTAGCGAGCTGCAGACACGTCGGCTGCCCACACTTCATCGTAACACCTCTGACAGGACGCTTTGACACGGCTGACAAAGTGCCCGTTGCTAAGAGACAAAGGGAGAAAAATAGCATGGAACAAGTGGAAAATCTACAGATTCGTCTAATATGCAGAACATGGTGACATTCAAACCCTCAAGTTCTCCGCACTGATTGTTTGTGATCTCCTAACTTATTTAATCTAAGTTTTCACTCCTGATTTAGTTGGAACGAACATCTTTTCTTAGCTTTCTACTCAAATTTAAATTTCCACAAGCAATTACTCTTGACATTCAGACAGTAAGGTTCTTCATGGTACTACTTGTTTCAGCATTTCTGATCAGATGGAGGCTGTTTCTTTTTTTGTAGTTAGAAGCTTCTTTCTGTTTCAAGGACATGTTACCTGTATAAATCAGCAGGTATGTTCTGGTACCTGCCATGCAAACGTGAAAACAAACCCTTTAAAAGCCAAGAAACGCCACTTAAGTCCCTTTACAAGGTAACATCAGCGTCAAGAACTGTGGTGCCTTCTAACCCGATTTGACAAAACTAGACAAAACTGAATTGTTCACGCCAAGGCTACAATACTTCATATGGCTTTGGGGAGGATATTATGTCATATGAAGCAGCTAAGAAGCAGAATCTGTAGTTAATCAGTGCATTTTTCAGTCTGATAGCAGCTAATCACATCACTTCTGGCGGTGCATGACGTGTTTTTGACTTGAAACAAACTTAAGGACATGAGCTCGAGTGTTGCACTGTTCATTTCAACCACAGACTTAACAAAGAACGATCAACTATGAGATATTTCAGTTGTCCAGTTGTCCTTGTGTGTGCTGCTTTGTCGGGGTTGAAGTTAGATGGTTAGAGTTGGAGAAAATGTCAGGCCATAATGAGCCATCAAACATGACTCAACTCTTCTCTGTTTCGTTCTCTTTGCATTTACATGTTTTGGTGAGATTGAGACTTATCACAGCTGCTGCCGGCTAAACACACACAGAGAAAACATCTTCTGATGCACGAACCTTGGTTTTGTCTCGTTTGTCGCTTCATGGATGAAACAAGACGCTACAGGAAATAAATGTCTTTAATATGAGCGGTGTTTTTTTGGGTTCTTGGTGTTTGTTTGGGCGGTGTGGCCGACTGCTCCTCAGGCTGCAGCAGTTAGGACACTTGACCAGACGTGTTGGCCTCTTTTTAACCTCTCACAACTGAATCAGCCTTTCTCTCTCAGACCGCAGAGCCCCTTCAGCGCGAGGACTCTGAGAATACAAGGATTTCAACGCACCAGTTAGCCTAATTCTGTCCCTCTCCCCCCTGCAGATGTCCCGCTGCCAGTCGCCTGAATCAAATCTCACCCTCCAGTCATTCATTCAGGGTTGTGGGATGTGGGCTGTTTGTGCCGCGTCTCCCGCACTGGCTGTTCCTTTCTGCCTTTATTTACGCTGCGTCTGTGAATATCCACTTGTATCCCACAGCAGCAGATGACATATCACATCCCTCTCAAGCTTTTGTCAGGCTGCTAAATCCCGTCCCCATTGCTTCGGCGGGCCAACAGTGGAATGGAAACCTTAACTCACTCCTGCAAAGCCCCGAGCAGACAGTGGCCGGGGCCCGCTGCTTCCGATCAATTCCACTTCCTCTGAATATCAGTAAATCAAGCGGCAGCAAGATCCCTCCCCTGGTCCGTTGACGCAGACTAATTCTGCCGGTTTCCTCGATAGTGATCTTACTAAGACCCCCGGTGAATGGTGGAGAGAGAGAGAGAGAAAGAACTAGCGTTGTATAAAAAGCAAGCCAACAGGTCTACGGAGCAGGGATTAGTGGGTAAAGTGGATTAGGAAGAGGTATTCTGATATTCCGCCCAGGCTGCAGTGAAGGTCTTTAGAAAAGCAGAGAAACATCTGCTGGAGCTTAGTGAGGCAATGAAAACACTAAAAAATCAGAATGGCTAGAAGACACACGCGCTAACACACTGAGAGATTTCAAACAACGGAGCCATGGCACGAGAACGAGGCATTGGAACACAACAAAACGTTCACACTTTTAGATATATAAATGTATGTACGGCAGCACCCTGGGGTGCTAGTGTTCTTGGCTCTGCGCTCATGCATCTGTGTGAGTGTATTTTTATAGCCTGTGTGTGTGTGTGTGTGTGTGTAAGTGTGAATTTTAGAGTCTGAGCGATTGCACCAGCTAGACAGGTCCTGGCAAATTAGAGCTTCCATCCTGATTGAAGCCTTTGTATTTTGAAAGCCACGGGACACGCATTCTCTCCTGCTCTTCTTTTACCTCCGCCTCTTGTTGTCTGTTCCTCCACCTTTTATTTACAGCTCCATCGTAGCTCTGACATAATGAGGACATGAGTTCCAAATGAGATGAAATGAGGTAAAACAAGGCTCCTGTCAGCATCATTTTCTGGACAGCTTCTAAAAACAGCCGGCGCCGCTTCCTTAACTGGGCCATTAACTCAGAAGGAAGCCTTCAAAGTCCTGCTTTGACAGAGCAAACAGTCCAACAGGATGGTAATGTGCAGCTGAGTGTGATGTGGCTTTGATGGGACGGGCAGAAGCGCTGCATGGCTGAGTGCAGATGGTAAAAAAAAAAGCAGAGATGGGAGTCAGAGGAATTTTGCATCACACAGAACTGGGTGACAGGACTTTACTGTACTATTTTTACATTTGTTTGTGAGGAGCAGTGGAACAAATGATTTCAACATCAGCGATTCCATTAAAATGCATTCGTTTTTTTAAAAGTGTTTGTTCTGGATATTAAGATAAGATCAGTTAATCCTTTACTGATCCTCCAGAAATGTGCCACATTAAAAAAATCAACACCAGGGCTGCAGCTAATGATCATTTATAAGAGACTTCCAGACACAGGACCAGCTGTTCAGCAGGTTACACACCTCAAGCTCCAAGTCAAGTGTGAAGCAAAGCCCCAAACTTTGAGTTTTGAGCCATAAAGTGTTCTGTGAATGCAATGCAGCTTCAAAAATAAAGCCTTGACTTCCTGTTTTTTGTGCTACTTCAGATGTTCAAAGATGTTAAAACTTGTTGCATTTGTTTGTCTGTAATTTTTGGACTGCACATTTTGCAAACTGCAAATGATTCTTTTACTGATCAGTGCACATTTAACTATAAACACATAAAAACTCAAATTCAGTTTGCAGTTTATGAATCATTCTTAAGATAACGAGCGAAATGCGGGCGGTGAGTCGGCTGGTTCACTGTTGCAGTGAGTTAACTTGGTACAAAAGAACTAATGTTGTGTCTCAGCCTGACCTTTCAGCACTGGGAAGTGTTTATGTGTGTGTGTGTGCGTGTGTGTGTGTGTGTGCAGTGTAACAGAATGTGCAAACCTTTAACATGTTTCTTCAAGTGTGTTCATTGCCAATGTGCCTGTGTGCCTTTGTGCATGTGTGTGTCCCTGTGATGCAGCCGTAAGTCCAGTCAGGGTGTAGTGTGTTAAATATTGATGCCAAGCGGCGCCTGACCAGTCCCAGGGGAGGGCGGTGTAAAGGTTGTGGCTCTAACAGCAGGCTCCAGGGAGCTGCAGTATATCGCTCACTTTCCTCCCCCCAGGGCCTTTTTTTTCCCTTCTTTTCTCCCCGGCCTCTGTAGACTCACAGCAGCAGTAAATGCATCCTATATTTCTTTTCTTTTCTTTTTTTTTCTTATTTAAAGCCATGAGATATTCTCCGCCAAATCTGCAGGCCGCTACACAACTCCGTCCATTTATCTAACACAGGAGCGGCGTGTTGCGTCGACACCAAAGAGAAGCCAAACAGACCGCTGAGGTTTTTCTGATGCACGTTTTCTTCTCCGCTGCAAAACAAGCAGGAAGGTTTGAGGAAGTGCGGGCAGACTTCTGATACCGAGGTAGTTATTTTTATCAACTCGAGGTGCAAAGCAGAGTCAAAAGGGCACGTCGCATGTTGTGAACGTCATCCGCTTCAGGTAAACGTGTTTGTGAAGCAGCTGATGTGCATTAAAAACATGAAATATTATCCAAACTGATACGGAATGGGATGCAAAGTTGACTTTGCCAACAAAATGTGCTGTTAGAGCTGAATTAGTTGTGAAATAAGAAGTATTTCTTGCACATGCACACAATAATCGTAAAGCACTACTGTGAGTAAAGTGGTAGATGCCCAAAAAGTTTTAAAGTTTACAGTAATTTTAAGTCTGAGCCTTTTATTTAAGTAAAATGTTCTTAACTTGATAAAAAACGTTCTCAGTCTGCATCATGTGCAGTTACTCAGAACATTTTTGGTGAATTCATGAGACCGGTTTCTGTCTGCTGTTTCGTTTCCTCACAGATTCGAAGTTGGTGGGAAAATCAAGCTGCCAAGTGGGCGGGATCACCTCCTATACTTTTTGTTTACCGACTGGGAATAATAAAACAGTAATAAAAAAAATAAATGAATATAAAGTAGTTATATGCAATTCAAAATGTGATTAGAGTTGCAGGGTTGTTTGCTACTGCTGTCAATCAAATCTTACCAAATCACACCCACACAGTCCTGAAGCAGATTAGCTTGTTTTGAATGTGAGATACTTAATAAATATTACCAAGGGACCTTTTTTTTTTTTCAAACATTGATTGTTGCTGATTTAGTTATGAATATTTAATAAAACACTTAAGATTTGCCGCCAACCTGAAAAACTGTTTCTGCTTAAAGCACCGTGTTCATTCTGTCACTTTTTTACAGCCACCAACTCCTAAACATGACATTTGTTCATTGATAAGGGACGAACGAACACAATGTGGAATAAAGTTGAATGAAACATTAACACACATCAAAATTACTATGTTTTTAAAAAAGCCAAAACTTTTTTTGTGCTTAAAAAGTGAAGCTGACTGAGTTTGAAACACAGATTTCTAACAGATCATCTGCTCTCAGCCCCTTCACACGTTTGTTTTTACAGCATTGAGCTAAAAGTTCATTTAGACCAAAACATTTTAGAGAAATAAAGACTGGAGAATAAAGAAAATTTATTATTAATGTGACTCAGACAAACCTTGAACTGGGACTCATTTTTCATTGTTTTTCATGAGCCTTTCAGTGCAACAAACAAAGGGTTTTTTCTTCAGAACCCAAAGTAGCTTTTTGGGTAAGAACCGGAGAACACTGGCAGCACTGGGCTGCAGTTTAATTTAATTAAATTGAATTCATTTACATTGTACTTTGCCTCTGGTCTTTTCCCTTTGTGTTTGAATAATAACTGTTCAGCCGTCGAACTTTGGGCCTTTGCTATGAGAAACTGATTTCTGCACAGTCATGAAAAAAGTCTTTGATAATATCCAGTTCTGCACACTGTGGATGAGTCAAACTGGGTTCAGTCGGGGTTTGATGCACTTAAATTCCCTTTTATCAAGCTTTGTCATGGTTCTCTCTGAAATGTTCTGCAAAAAAAACAGAGATGTAAGAGGTTTCAGCTGTGAGACAGTTTCTTTTTATAAATAATAACACAGATGCTGAGAACATTTTAAACCTTGTCAGCATCCACTTTGTGTTCCCTTCATCAGAAAACAAACAAATTTTACTCTAACTAGCTAGTCCAGAAAAACTGGAACATGGAATAATGCATCTTGGCTTTTTATGCTTTTGTACGTTCTGCTGCTTGTTTCCAGAAGGTTTCAGTAAAATATTCCAGAGAAACCTTCATAACGTTGCATCGTGGTGATATTTCAGGATTAATGTGAGACATGTGGAGTGTGATGAGCGCTGTGGTCTTTGAAGCTCACTCGTCTTTAGATTTGTTGTGTTATTGGCATGAACCTGCACCCCTGCAGACTTTGCACAACCTGGTTTAGGTGAACTGGAGTTTTTTTCTACACCAGGTCATGATGATGTGTTCAAGGCAGGTGAGAAGTTTGCTTCAGCGTCTTTTGGTCATTCTGTTGTTTGCAGGATGGCGTGTGCATTCAGGCTCGTGGCGCTGCACAGACAGTACGACCGACTTTCTCACCATTTGCCGTCCATCCCTTGGCGCTGAGTCCAGATGTCCATCTCTCCCCTGGGTTTTCCTCTCTGTTTGCGTGCTACAGCTTTTTTTTTTTTTTTTACTGTGCAAAAACTGAACAAAACAAGTCAGGTGTGAAAGAGTATGTGCTTGAGTCATCTTGTATAATTCCTATGGAATATTTATGTTTGTATGTGTTCAAATGTAAGTTGTATTCAAGATCCTGAAGACACACACAGATGTCCTCTTGGGTAAAACTGAAATCCTGCATTTGTTTCTCATTTGTATAATATAGTTTGAGACCATCTGATGAGGCTGAACGACATTTATTTATCTCATATTGAACTCATTGTTGAAGCCAACAATGTGTCACTTTAATTAGACCTTTTGTACTCGGTGGTCTTTGTCATTTCGCCCTCACATGCTGTGGTCACCACCTGCAGCTTTGCTAAGCTGCTGACGAAACTCTGTGTTTTTCTCCTTGAAAGAAAGAAAGCAGCGGTAGTCATCTGTTGTGGATTATGTTGTAACTCATATGAATTCAATGGTTACAAGATTTCCCAACAGAAAAATAAACCCATGAAAACTTCTCAGACCACTTCTGTAACTCAATCTACCTTCACACTCCCCAGCTGTAAAATCAGCTGACTTTTGTTCCAGTAAAATGTGTCGAAAGCCTCCTCCCCCCACGAACTTAAGCCTCATGTATGATAATTTTAAGCTTGTATAAGAAACAAAATAGAAATACACTGTTTCCACTGAGAGCATCAGGTTTATTAGTGTTGTCTGCTGTTCTCTCATTGGCTGCATTTTGGCAAAACTGTGGCCTGTAAATGCTTTTTACACAATTGATTATTGAGCATCTAGCAAGCTTTGCCCAAGTAGAACCATTTATTTATTTATTCTCTCAGAAGATGGTTGACTCAACCAGACCTGGAAACTGAGTAAAAACTAAGTAAAAACTGAACCTTTGTTGGTCCAGTGAGAAAGAGAGATCAGGTGTTTAGTGTGACTTTAGTAGGTTGGTAAGAGTTTGATAAGTTCATGACTTAAGATGGACAGGATCTTTGTAGTTACAGTTATCTAGATGAGCTATTTCCTATTGAATTCCTGCATTAATGAATAAAAATGTGAACCTTTTACAGACACTTTGGTCTGTGAAATGTTCCACATTCCTTCAGTATGCTCTTTAAAATGTGCCAGCTTGACTCTGTGACCGTGTGCATTAATGTTCGGCTCAATCAGTGAGAACATTTCTGCTTCCTGATCTGCTCAACAAGAAAGACTCCAATCAAATGAGATGATTTTTATTCCAGGATTTGTGTTTTGCATCACTGATCAATCACTGAAGGTCACAGTTTTCCCAACTTTTCTCTCACCACCATATTGCTTTGTGTCCATCTTTTACTTGTACATGACTGTGTGTGTGTGAGAGAGAGGCGGGGAGAACGAGACAGAGACAGAGTGTGTGTGAGTGCGCGTTGCCGTCAATATAGCCAGAGAATTGAGTTATGCTCCTAAAGCTGCTCCTGCAATCTGGCCTCCTCGTCTTCGTCCCTCCCCTCCCCCTTTTCTCCCCATGTACTTCTCACTCTTTCAATTCTCACACTCACACAACAAGCTCAGGGTACGAGACTGCGTGTGTGTGTGTGTGTGTGTGCGCATCCCAGTGTGTATTTGTGTCATATCTGCGTGTGTGTGTGTGTGTAGGAGGTGTTTTGGCAGCCTCTGGTAGTGGAGTATAATAACAAAAACTGTCCGGTTGGCATTCACTCACATATCCCAGTACGCCCTTCGTCCTTCGCCCTGTCCCCCCCACCCCCCCCCTCCTCCTCCTCCTCCTCCTCCTCTTCCTCCGCACTCTTGTTTTTTCTTATGCCATTCCTTTTTCTCTGCCATCTTTTTCGCAGCACAGATGAAACTCTCTCCTTCACACCAACTCCTACACTCTCTTGCTCCCCTCTCAAAGTCGTCTTTTTTTTTTTTTTTTTAATCTTTGCCCGTCTAATTCTCTAAAATACATTTCCTTTGTTTCTCTGTGGTGTTGCACATGGAGATGCTCAGGCACTGCTTGCACTTTAATTTTGTCCAAATCACATTTGTGTCTCTCGCTCTGCATATGTACGCTGAGAATGTGTGTGTGTGTGTGTGTGTGATTTTATAATTCAGTCTAGCGAGAACCAAAAGTTCTAACAAGGTTAGAGAGATGAGAGAAATCTTCTGAAGTGTGGACATTTTGGCTCGCGCTCACGAGCTGCTTTAGAACGAGGGATGACCTGATTTGAGTCCTTTGATTTTGAGTATCTGCTGATACCAGTTCAGATATTTATTTCCCTTGAAAAAAAAATACAGCTTCACGTTGGACCTTAGCGTAGAAAAAAGAACAACTCTTTGATTAAGCAGCTAAACATTGTATATTAAAACATAATTATTAAATGCACTGTTATTACAAGTTGGATCCTGTTGCTGGTTGTTTGTCTGCTTTAGTTTTTCCTTCCATCTGATAAAGATAACGTTAGCTTAGTTTGCATGCTAACTGACAGAGTACCAGGTTATATTGATTTCATGTTATGCAAAATTTGCATCCCAACACCTTTTTTATGCATTAAAATGAACATTTTGGATCAAATATCCCAGAAAGTTGAAAGTTTTGAGAACCAGACATTGTAAGCATCACCTTGCTTGTACCTTTTGCAGAGCTCCTCCTGTAAATAACCTGTAATATCTGCTGAAAACTAGCAGGCATCCGACCACGTGATGTTTTCTGAAGCCGAGTGCGAATGCTTGTTAAGTCTCCTGAGAAGGAATGAAAGGACGGCATTGTATGTGGGTGATAAGTGGTGTCATGGACCTCCTCCTCTGTCGAGCCATGGTTTCACTGGTACAGAAGCCATTTTCACCTCATGTGACAACTCAAACGACGACCATTCACACGTGGCCTCGTGTGACTCCAGTGACTCTAACGACAGACGTTGTAAAAGTGAGGAGTGACAAAGAACCGAAGGTATCAATGACCTTGATGACAACTCCATCGAGGTTAAGAGCCCGGAAACCTCCCGCAATTTAGTTCGGACTGAGAAAGCCTTTTGAATAAGAAGTGACATGTTTCCACAACCAAGTCCACTGATTCAACTTTTACCCTCTGTTGATATAATTACTGGTGGCTAAATATGTCAGGCCCTTGTTTTATCTTACGACAGCAATCAAATTCATGATTTAAAGCTTTAAAGCAAGCTCTGCCACAAAAGATATATATATTTTTTGCAATATTACAGTATTTATAAGATTAATTTTATAATGCAGTCTTCTTTTAGTCTCTTCTCTTTGGCACATCTGCAAAGTAGCAGGACAGATTATGTCTGAGGGAAAACCTTTGAGCTCTGCCCTGAATGCATTTTCCTGCTCAGCTGTGTTGATAAAAATCCACAAACAAATATGACAATCAAAAAAGCAGACGCATCAAACTGTGCATCAATTACTGAAGTCCTTAAAGACTCTGCATTTAAACAAACAAAAGCACTGCTTACATTTCTGTTCTGACGGCAGCCATTCAGAAAAAAAAAACACTAATATAAGTTGTATTTAAAAGAATAAGTCTGGGAGTCGACTGCCACGGGGGTTTGCTTTGTCTGACTTAAAGCTGCTGAAATTGTCAGTGTGATTACATTTACTTCTGTGGAGAGTGAGCGTGAGAGTGAGAGTGAGCCCATACCGGATAAAACACTCTGCAGTATCTGTTCATGTAACCACAGACCGGACTGAACCAAAGGAAGTACAGCGACGTTTATTCAACTGAGAAACAACTGTACTAAAACTGCAAAAATGAACATTTTTACAATAATAGAAGTTCAAAATCTGCATTTAAGTGGTTGTTACAGCAATGGATGTATGTGCCAGATTTGGTTTCATTCAAACTTCAAATAATAAAAGTTTTCATAACCTGAAATGAGTCGAAATCTTAAAAACAGCAGTGACTTTTGCACTATAATCACCAGTTTCTTGATCGATGGCTGCAACTTTGGCTACATTTTTCAAAAAAATGAACTCAATCTGGTGATAAAGCAGCTGTTTTTAAATGTAATAATCACCAGTAAAATAAGTGGTTGGTCTCCACTGGTCCGAAAGCTGCTCTGCTTCATCTGACGGCAGATCCGAGTGTCCTACATGCCATCACCTTCCTCGCTGACCTCTCTCGTTATCACACCCACAGACGCCTGACCGAGTCTCAGCAGGCTCAGAAAAATTGAACAAGACAGAGTTGACATTTTCTCGAAGTAACGTTCAACCTGTGAAACGAGCTTGAATCATGTATTTCACTGAGGACCATCCCAGTGTCTGAGGGTTTTAAAATCAAGGGAGAAAACGTGTCTCTCACATTAAAATCAAGATAATCATCTCGATTGATACACTCGATACCAGATACTGTACCTGATTTACATGATGAGGACATTGATTAAGACAGAGCTTCTTTGGATGGGAAGTAAAATATGCACAAGTGCATTTTAAAGCTTTTTTATTTTTAATATTAGCTCTATCTTGTTTTTGATTGCATCCAAAGCTGCTTGTCCTGTCTGCAGATCAGTGTGTTTTCCATGAATAAACATACAGACATATCATTTAGTTTACAGCTCAAACAACATATTTAAATGTGGAATTCCTCTCTAATAAAAATATCTCAATTCCTTTTAGCTGCTTCAGTTTCAGGACCTTTCTATAGCTAATGTTATCATTATTCCATCATTAACGCAGCCTGTGTTCTTCCCATGGAAACACAGTCGCTCTTTCTGCTGTGGAAAAAAGCCTGTTTCTTCATCATCCAATCAGCATGATTTCCTGCCCGTGTGTGTTGACAGGCAGATCCAGGACCAGATTAAAACATGTCCTCACTCACGTACCTAAACGGTTAAAGCTCGCGTCCGTGATTCATTTCCATCTAAGGACCATTTCTGAGCTTTCCATCTCTCTCTCTCCCCTCATTTTCCTCCCTCGCCTTTTTATTCTATTAGTTGTCCGATAAAGTAAAAAAGATGACAAATAAATAAGTGGCACCTCTGAATGCTTTCATTCAAAGCGTCTTTGTCCACATGAAAGGGGACGTCTGTGTGCATGTGCACCGCAGAGACGGGCTAAACAGAAATGTGTGTAATGTGCAGTCTGCTGCAGAAAGGTCAGTGTATTGTCATTTTCCACATGCAGGCAAAGCAGCGACTGCAGGTTCCTTTTGTAATTAGAGTCCTGCAAGACTGAACTGAGACCAGTACTGTATGTCTATTTTACAAAACAGATGTGAGCCCTTTAACCTCAATCAGTAATTTCCTGTAATACTCACAGCTTAAAAAGTGGCTCCACACAGTCCATATTCTGTTACTTTAAAATAAAAAAAGGCATTCATTAAAACCGGTCGGCTTGTTTGAGGAAATGTTTTGGTTTATGTTGAACAAAAAAAGGAACTTTAGAGGAGATAATGGCCCCAACGTTAATGGCTTTTTTCACAACTTCGTCATTGTTGCTTTACTTGTCTATTGCGAGCAGAGTGGCATAATTTGGGTTTATTTTATGATTTTTTTTTTTCTCTCTCCACACCCCCCCTACATAGACACACAGTCAGAAGAACAAAGTGATAATAGAATCATTGATGAATGAGCTGAATGCAGTTAGGGAAGCATGAAAGAGAGAGAAGGGGCGTGTTGAGATTAACGTAGCACAAAGCAAATTGGGTTTGCCATTATTACACAATTCAGACTGCAGAAAGCCCCTAACCATGAGAGACAAATGAGGCCTGAGATTCATAAAAGCTCCATTAACGGGAGCAAAGGGAGTGAGGGCAGACCATCAATGGGTCCGTTTAATACCAAACATTTATAGATCTGTGTCTATGTCCTGTGGCGTGTAATGACTAGACTGCAGGGCCCCCGCTTTCCAGGGACATCCAAACCGCTAAATTAGGATCAAAATAGATTCTTTGAAAGCTTCCCTTCTCAAAACCGGTTCACTTAGTCTTGATCGCCTGCGATGACTGTGATCCTTAAGATAATGGAAACCTGCTATTCATTAACTTTTAAAAAGTCCCGTCTTTGAAACAAACAGCCTGCTTTTGTTTTGTTTTGTTTATTTTCATTTGCCTGTTTGTCTTTTTAATTAAGTTGAAGTCTGAATCTTCCTCCCTCCCTGCGGTTCGTTCTGGAAGTTCCATCATCCTCACAAATCTCAGACTGTTTTGTCGTTCGCTCCGATTGTTGGCATTAGCAGGTGCGTCTGGAGATCAATGGAGTTGTCACCGACTCCATAAAGCCATCGCCATAACCATAACACAGCCGCCATAATACTCCGCTTAACTGACTGAGAACACATCATCGCCCATTCACGCTAATGTGCTAATACGTCTTAGTGCTAATGTCAACGCGACAGTGGGACTCTATGGATGAGGCCCCGGCACAAACCAGATTATCCGTCCGTCTGACTGTCTCTCAAATGGCCAGAGTAGGGGAAATAAAGTGTCTCATTATCATCATCTGCAGACGGCTCGCCACTAATCTAGGGAAAAACGACGCCATCAGAGTCTGTGAATATTTGCTTAGCGGGCAGGAGCACGGAGGGTTGCTTGCTACCGGCGCAGATTGGCGGTGCGTTGAACACTCATCACAAGTAGTGTCAGTGCTC
>JAPZDV010000015.1:16755771-16772885 GCA_029814665.1 Acanthurus lineatus
TATATGGATACAAATGGTGGGTCAAGTTTCAAACTGAGTGAGGAGAGAGAGAGGGAGGAATGAGGCGATCGGAGGGGGGAGGAGGGGGGGACGAGGGTTTCTGGGATTGTTTATTGCCGAGCTGTAATTGGATAAACCTGGCGTCTAACCTCTTTAGGCCTGTCACATTGCTTCATCCTCATGAGGCCAATCTCAGATGCCCTGATTGAGTTTATGGCTCAATTGAAACTTATCAGCTCTTTTTCCTTCTCTTGTTAAAAAAAAAAGTGGAACACAGAGGTGTAAGTGGGATGAACCCAGTTCCTTTTTTTTTTCATGTTATTAAAAATTCAAAAAGTCAGAACAGATAGCAAAGAGTAGCGTTTTCATTTGGGTTAATTATGTAAATGATTACCGAGGCTGTGCTGCGACTGTATTTCATCTGAGCTTTTTTTTTTTTTTTTTAATTCCTCAGAGCTAAAATGTAACTTGAAAATCGCCTCAGGAGCGTCTGTGCACCAGTATTACTTCCTGCCAACAAGTACATGCTCAACCGCCGCGAGCGCACATGTAAAACCTACAGTAAGTGCCGTGAGCAAACATATGCTAAGGTCTGTCATGGTGGATCGTAGTATTTTTAATACAAAAAAAGGTTAAAAAAAATCTTTTTTATGCTCCATGATTGCTGTGAACTCCATCTGAGGCATGTCGATTACAGTAATTAGGCATGTGATGAGAATCAAAGAGGAGTCACACACTAATTAAAGAAAAAATAAGCTAATATAGTTGATTCTGGGGATGCTTGATCAAATCAAACTTGATTAAATTTATCATTTTTAACGCTTTTTTTTCTTGATAAAGATGAAAAAATGTGTTTAAATTGTGTTGTTTGTCTTGATTTAATAGATTTGTCGCAACAGGTGGGCTTGTGCAGATGTTCTACCAGACAACCTGCAATAAATTCCCTTAAATGTTTTTTTTTCCTTTTTGAAGCTATTTAATCGTCCCAACTTCTGTCAGAATGAGCAATTTCGAAATGAGGAAAATAGATTCTGCCGTCTGTAATTAACCTGCAACAGTCAGACCATAATATCTTGCTCAAAGCTAAAAAAGAGACCTGGTTATTTAATAAACACAAAAGGCCATAATATGAATGTAGCTGCGCTCACAAAAGGCCCAAAGCAAGCAGGACTGGACCTGACCGGAGTTCAGGACAGGTTGGCACTTCCTCTTTGATGATGCACTTTTTTAAAAAAAGCCAAAGAGTTTCTTTCAACTATCAGATACAGTTCAGACTTCTTTGAGATCAGAGACCTTTTTTGACCTGTTTGATCTGTTTTGATCCGTCTCCATTCTTTCCACCGATTCACATTCTTATGCTTCTGATTTCTGGTATATAATTTCAGCAAGAATACAAACCAAACCCATTTAAGTAAAACCCACATTTCCATCAGCTCTGAGTAGCCTGGAGCAGTCACACACAAGGAAACACTCTGTGATCCTTTGCATTAATAATCAGTGATGTATTATTACAATTAAACCTCACTGGAGGTAGAAAGCTCATAGTTTTCTCATTTTCTTGACCAAAACTTGCGAAGTAGAAGACAATTTCCTGCTTCTTACAGCTTTGAAAACAGTTTAAATTGAGAAAGGGTTCCTGTAATGTTTCCACAGATTGTCTTAGTTTGGTTTTAACTTGTTTGAAACATAATAGTCATGAAAAATGAAAAATATGGTTTTCACTCTGTAGAGACCATTTCAGAACACCGTCAACCTTTTTGGACCTGAGACCTGGTTTGGGTCGGATCACTCCATCCCACACAAACACACCTTACACACTCCTTACCTCGAACAACTTTCTCCCTCCTGACTCAACCTGGCACACACACACACTCCTTCACACACACACACACACACACACTCCCTCCAGTCAGATTCTTTCAGGTCGGTCCATTCACCTCTCCTCTCATGCTGATTCGTGCCCCTCTGCCTTCCTCCCTTCATGAGTTACTTTCCAGAACCAAGGTGCTCTTTACATTTGAAAGACCAATTTCTTCTATTGGATTAATTCATCAAAGTTGCCTGGAAGCTCACTGACCACTACAGCAGGAGCAGAGGAAGGAGGCGCGAATGGAAAGAGAGCATGAAAAGCCCGTATCGCCGACTCTCTTTCTATGGACATTTTACACAGAGCGGTAATTTTGCTTCAGTGTAATCCAAAGAGCCCGTCCATGTCATCATGTTACAGCCATTTCAGATGGTTTATGTTTGACTTTTTGTACCTACACTTGTATTTCTCACCATTCTTGATTGACTCGTTAAAGCTTTGAAGAGCAAAATCTACTTAAAGAAGTATGAATTTGATTTTCATAGCCCCCTTATAAAAGGATCCTACTAAGTTTGGATTCTCCCTGACTTTACTCTCAATCTTCACTGTCCCATATAAGTGCAAACTGAAGTGAAGTTTTGGTGCATTTTTGTGGTGCAGTCAGAGTTACAGCCTCTATAGGAGGTCCTGCTTCAACCACCGGCTGTCTAATGTGCTTAAACGGCACTTTTGTTACATGTGGTTGGAAAATTTTCATTTGTCATATTTGTGCGAAACAAAAGCAATAAGTCAACGATGACTTGCTCTCCTTTTTATAGAGCTTCTAAAGAGCATTTTGTTCCCTTCGGCCTGCCCGTAATTAGTTTTTTATTGGTCTGAACTGTTCTGAACAGCAGACTTTAACTCCACTTCTGCATCCAGCAAAAGTTTTTGTAATCTGATGAGATCAGAAACCCAAGAACACAACCATTCAGCTCGCTTTAAACACCAATTCAGAGTGTGGTTGAGCCTCAGTTTACTGTGCTTTGCCAAGATTTCCATGAGTAATTACCGAATAGCAGATGTCAACATCTGTCTTGTACCCATAAACCCTCGTTTTTGAAACCGCTGCCTGCTATTGGTTTCAATTAAGCTTTCACAAGCAATGATCCACATAACAGGAGACCGTGAAGAAAGAGTCATTTGTAACTTCAAGTCCTCTTCACACACTTTGCAAAGTATGTAGAATATTTTGATATAATGAATATTTTGTTCACAGGGTTTCCCCACATAAAAAGTAAAAAAAAACATGTGTTACACAGCCAAAGCTACACCAGGAGTAAATGAGTCCCCATATAAATGTAAAAATCCTGTTCAGGATCCCAGAAAGCAAACAAAAATGCTCCGTTTGAGACTCAATAGAACAGTTTGCCATCAAAAATACTCTGGAGGGACGCTTTTTGTTTCTAATATCTAATCTTTTGTCATTTATGTAACATTACAGTGTCAGATGGTTAAATTAAACATCCTCCTCACGACGTGGGACCCCTCAGAGTCAGAACCCTGTTTTGTCTCTGTCTTAACCAGGGCCCCTGATTATTACTTAGATCAAATTAGCTACATGACCAAATGAAAGCCCTTTAAGACCCCCCCCTAATACACAAAACCACATAATCACAGAGAAAGCAGTGAAAAACACTCGATTATGAGTTCAAACCTCTGATTTCAGCCTCCTGCAGACGCTGCTGTGCGTCCTGTAGGATAAAGAGACAGTATATGTTGTACAAGATAAACACATTATGAGGAATATGGATATTACTCTCGGGTTATTTTCATAAACAAGCTCTAATAGTTCTCTCAGTTGCCGAATGCCCATCAATTCGCCGACAGCGACTAAAACGCGCCCGTCGTTCCTCTCAATTAACTTAAAGTCATAATTGGAAAAGGCGAAGTAGCTGTCGTCTGTCTGCAGCGTGGGCTGGGAAGCAGAAGTTCAGTCGGTGGCTTTTAAGATGTGTGCATGCTCTCCGCTCGCTATAGTGTGATTTGCAACCGCACACAACTGTCAAAAGCAATGAATCACATTACTTAAGTCAGTCATTAAAGAAGTGCTATTCCTGTTACACAAAGTACTCACATCAGCGGCTCCCCGTGACACCGAAGCAAGCTTTTAAAGCTCTCACCTGTGACATCTCTCTCTCTTTTTTTTTTTTCAAATTCTGGTAAAAATCTTTTGTGGTTAGCGCTTATTGCCGTGTGTTTTTCTGAGATCAGCTGTCAATCAAACGGCGAAGGCGGCTTGATGGTGTTTCTGTCCTTGGATTCTCTCTGGAAGACAGAAATTGTGAGAAACTGTAAATGTGAAACATGACAGTTCCTTTCGTCTGAGCGACTTCTTCAGGATCAATTTATGAGACAAAAAGCTTGTTTACAAACAGGAGGAACAGTATAGAGGCTCGTATGGATTACACACACACATACACACACACACACACACACACACTCCTTCGTCTACAGCCTTTTATCATGAATAGAAAGTAGTGAAAACAGAAACCACAGATTTATTTCTTGAAAGTCCCCTCTCATTTAAAACTGTGATTTGTTCGACGCTTTGCCACTTTAATATTTAACCTTTAATGTGCAAAACAACATATGTGCACTTTAACACATCTACCTGCTGAAGGGAGGGGGGGGTGTTCGCCTTAAATCAGATTTCCAGACGTGTAACTAGGAGCATGACTTTGTCACATCGCTGCAAGTGTGAAAGTCAACTGAGGACCAACGTGCAACCTTCAGAAGTGTGACACGGAAACATCTGCACACATGAACATCATTGAACAAGGCAGCTCGACATTTTGAGCATCTTTGATGTTTCTGCAGCTGAATAATTCACAAGTATTACAAGTATTACTGTAAACAGTTTACATCAACACTGTCTCCTCAATAGAAAGTTGTTACTGTGTGGAAAGACACATCCCTGATTAATCTTTACGTATGATTTTTCACTGCAGTTTAAGTTAAATTCTCTTCACCTGTCTTATATCGCGCTGTGAGCAGAAACAGCTGGATAATGGCTGCTGTTAGATAAGATTTGTATTTATTTTTTTTGTAATTTGGTTGAATCAGTGTTTCAATCTGCAGCAGGAAACCACAGCCAGAGGTCTGAGTTCAAACAGAACATCCATAAATCCGTTTTTATTGAATTCAGTTAACTGGCCGGGTGTATTTTTCGTGCCCCTGACCAGCGAATGAAAAGCTTCCTGGCTGTCATCGTACTGACTCACCTGCACGGAGTCACTCCGCAGACGCCGCTGATCTCAGAACTGTGGTCAAGCTGCACATGCAGTACCACAAGGTGACTAATAAGCAGGAAACAGGCTGATGCAAGAAGTCCCAATATCTTGCCCCCATGTCGCTTTATTCACATGCCCGCCCCTCCATGTTTTCTTGCACCCACACTCTGCTGTAATGAGGGTCCCCGGAGTGCTGGGAAAAAATCTGCCCTCTCCCTCTAACCCCCTGTCGTGTGTGTTCATGTGCTGTGTGCTCGTTTGCTCATTGAAGTAACTCTCTGGCAGATTTATGTTGAGTTTTAATGGAAGAGCTTGTGCAGAATGAAAACTGGTAAACGGCAAACACCATTACAGGCTCCCGATGTAGGCTGCAGTTTAAGCACGAGAAGACGCCATTTTATCTCCACAGGGGACGAACATTCACAGTCTTGTCTCCCAGAAAAGGTAATATCAATGGAATTAGGAGTAATGTTAAACCACAGGCAAAGGAACTAATTAGTTTTTGGTGTGGATGTGGATTAAATGGAGCCACCATGTGGCCATTTAACAGTTTGACTCATTAAAGCTGAACCTGTAAAAATCCGAGTTTACCTTCTTTTTTACTCAAGATGAATCTACATGATCGTTAAGTGAATCCACAGACCATGCCGAGGCTTCGTGTCGCACTAATGGTAAAGACACATGATATATAATTACATCATTTCTGTTTCAGTCTCGACGGGGGCTCGTTTAATGCATTATTATGTCTGAACCTCCGTGTTTCCTGCCTGCAGCAAAACCGTCATCTCTCCAAGTAAAGAGGAAATGCTTAAAAAACAATCAGGAAGGAAAACAGATTGGTCAAAGCCCATCATCATCCAAACAAGTTTACGTTTTCTCACATTACGTTGCTCAGAAATCTACTCATTTATTAGCTTTTTTTCTTTTTTGACTAGCACTCAATTGCGAGCCACCTCTTTAATACGTCCTGTTTGCCGTTTTAAAGAAGCTGCAAACAGGATGGCGGCTGACGTGTTGAGTCAACCGCACGTGATCAGACGTGCATTTGAATGCATCTGTTTCTGAAGTTTTAAATCAGCCTGTTTAAGCAAAATACTGGTGTTTCTTTGCTATTTCAACTGTCCAACTCGTGAAGGCGTTATGCAATCGCAGCCAAATTCAAATGACGTGCGCGCGTCAGCTCTGAGCGAGCCTGATAAATGTGATGACATTTCCCCTCTTGGAAGCTCTACAGGAACACGATCAGTGTAAATGTCACTTGAAATTTTTGCTCAGTTCTTTCTTCCTGGTTTTTTTTTTTTTTTTCCAGAGTCATCACGTTGATGATGCTGATAGAAATCCAGATGTTAGACTTCACAACACGACTGCATCCTTTCGTCAAAAAAAAAAAAAAAACAAACCCCGACGGTAGAAAGTGTGCAGCCTTGTGGGAGGAGTGAACTCTGACTCTTGGCTTGTGTATCACAGTGTTTTGCTTTAATTGTACCTAAAACGAGGACTTAACCATAAAATGTGATTTTTCCAATAGACTGATCTTTTGTCCCTTTGTAAATGTCATCAGGGGGCCAACTACAGCAAAAACCCACACACACACACACAAAAAAAAAAATCATTGAGGCCCATTACACTGCACAGAGATAGACTGTGTGGGTATGTCAAGGACCCTTGCATAGCAATTACTGTTAAAAAATAATTGATTGCATTAACCTGCCCTTTCACCATTTTACAAGTCAGATCCATATTCCTAAGTGGCCGTGCAGCGTTGAGTTTGAACCTAAGAGGAAGCAGCGTAATGATTTTGTCAAGCCAGTATTGAATTGCTGGGTGGTGTTGGTGTTACTCATGGTGTGCTGCTTTTCAAGCATCCACACCACGACGGAAATGTCACTGTGTCACTTTCCATTAAAGAGGGGACACAAACTTTTTCTCTGTGTGTGTGTGTGTGTGCGTGTGTGTGCAAAAAAAGCAAAACAAAACCTGTTTTTCCTCAGTGGGATCAAAATAGAAATCATTTTTTTCTGATTTGACACTAATGCATGAAACTGAACAGTCAGAACTGAAATTACAACGTTAATTTGACCTGTTTTATGATTAAAAAAACAAAAAAAAACCAGATTATGGGCTTTACGCCTGCGGACTGATATCGGTCTACCTGCTATCCGTCGAGACGTCAGCTGCTTTTTCATCCCGGGTGTTTTTTTTTGTTCTCCAGTTCATAACTTTTCATCATGGACACACTTTTCTCTGGTTGACTTGAGAGGCAACACGGTGAAAAGTGCAACGTCTGATGTGCTACAAACGCCATTAAATTAATCAATTCGCCCCCAACCGCCACTCGCGCTCTCTTTCCCTGTGTCTTTGCTCTCTTCCCTATTTCAAGGCGGCACTGAGGGAGAAATATAGATTTGATAAGGCCGCTTGCTCTCGCTCCACATCCATGCAGAGAAAATACATTTCCCCCCGGACAGAGCCAAGTCTCATCCTTCCTCTCTGGAAAGATTACAAAGCAGGCATGGGCGAGAATGACATGATCTGCCTTGCTATCCCCCCCGCATCAGCAGAGACTGTTCCTGCACCAGCGTCCATAGCTTATAATGACAAGACTCCCAAACTGCTCAATCCATAATGTCTGGAGCTGCACCTGTCTGCCACCTTGTGTATAATTCATTATTATGTTCTTATGGATTCCTGCACGCCTCACAAAGTGCAAGTCTGATTCATTGCAAGGGGAATAGAAACGCTCTAAACCTGCTTTATTATGGAGAGCGCAGTTCTCCGCCACAGCACCTCGGATGGATGCTTTGTTATGTTAGGGCTTTACAAGTAGCACTAAATCATTTGACAGCAACGTGGCTGAAACAGAGATAATTATTGATGTTGCATCTCGCCGTTTAATGGCGTGGCACCGACACATGTAGCTCCAATGAGTCGCAAAGGACCGTCGCTCTTTTATTCCTTCCTGCTCTGCAAACTTTCTCTTTATAAGGTCTCGCACAACCTTCTGTTCATGTGTCTCATGCCTTTATATTCTCTTTTTTTTGTTCCTATTTTTACAAAGTCCTTTTTCTTGTCCCTCAGTTTCCTCTCAATACATAGTTTACAGAGCGTTTTTGCAGGCCCTGCCTTGCCTCGCCTCGCCTTGCCACACAGTGCAGCTGCATTTAAGCCATTAGTCTTAAAATGTGTTTGTGTCAGTGCACGGCCTGTTGTTGTTCTCCCACCTCCTCCTCCTCCTCCTCCTCCTCCTCCTCTGCTTTTTTCTAAGGCTGATGTGTCTTTCATTACCAGGGTCTGACAGCGCTGAGCCGAGTGGACGTCTGTTTGTCACCCTCTAATGGGGCTTGGCAGCCTACAAGGTGTGCACAACACCTCAGAGAGAGTGGCCTTCTCCGTCTGTCTCCCCGAGCGCAGGAAAAGACCAATAACACCACCTCGCGCATTCAGTCCACTGTTCAATTTCACTTCACGTCCGCGTCAGTGCCGCGAATTAGATCAGGCACCTATGGACAAATTCCACGTCCAGTTGACTTGATGGGAATTGACCAAACCTCGCCAGGATCTCACACAGTGCCGGCTTTGATCCTGCTCCAGCTGTCAATTGCAATATACAGTTTAGAAGGAAGGCTATCTAATCCATTTTGAGTAAATCCTGCTTTTTGGTGTCGGCCTATCGACCTGCTGTACTGTTGCTTATCTGTCTTCTCCCGAGCAAATGTTTTCATTTGATGGATTCCCAGACAGACTCATATTAAGGCCAAAGAACACCATTTGATAAGATTTTATTGGATCCACATAGGGAAACCGGGTTGGGATTGTGTTTTGTATTGTTGGGTCTTGACGTTCCTCAGACACATAACAGAACGGAGACCATATGGATTCTCTGATGGGATCCTTCGCTTTCAGCACCTGAGGAACAGAAGCCCAATTTTGTCTTGTCTTTCAGCTGGATTGGTTTGGCAGCTTTTATGAATTTCCCTCCTCTCTGTGGCTTAACCGCCTGTGTTTACTGAGCTTTCTCCACCATTTTGAGGTGCTCGAGCAGGTAGGATCCACTCTTCATGAGCTCTTGTGTTGGTTTTATGTGAGAGGTTTGAGACTGAACCAAATATAGACAAAAGCAATAAGACAGAAACAACTTCAGGCCGCTGAGAGCTGCAGAAACGGAGGGTGGAAGATTTATAGTAGAATCTGGTTTATCAGCAGCTTGTTAACATTTCTGTCTTTTAATTTACCATCAGTATCAAAAATGAGACTTTCATCACAAGAAAATCATCAGCATTTTTTAAAAACCATCCCAGGTAAAAATAAGAGATAGAAAACTGAAAGAATGGAGGAAGAATTGGTGGAATTGAAATAATTCTTTAGAAGAAGACAATAGGAGACAAAGAAAGAGAGTAAAATGATTAAAAGGGCATGAGAAGATGGAAATGGGTAAGAATTGGGTAAAAGAGAGAATAGATCCAAATCCTCCCTTTTCTTCTCCTGACTGTCAGACTGTCACAATGAATGGCCCGTAGCCTGCATTAACACACATTCAGACCAGAGCCCACATCCTCTTATTAATCCACTGCCTTAATTTGATCCCACAGAGGAGGGGAGGAGATGGAGAGAATCAGAGGGAGGTGGAGGGAAGGAGGAGAGGATGCGGCTGAGGGTTGGAACATAATGTGGGAGTCAGAAACCTGCTTTTTCTCTGCTCAGAGATGAAAGGTTAAAAAGCCCGATAGATCTCTCCGTATTTAAATACACCTCTGCGCCCGAGCGCGTGTGCGTGTGTGTGTGTGTGCAGCTCCTCTGCGCGCACGCACGTGTGTGTGTGTGTACGCAGATGCGTTTGTGCAGCGAGTGTTTGTATGCCTGCCGAGTGTGTTAGAATGGGGGGGAAACGCTGGCTAATAACAAGATGTTCCTTTGAAAAAACGGCAGAGCATTCACGCCGGTGTGTTCTTTCAGGTGAGCGGCACATGGCGAAATGTCAAACATTAGAAATAAACAGCCTTGTCATGACAACTCTTGACGGAGAGAATAACACTGGAGAGAAAGTGAGAGAGGAGAAAGAGAGTGATAGATGTGGCAAGATGGAAATAGAAAAGGGATGGAAGGGCGAGAAAAAAAGAGGGAGAGGGAAGATGAAAACACTTCCTCTTTTCTGATCTTCCCTCTGAGTCAGCCTGCCAGTCCCTCCTTCCAAAGCTGCTCAATCTTTTTTCTCTGTTTTTTTTCTTTCAGCATCTTATTGTCTCTTTCTCTCTTAATCTTTTTTTTTTTTTCTTTACAGCACCGCTGACAAACCTCCCGGTGTCTCACTCGGCTCTTTAACAATCCACACATCATTAGCGGCTTGCTAGGTTTTTCTTTTATATCTTTTGATTCGCGTCTCTGATCTGCTCATAATGCTTTTTTTTTTCTGACCAGCAACATCAGTTTTAGGATAATTTTGGTTTATTAGCATGTATGAAGTGTATCCACACTTAAAAAAAAAAAAAAAAAAGAGGGGGATTAATATGTCATTTCTCTTCATGCGCAGCTCAGTTTTAATTCATGAATTCCAACAAGCCTCTTTTCAAGCTGAACAACAGAGAGACAGATTGTAGTGGTGATGTTATCTGGAGACGAATCCTGGAGCTGCTCTGTAGGCAGTAAATAATTGAACATCTCTTAGGACACACCAGACACTGCTGTGTTTTTACTGGAATATGGGGACAGTTTCTCCTTCACAGCTGGAAGGCCTATATTCAAACAAAAGTATAATTTGGAAGTCGTATCTCAAACAATAGTTAGCAAAGAGTCTGTTTCTAATTAGTTTTAACGCCAGTTTTTCCACTAAATTACTCACCCATGAAGTGTGTGAATTGAATGAGACCGAGGTTTTGGCCAACGTACCTTCACAGGTAATAAAACCATAAGCCACATTTCTTCTCCTTCGCTTTCTTAAATGATTGTCTTTTTCTTTTTTGGTTAAAAAAATGCTAGAAATTTGGCTAAACTGAGGAAATTAGCATGAAAAACCTCCACGTTTCTGTACATTCTCATTCTGTCACCACTCATTTCAAGCTTCTGCCTTGCAAAAAAGACCAAGAACCTCAGGTGGGGGATTTTACAATAAAATGCCTTCATGGAATAGAGTTAGCAGTATTTGATCACTTATGCAACATTTTACATATTTTTACATGAAGGTAGCTGACTGACAAACACAGATTCTCATCCACTTTTGCAGAAATTTGCCAAAAACTCGTGCAACATTTGAACAGACTGAGTACTGACACCGTAATTCAGGTATACAGCAATGAGTGCTGACTTTTGCACCTCAAGCTAACATCTTAGCACGCACTAGCTTAAGCAGCTGTAAGATACCAGAAAACAAACTAGCAGGGTGAAATCAAAAACATGGGAGCTTGCAAAGGGTCAAATTTACATGGAAAGGAAATGAGTCAGTCAGACCTCTGCTGACCGGTTATAAAACAGGCTGTTACTCTAAAAAAAATAAATTCCCTTCACTGACAATTGAAGTATAATTGATTGCCTGACCTTGAAAACATACCTTTAGGATTTTAAATCAAGTCTCTATCTCCAGCTGTGCCATGATTAAAGATAAAAACAATAATTGTGGAACAGCAGAAATCCCAGATCCATCCGGATTACCACCAGAATCTAATCGACAGTTCCTTTGCCCAAGGCCAATCTACTCTCGACATTTCATGGCAGATTTCCTGACAGACAGGCTAAATATGCAACATGATGTGTTGAACCACCAGGCATACAAAGTGATGATGATGTGTGAGAGAAGAAAAAGAGTCTGCAGCTAAATATGCCTCTGCTGCTTATTAATATGTGGCTGAATAGCTAAAAATATCTGTAAATTAAACCTGGGACAGAAAACCATCACATTTAGTTGAAATCATTATGGTTGTTCTGCTTTCTACAGCCTTTTCTGTGTAAATCTCAACATTTTTATCACTCTGTGCCATTAAACCCATGTGGGGCTTGCGAAACGAGATTATTTGAGTCATTATTTGGAGACAGATTTTAAATATTTTGTCATACATTTAAGAGAGAAAAGATATTTTATCTACACGCTGAATAATAAGTTAACAAGCAAATGTTGGTTAAAAACAAAAAACTCACCTTCTCCCTGACGTCAGTGCATGAAGACCCGCTGTGGCCAACAGATTAATGAAGGGTCATTACCCGTCGACAGTGCTGTGTGTGTGTGTGTGTGTGTGTGTGTCCACTTCACTTAAACTGTTTTCAACGATGGACTCTTCCTTTCAGCACCGGGAGGCTTTACAAAGTGCTCACTGCCAAAAAAAACAAAAGAATTAAATTACTCACAACTACATCCTGTAAAATAAAGAAAAGCACAGCCCACTCGCCCTTGGAATTATATTCATTTTGGACCGTTTTTCGCTGCACAGTTCCCATCCAGCACCAGTGTAGGCTGGAGTGTGTCTTTATTTAGCAGGACGGTTACTGTTCAGTTTTCATAACTAAGATGACGATCTCTCTTTGTGACTGTGAACGAGCAGTTTTAGCTGCTGAACCGTAACCATGACTTGTTGCTGTATTGTGATGTAATGTATTTTAATATCTTGTTTTTAGAAGTTATATTTTGTCTTTTTATTTATATAATATACCACCAGCTCAGGTATTGTATTTGTGATGAGCAGACTGACAAAAAAAGGCAAGTGGCTGCATAAAACAGGACTTTTACCCAAATTTACACAACGTACCGATGAAAACTAGCTTAAATGTGCTTGTGGTTTCTGCTTCTTTTCATGGCTTAACGTCGGTCAGTTGTCCTCTCTGTTTGTCTGTTAATTCGTTTTAGTTCAGACTGAAACAGTTCAACAATATTGAGTTGGTCATCTTGGAATTTGGTACAAACATTCGTGACTCGTTCGCGGAGGCAACAACCACAAGATGGTG
The DNA here is from genome assembly GCA_029814665.1 of Acanthurus lineatus. Classification (NCBI taxonomy): domain Eukaryota; kingdom Metazoa; phylum Chordata; class Actinopteri; order Acanthuriformes; family Acanthuridae; genus Acanthurus; species Acanthurus lineatus. Next base: position 16,768,777 of record JAPZDV010000015.1, read on the forward strand.
ATTTCAGTCGGCCACCGGCAGACGGATTGGCAGAGAGAATGTGGGTTTTCTTGGCTGACGTTGACACACAGATTTAAATTTTAACATGAAGAAGCTTGATGCGTTGAGCTAGCTTTAAAACAAAAAAACACACAAACAGGTCAGTTAATCAGATTTTAAGCAACATAAGTGACCAACCATCCATCAACCATCAAACAACTTGCTGGTGATTAAACTTCTGTAAGTTTAACAATCTTCCTTCAAACCGAGAAAAACTTGTCATCCTCCTTTAACTACAGTCTTCTGTTGTGTGTGTGTGTGTGTGTGTGTGTGTGTGTGTGTGTGAGGGTTGTAGGATGGTACTGGTGCTGCATTTATTTCCAAGTATGATTAGGATGGAAGGAGCTTGCAGCTCAGGAAGGCGAATCTCCTTTTTTCCCGCCGAACGCCACCTGGGACGTCACTTCTGATTGTCCCAAAGTGACACCCAGCACCCACATTCTGCCATCACTTGTAGGTGCTCACAATAACACTATCCCACAATCCTCCCCTCCCTCTCGCCTCCCCCCTCCCATCCTGTCTCTCCGTTCTTTTCGTCTGCTTAGCTGCCTGTCTGGAGCAGTGACTGGTTCATCCTCATTTGCTCCACTCATATCTCCCCGACTCTGACATCGCCAAGCAGCCGCCAAGCAGCCGCCATGCCTCGGCTCCCCCCCACTTCTTAATTGTTTTTCATGCATAATCTTTATGTTTTTTCGGTGAATTATTGCTGACTTGTGAGTGAGACCATTAACTTTTACCAGCAGATTTGAGCATTTTGCATTAAAACTCCACCCTTCTTTTGAGTCAGTGCTCTGGCAGACTGAAACACACAGATGAAAACACATAAACGCCTCTCATAACTTAAGATGTTGCCTCATAATCATCACGTTGAGACATTTTCTCAGTAATTCATCCACTTATTGTTTCTTTACTGCAGCTCCAGGGTTACAAAACAGACAATTGCAGACTTTTCATAGTCAGATTAGCTAAAATTTAGACAAATGTAGGCTAAAAACATGGAGTCCAGAGCTTCTTTCTGACTCCATGGTGCCATCACACTCTCTGTCTTGCAAGTATACAAAATTTATTTCAAACAGATGAAAAAATACTGAAAAAAATCCTGAAAATAATGATATGCCATGTTCAAAGTCTTTGGCATGAAGCTGTAAATAACAAGACTGAGAACCAAACAAAAGCAGCTGAAGGTTTGATGGGTTGAGATTACAGATGTTTCTCAGATGCAACCAGTTGATCTTTTTTTTATTTTTTTGAATATATGTTATATTAAATTTCCACCATTTTGAGATTGTTGCATCATTCATAAGAGATGCCATGTTTACTCTCACCTTGTTAGAAGTCGGGTAGATGTAGTTTTACTCAAAGTGCTGTTCCCAGCGGTTCTGATGCTCAGAAGTCAATGGGATGCAGAGAGATGTTTAAGATGGGCAAGAGGTAATGACGAGGTGATGAACGGCGAAATAAAAGAGCGAGAGAGCGAAGGCACGGTGCGGAAGGAGAGTTCCAGGGGAGATTTTGATTGGCCTGTTTCTCTCCAGGTTTTAATCTGCCTGATCTGTAATTAGTGGCAACTGTGTCACAGCCAGACCTGCTTAGAGAGACAAGATGGGACCAGAACACACACACATATACACACATATAGGAAAACACAAAGAACCGTACACACACACAGACGCAAAGGACATGCCAAATGCACGCATCAACACCTTCACACACATAAACATACAAGCACAAACGGTTTGAGAAAACACAAAATGCACATAAAGAAACTCAAGGCTGTGCACAGACGATCCTCACACACACACACGCACACACACACACACACAGTTTAGGGAGACCAAACACTCCATCAGCAGCACAGAGGGCTGAAAGCTCGTCTTCGCTCTGAAGCAGATAAAATGAAAATATTACAGCAACATTCCAGAAATCCACTGAGGGACAAACTCCCACGTTCTGCTTTTATATCCGCTCTGCCTTCTGTAAACACTCCGAAGCTTTCCTCAAAAATCACCCATCGACACACATTCACTTACCGCTGCATCTCTCTGCCTTTCCTCTGCAGCCGTTCTTAGGGTGCCTTGCTAGCCTCAGGCTACATGCTGCTCCTGATTGCTACGCACCCTGACTAACGGCACATCAAAAGTGGCCCCCGCACAGGGTTTGTGTGTGTTTATGTGCATGAGTGTGTGAGCCTCTGTGTGTGTGTGTGTCTAACATAGGTCATTTCGGCTCTTTTTTCAAAGATTAAAAGGCTCAAGACAAATGAAGAGCAACCAAGTAATCTCTCCCTTCTCCGTCTCCGCAGGGTGTGATTTAATAAGATTGATTCTCACAATAGATGACTGAGGAGGTTTTTACGACTCTATTTTTACACTTTTACTGCCAGTGACAACTCAGCAGCGCTTTGTTAAATTTTAATGTCTGTGTCATTCTCTACATATGTTTGCATAATAAGTTTGAGTCAGAGAGAGCCGCTAACAACACTAAACATTTTAAGACGACACTCATTTAAGTACATTCGTATTTGAATAAATAATTGTGAAATTATTTTTGAATGGAGGTTCTTGTTCAGTGGATTTGGTTTCATGTTATCACAGTTTCACATTGCAGGAAAATATATTTCTCTTCTTACTTGCATGTTAATCTTCTTGAATCTTTTTAATCTTTTCCTTCTTAACCTTGTTTTTAGGTTTTAAAATGTCTGTTTTAGTCCGCCTTAAATCTGTTTTTTGGAAAGTCCACCTTACACAATATCACCATGTACTTGTTGGGTACCTCTGATTTTTATCCACCTTAAGTATACTTTTGCAATCACACCTTAAACCCAGTTTGAAAATTACAGATGTGGTGCATCTTACAGATGTTTTTGAAACCACAAGTCAGTCCAACTTGCACATATTGGTTACTAGTGTTTTAGTTTAAATCATTGTCCTGGTTACCACTGATTTATTCCACCTTAAAACAGTTTTGGGAAGTGCTCAAACCACTAGAGAACCAGCCACTGATTTAATCCACCTTAAACTTCTTGGAATAAGCTAGTTAAATCCAACCTGAACCTTTTTTGGTAACCATTTTAATCCGCCTTAAACTTTCTGGGAACAAAAATTTTGTTCTTTTTAAACGAGTTGTAGGAAACACTGGTTAAGTCCACCTTAAACCTGTTTTGGGAAACACTTGTGTTGTTCTCCTAAAGCTCTCAAGAACAAACATCTGGTTCAATCCACCTTCACTTTGTAACAGTTTAGTCCACCTGAAAGATACTGAGAGTCTGTGGTTTAGTCGTCAGTCCGCCTTAAAGCTTTAAATCCAGCGTAGAGTTAAGGTGGAGTAGAAAACAAATAGAATAAATGCAACGTTCTGCACAAAGTTCACGCTCCGCTCTCGCTTTGTATCCGTGTTGATGCAGTCAGACAAACACACACTCTGCATCATTTCAACATTTCAGTTCCTCTGAACAGGAACGAGATGGAGACCTCGGCCGGGCGGGTGGAGCGGAGCAGCATCAGCAGCCCCGGGCCACCGTCAGGTGCACCGCCAGCTACACCGTCTCAACCGTTGATCCAGAAAGCGTCTATAGTGTGGAAGGAAAAGGTGTGAAATCATGATACACTTCCACTGACTGAGTGGAATTTGTACGTTTCGTCACACTCACACACACACACACACACACACACACATAAACACACACTGAGGCTGTTTGAAAGTGGTATTAACTTGCACCCTCGGTGAATCTGGTCATAAGCTCCAGCTGCGAGACATCATGTCCTCGAGGTGTTTTTGTTTCTGTCCTCCATGTTTTAGCGAACTGTTTTGCCTGTCGACTTAATCAGATTTAAATTTTTTTTGGACACGTCAACGTTCACGCTGCTAAATGAATGTGCCTCTTTGCTTCGGAAACTGTCTTTTTTTTTAAAACTTTATTTTTGTATTTTGGTTTTTACAAGTAACACAAATGTATATACTGAGGAACAGACAGGACACCAGGGGAAACACAATACAGTTCATCTTTTCTGTAGTCGTTTCTTGTGTTCAGGGGTACTTTTCCAACATTCCCAGAGAGAATAAATGTG
>JAPZDV010000015.1:16772985-16802195 GCA_029814665.1 Acanthurus lineatus
TAATGAGCCAAGGACATCACACACATTTTCAACAAAAACTGAATAACAGCTTAGAATTGATTGCAGGACTTTTGCATTGTTGCATTAAACTGCAGGATGGTGTTATTCGGTTTGTCTTATAAATAGAGAATTTATTTGTGTCCACCTGTCCAAAAACTAGTCCATTAAAGAAATAACATTATAAATAGATAAAACTAAGCTGCAGAAAATTTAAGACCAAAGTTGGATGTATTTTAAAGTGAGATTGCAGATTTGTTTCCCTGCTGAATGTCTGATCTGTGAAGTCTGATCTGCATTTATCTCCAAACGAGAGTCAAAAACTCTGGGCTTAAAATCCTGACTGTCTCGTGTGTCCCTTCGCCCTTCTCTGATCAGAGCGACAAAATAATTTAAGCCACTGAAAGTTGAGCGAGCACACACACACACACACACACACGTATAGAGATGCAGTGATTTTTTTTTTCCACTTTGTTTATCTCGCGCTGTGAAGGCATGTTTCATGTGAAGAGTGTGAAAGTTGCACCTGTCAGCCCCTGATTGGCAAACCATGTTTTCAGCACAGAACACACGCACACACACGCACACACACACACACACACACAAACATACGCCACCTATGTTCATAAACTTAGAGGAGCTGCCAGAGTTGTTTTCCTGCTAATTGCCTATGCTAATTTTATCTCCAGAGCAGCAGTATAAGTATTAGTGCAGAGCGTTTTTTTTTTCTGAGCGCTTAGATGTTTTTCTATCTTGATGTCTTTGAAAAAATAATAAAAAAAAAAAACCTGGCAGATCTCAGAAGCGACTGTAAATCATGATTGTGAAAACTTGAGCTTCACATTCGTTAAAACGATGCACACAGTCGAAGTGATGATTCATTATTTTTCTTCTTCACAGTCTTTTATTTATTGGTTTTAAAGAGTCACACGGAGTAAAATTACCTCAAACTGCATTGACATGATGCAGACGCTTCGGTTTGCTTTCGGACGTTCAGCAGTGACTCCCTTTGTTCGTGCCTCTTCATCTTACGACCCTCTCACTCTGAAATGCTTCACTTATCGGCTCGGGCCGTGACCTCCACAGCGTGACCTTTGAACTCCTGAGCATGGTGCTGGGATATTCCCATTTGGGGTGGCTTGGTATTGACTCAGAGGTTATTGGTTCAGCTAATTGCTATTTGCATAGCTTTATTAGTATCCCAACACTGCCTCGGTGACATTTCAGACTTTTTCCCCTTCCCTTTGCTCCTTCGCTCCCTCGCTCCCTCCCTCGCTCGCTCTGTCTCTCTGGCTTCGTCTTGTTCCTTGCATTCTTGGGAGAGGAATTAGACAGTGTTTGGTGTGTGATTAAGTATTCATGCTTAAAGTAGCGACGGGCAGATCTCAGGAGAGAGAGCCATGGAGGAGGAGAGCAAACATTAATATGCGCTTAATAACTCTTTCTATCTGCTTCCTTGTTTTCCCATTCTGTCTGTCTGTCTGTCTGTCTGTCTGTCTCTGGCCGACTTTTCCACATATTTTTAGTGAATTATAAAATATTGAATTTGAAAGGAAGAATAGAAATAGAAAATCTCATGAAATTTTTATGTTTCCTCTTTTTTTTTTTGGGCAGTAAATATCATTGAATCACACTTGTGACGGAGACTCGGCATGACTGAGCTCCACCGTGTCAACAGAGAGATGAGACAGAAGGAAGTTTTCTTTGTGACCTAAAGGTTTTTGGGTCATTTCAGAAGCAACAGGATGATTTGTCACCACAGCTGACCCTTAAAGTAAAACCTGTCTGAAGCTTTTATTCATTTATTGACTAGTCGTAACACAAATTCTTGCACAGTTTTACAAAATGATGCTAAAACAAACACAGACTGCTCTCATATTCTGCAGGACTGTGTTACATTTCTTTAAAAATTAAAAATATACTCTGATTATTTAGAAATTCTACATATCTGAGCTTGTAGAGTCAAATAAACCTGAGACAGAGTTCCTGAAATAAACCTTTATCCTCTGCAGTCGCTGCCATCCGGCTTTTATAATACTTTTTTTTTTTTAAATTTAAGAAAAAAGCCTTGGAGCGTTGTATTTGTTGTATTTGTGGTTTTGAATATCCGTCCTCTGTACAGTCTGTCTTGTACCTTTGTCCTCCTCTGTTCTCCTCTCTGTCTTTATGGGCTGCCATGTGTTTGTGTGGTGCACGTCTCAGTGAGTGTGTTTGTGTGTGTGTGTGTGTGGGTGTTCGCATGCCATTTCCTGCTCCGTGTCTTTGTGTTTGTCCTGTACTCTCTCAGCTCACAGAGTGTGTGTGTGTGTCTGTGTGTGTGTGTGTGTGTCTTCCAGAGTGAAATGTCAGTCTCATTTCGCTTTTATTACTTGAGGGACGAAGAAGAGGGCTTTACTCTGTAATCTCAGCCTCCCTGTGGCCGCCGCTCAGCCCCTGACATACCTGGGAACACACTCACCGCAGTTACATAGAGGCTTTTAAACACCTTATCCTCAGACTATTCCATTAGAACCGCAAAACATTTTGTTTTGTATGTGCATTCCTGCTGCGCGCGCCGCTGTGAAACTGTGGGTGAAGGGTGACAAATGGTTCGGTTAAAAGCATCACGAAAAGAGCATTTGATTGACTGATTGATTGTGATGGATTGGCCTGCGGGGGTGTGGATCAGAATAATGAACACCTTCATGCCCAGGGTGGTTATTCAAAGCACAACTTCTCTTTTCAAAGAACTTCCGTCCTAAACACTTGTCAAGAATTAGCTACGAGGGGAATAATAGCTCTGCGTGAGGTAAAGGTAGGCATGTCAGAGTGCAGTTCTCACACATTAAACGCTGCAATGTGTGTATGATGCACATGAGGTTTCAGCGGCCGCTCTTGCAGGTTTCTCACACTTGTAATGAGGGTAGAAGGTCAGAGAGCGTTTCCACTTCGGGTCAGGTCCTAAGTTTGTAACAGACGGGGTTTTATTAAGCTCTGATGTTATCATATCTCTCCACTCCCACACAAAACACTCAAAACTGTCATTCGCAGATGACCACAACACACTTCTGCAGGTTGAAACGAAAGAATAAAGGCAAAAGATCATATCTGCTCTAAGTACCTAATGTTGATTCCATATGTAGCTGTAAAAAAATGAAAGTGCTGGCTCGTCGGTACGTGCCGTGCAAACCGGGAATCTGAGGTTGTGTTGTGATAACCTGCTCCTCTTTGCATCCAGTTCAAGGCTCGCAAAACACCTGCGCCGCTAAGCTATGTGAGCTATGTCACACCTCACTCTTCACGGGAGAAACGTACAAATTATTTATGCAGCACGTTTCTATTTTTAGTCAGCAGTTAATGCGTTCTGTGTGAGCTGGCGTCTGTATTGTAAAGACTGTACAATTATTTTACCCGACGAGCAGAGCGGTGAGTCTGCACCGTCACATGGCAGTAATTGAATTTAAAGCATTTTCTGCTTTAAATTTGGACCTGCAGTATTTGGAGAGTTACATGTAAAAAAAAATAGTATCAGAATAATTATGATAATTAAATATTAATAGTGATAATTGTGAACTTTGGCTACAATTACTGTTTTATTTTTCAAGAAGTGAGACTCAATAACCACATATAACCAATGTAAAATACAAAGACACCAAAGATAAAAGAAACAAACCTGAGTTTAAAATTGGACACAATACATAAAAATAATCTACAGATTACACATAATCAGATTTCTTCCAATTATCTGCAACCCCCTTTTCACCCCAAGACCCCCCCAACAAACCTTCCATTCACATGTATTTCATCACAGCTCTTTGTATCCTTTATTCTGTTACTGTCCTCCTTCATTAGCAGAAACAGGTCACACGTTGATACGAGCTGAATGACGTTTTCCATTAAGGAAAGAAGGTGGAACTGAAGATGCAATTAGTCGATTTAAAGTCATCAATTAATTTGTAGATGTTTGTAACGTTTATGAAATATGCGTTTGGTCTAAAATTGTGAGAAAACACTGAAAGTCACAGTTTATTTGACCCCAAGTTTAAGTCTTTTAATCACTAATTTATATCATTAATTTAATATTATAGAAAGAAAAACCGCTGGAAAGAAGACATCTTCCTTTTTTTAATTACTTAAATAATACATACGCTTAGATCATCACATTGGTTGTTTTTTTTTTTTTCAAGAAATCAGCGAAATATGTTGTTTTATATTAATTACGCACCAACTTCAAACTGCAGTGTTTCTTCAGCTTCCCAGTCCACTTCAACGTGGACGCAGTTCATTCTGAGTTTAAGAATCATAATGAACTCACAGTAAAAATGCTGGATAATTGGAAACTTTATCCTGCTTGACAGTTTTATGGAAAGTTTTTAAAAAATGATTTTCTTTACGGCCTCATGCTTCATGACAAAAACCCTGTTAATCCCCACGTCCAACCGTCTTTGGCTTTAATGCCAACGAGGGCCGTACTGACTCATTTATTTAGAAGTTCAGTGTGAGGATTCATTCTTGTGGTGTGTGTGTGCATGTGTGTGTGAGTGTGTGAGAGTGTAAGAGACACATCATACCTTCAGTGTTTATTTGGACTAATGCAATTTTGCTTCTTCACCAACAAGAGTTTGTTATAAAACAGTCAGAGCTGCATCATTGGGCGACAATAATGTGCCAAAACAAAAGTGAAATTCCAGATAAACTTAATAAACAGGATGAGTTTCTCCTAAAAAAAAAATACTTTTGGTTGCTGTCAAGACAGCAATAACATGTAAATAGCTGTATGAAAACCTCATAACTAAGAAAAAATGAAAACATGAAAAGACTTTCATGTGGGCAATAAAAGTGTCCAACTTGGTCAAACTTAGCAAAGAATAAAAATAAAGCTAACGACATAAATTTGAGAAATCCTCCACTGCATCCCAGGTCTTTGGCATCCAGTCTCTCCTGTATGATAATTATTTACAATAAGTCCGATCTCTCATTGAGAAATAACGACAGTACGTTGTTGCTTAAGTTAATGTATGCAGCCGTGTGAAGGCTGGTCATGTCCTCTCTTTTGGTGATTCTCCACCTCTGGGAAACACTGAGTGGAAAATAACTTGCTCTATAAATAAAATCACTGTTATTACTGAACCGCATCCCAGTGATGCTCTGCAGCTAAAGAGAGAGACGTTTTCTTTTCTTTTCTTTTTTTTTTTCCTCTCTCTGCCGGTCTGTCTGTCCGGTTTCATGTGAAGCCCGACCGCTGGCATCTCCCACACTGAGCCAGCTGTAGCTTGGCTGTGTGTGAATATGTTAGCATGCCAATGAGGCCTGTGGATCTGCTGTACACATCCTGACAAAGCCAACCTGTGTACATGTGTACGCTGCTGTGTGGGAGGAGGGGGGGAAGTGCCCTCCCTGAGTCCGAGGGAAAAGGTGTCTCTTCAAAAAAAAACAAAACAAAAACACCAACATGTGTGTGTGTGTGTTAACTCGCAGCCACGGATGCACAGCGAGAGGTGAGCCGGTCAGTTTCATATCGCTTATGTTTAGGGGTTTTTTTTTTCTCCCCTTCCTGCAAAGGGGAGACTCGAGGAGGTGGAGGAAAGGGCAGAGAGTGAAGGAGGGGGAGGGAAGGGACAGACAAAATTGAAATAGAAACCCAAGTCAGTGAATAAAGAACCAGGACTCTTCATCTGGCCTTGTTGTGCAGCGGTGTACAGTATATTTCCCTCCTGCCATCGCTCCCTCTCTCTGTCTCTCTGCCTCGCAGCGTCCCGCGATGATTGATATGCACTGAGAGCGAAGCTAGCTACAGAGACAGAGAAAATCATGCATAAAAGATGAACGCAGTTTATTGTGTTTTCCTGGGGGCCGAGGGGAGAGCCGAAGTTATGGATTTATGCAGCGTTTGATTGGATGAGAGTCCGGACCCTCGGGACAGATGTTGAGCCGTGAGGAGAGGGGAAAGGTGCTTCAAGGTTTAGCGACGCAGAACACAAAAAAAAAACTCGTTTCGGACAGGTGTGGATCACTTCCTGACAAGTTGGACTCTGCCACGGCCGCAGGGAGCTGCGGGTCCTGCACAACTTCCACAGGTTCCCCCCCCACCACCCCTCCACCCACCCCCACTCCCTGCTTCACTCTCTGCAATGGAAGCTGGCATCATAATTACATTATAATAGCCCAGTCTCACCTCTTTATTCAGCTGTGAGCAACCAAATGGACTGAGCGGGGTCTGTGTGAACCCTCGCAAAGGAATGTCACCTCGTTGGGCTCCGCTGATTAATTGGTTTGCTGATACGTCGGGTCACTACTTATTCAAAATTGGATATTGGCCGGCGTGATGGATGTGATGCAGTTTGTTTGATGACAGTGTTTAATTGATCAATTTCTACGGGAAGCCATTAAACTGAAATCATTCTAATGAGACATTTTGATTGGATTCCACACAAGTACGCTTGAATATATTTTCCTCTTATCATGAAGAGTATAAGTGTCCAATTACACTGTATACATGTGGTTAATGAGCAGCCTGCCAGGAATAAAATCATCCAGAAAACACTGGATAATTAGAAACTTTATTCCAAATAATAGGACATTTTGATTTTTTTTTGGTGTAAAAGTGTATATTTCACCGTCATGTCACATGCCAACAACAGTGTCCGTCCATGAGTCCAGCAGTCATTAGTATCAATACTAACGAGGGGTGAATTTGATTAATTTCATTCAGAAAGTTCAATATGATGATTCATGCTTGTGTCACATGAGGCAGATCACACCAGCAGAGTTAATTCAGGTCAAAAAACAGGAATATTTAGCAGAACAGTCTGTGCTCTCAGCTGCTTTATTAGAAAACAATGTGCTAAAACACTGAAAAGTAAAGTACCAGTCTCATAAACTTAATGACTGATAAGTGTCTCCTAAAATATTTTCGATTGCTCTCGAGAAAGCAATCAGATGGAAGAACAACTGAAAAAAAAACCTGTTAGTGAGAATAACAGTGTTATTTTCTGATTGTAAGACTGGCTGAAGGCTGATGCCCAGAAATGTCCTCAACACTGCAAAATAAGAGGAAAATAAGGCAACACGAGCAGAGGGGGGGTCTCTGCAGACACATAAATACACCAAGAGAAACTTCTAGTGGATCATAAGTGACGACTGAGAAGGATTACGTCTGAACGAGTCCATTGTTTTTTAAGAAAACGCTGCATATGATGCTTTCGAACACATCGACGGCATGTGTGTGTGTGAGGGGAAACTCGTGTTATATGAGCAGTTTTCGGTTTATATTTAACAGCATAGGGACCTAATGGAGCACCACACACTCTCCACAGTGGCTCGGCCGACAGTGTTTCACAGCTCGCTGTGTTTTGTCAGCTTAAGGTTTTAATCATGCACCATTTGAGGACAAATGATCCAATACGAATGGAAGAGTGTCATCACACGACTCGACTGAAAGAGGTGTGATTTAACCCGAGCCTCTGGCACTCAGATCAGCAACTTTTAGGGTTTTTTTTTAAGAATTAATTACTTGATTAATTTCTTTTGGCGTTTACTTTTTAGCAGTGCCGCCGCAGATTAGTAGTTTTAGAGATGATAGATTGTTAAATGCACCTTTAAGAACATACAGTGTGCTCAAAATACCAGCTATTTAGCTCTGTATGACAAAAACAAAAAACAAAAAAATGTTATTCAATCAATACTCCAATGAGTGCACAAATAAAACATTCAATTTTTGGTAAATATGTCGACACAAATAATCCATTTTGGGGTTATCAGCTGGGATTATCAGCCAGACTGTAGCACTCAGTTTATTCCCTCCTCCTTCTGTAAATAGTCCAATGAAAATCACCTTTAATATTTCGTTTACCTGTCCGTCAGGACAAATGTGCTTTCATTATCACCGCGCCGTCAGCACGGTTATGAAAGTTTACCTCTTGATTATGGACGCTTTAGCCGGGACTCGTCCGTCTCTCCCAGCAGCTGGTATTGATTGGTGGTCATAGTGCAGGAGTGAATCTACGTTATTGATCTGCTTTGATTCCTTTGTTTCATCTCCTCCTAGCTCAACTAATTGGGCTATTCTTTGTCGACAAGATTGACTTTTATGCCTGATATTACAGAGCTGTATTTATTCCCTTGAGGGGAAAAACAAATTAAAGGGAGTGTTTTTTCCCTCCATTCTTCTCCCTCTCCTTCTTTCATACTGATATAATTCATATAAACCCCTTTTTCCTGAAGATGCTCATAAATTCAGAGAAGAAATCATTATTTTCTCATAAATGTGATGATATTGCTCTCATCGGGCGGGCTGTAATGTAAAAGCACTTTATGAGATGGGCTATCTATCCCACTTGTCACATGACAGCTGTTTTGGCTCCCGATTGGCTGAGCAGCGTTAGCGGAAATGCCATTTCATTAAACAGAGACACACAGACGTTTTCCTTCTGGGAACAGAAGATTCTCCTCGTCTGTCTCTCTGTCGAGGGAGAGTTAAAGATGAAAAGTGACCCGGTGTGTCCGTTCGCTCTTCCTCCCCCCCCTATGAGGGACGTGATGTCTCCGTTAAGACTGTCTGTGTCTGTGACTGGCCATCTAGTAAACAGAGATGCATTGATGCCAGTTCGTCCACTTTAGCCCTGAAGCCAGTATTGACCAATGCATTACTAGGAGGTTTTGTCCAACCGGAGTGATTACAGCGTTTAGCTGAGATTTACTCAGCAGTTAGGGAGACAGGTCTGGCTGAGGGAGATGAAGCGCTCTGCAGGCAGGAGGTTGTTGGTTTGGATCCCCGGGGACGGGTTTGCGAGCGTCTCTGAGAGCTGCTTCATTAGACGCTCTGGGTTATTCACAGGGAGAATTATGATTGCATATGTTCACAGAAGACAAAGCGAGCCGTTCGGCACACGTTGGTCAGAGATGGAGATTTTTCTGCATCAGGTGGGGGACGTGAAAATACATTAACCTCCAAAGGTTAAAGGTGCACAGATGGCAAATCTCCACTGTGATGTGGCAACTACGGGGGGTTTGATATCAAGTGCACAGTTTCTGATGCAATTCTCTGTTAAGAGAGAAAAACATCATTTTCATACAAAATGTTGAACTCGGTTGCCCCATAAATGGGGGAAGTTAGGATAAATTTAAAGGCCGTGGAGCATTTAGAGGTGTTTTCTGGAATTCTGGTAGCTAATTCTGCTGCTAGCTAACTTAATGCATATAAAAATAGCCAATCTCTGGACTGAGTGTTGTCTATGTTATCCTAAACTCCTCTTCAAATCCATTTTCTTCAGCAGCCCAACCACTCTGGTACTCACTGTCATTCATATGTACATTCAGTTTGATTGATACGCAACACGTCCTCATTCAGTGTCTCTGTGCTCGGTGCTCGACTTTCCCCCTGTGGCTTCCTGTGTGTGACAGCATCATTCTTCTTGCGAGCATCCTGAAAGGTCTCTCAGAGACACACTGGCTGTACATTTATAACTTTTGTCCAGCTCTGACAAATGATAAAAGATACTGATTAAACTCTCTTAGTCTTCAACCGTGTCTGTTTCACTCTTGCTGCACATTTGCCTCGGAGGTGTTGTAGTGTTTGCTGTGAGGTGGAGGCTTCAGGATGATAGCAGCCATGTAAAGTAGGCAGGTTTTCACAGCTTTGAGGTGAGAATAAGGTTAAATGTTGCTGCTGGAGGTCAGAAATGGAGAACAGACAGTGGATGTGCAGCACGATTTGATTAAAATATCAGCAATGCCTTTTCACACTGGCACCATCTAAAGATAACAAGAAATGCTGTGTTTGTTAGCTAAACAGGTGTAGAGCTGACAGCTCATCAGGATAAGTGACAGTCATAGGATTATGAATTTACCCAACTGAGGAGAATCAAAAAACCTCCAGCCAAAAACAAAGAAAAAAAACAGGAAACCTGGCTGACAAAACATACACGATTATTTAGAAAGTTGCGCTGTACAGTAAAATGTTTTTCAGAGGAGACAGAACACGACTTGATCAAGATGACAGAGAAGAACTCCCTCTGCTCAAACTCCCAGAAAAAATCTTTTGATAAGATGCTTTTTTTTAGTCAATCAAACCTGGAAAAGAGAACAACTGATAAGAACTCCATCGGAAGTTTTGAATGTTTGAAAGTCAGCTGGGAGCCAAACAAGAGACCCTATGCAAGCACGCTGAAGATATCAACATCTAACACTTAATAAGCTTAAGACTCCAGGTACAGATGAAGAACCCTGAAGACAGCACATCACCACACAGAGCAGAAGCACAGAAAACGACCAGATAACTTGTGCTTCCCCTCTTAGAGGAAGAGGAGAGGGAAACGTGTTGGCCTCGTGGTTCCCACCTCTTATTGGACCATCATGACTTTCATCTGCTGCTCTGAGAGCCATGATAGTGAAATTTCTGCATTTCATAGCTACAAACTGCATCTTTTATAAATCCACATGATGCAAGTGGAAGTTACTGGCCACACTAATTGATTTGCACTGCATTGATTGTTAAATATTCTCATTTGCATGCAAAAAAATGGCAAAGAATATTGAATATTATGTTTAACAAATAACAAAATTTATTTGCATTATCTATAACAACAGAAGCTTAGGAAACAATATGACAGAGGAGAGACTAGAGAGTATCCTGACCCTGTAATAGCACTGTAAAACCTTGATATCTGTGCTGAATACCTACTAAATTAATTTAGCTGTTACTGGTTTTACGATGCTTCCCTGTTGGGAAACTGGGGACCATTAGCTATAATGAAAATGACAGAAGTAGTCCAGCTGTCTGAGGACTTGAATATTTCCCCGAAGACTCTTATTTCACTTATTTGGTGTTGTACATGCATCGTCTCGTTGCTCTCTAACTGCTCCTGCGTTGACTTGGCTGAACTTGTTATACATTTTGCAGCCTGGAGCAAAGATTTGCATGTATTAATGTGAACCAGTGCAGTCTCTCCACACAGCCTGGAGCCAAAAAGTGTGCACGTCGTAGCTTTATTACAGGTTTGCTTTGTGGCCTTGGTGAACGTTGTAACATAATTCCTCCTTAAATGTTTTCTCTGGGTTGAATGAACATGCATACTTACACACACATTCCGGCTATCAGCATGTCTATGAGGCATGACTGTGCTCCAGATTGAATATTTTCTAGGGTTGTAGGGTTTCCAAGCTGCTTCCTGCTCGGCTGCATCTGAGCTGAATTGCTTGCAGCAGCCAAAGGTTGGACTGACAGTGACCCTAAAAATACTACATGAACATAGATCACCAATTTAAAACTCAACTTTAAAGTAAGGAAGTTATTTTTATTGCCTAGTTGCAGATGTAGCTTGAACAAACCCGACAACAATCCTCCCTCATCCCGCCAGACTCTCGTCTGAAGGAGAACAAGGTGAACATTTTGTTGTTGATAATGGCTGGCTAGTTTTACCCAGAGCAATCCATGGAGCTAACGATGGATCTTTCCAGTCTTTGGGGTGCAAGTGAAACTCCTACTCTACTTTTACCAGAGCAGAGATCATTCAGAATAAATCACAAACTATTATTACAAACAACAAATACAATAATAATTAGAAGAAGAAGGATGTGTTAGACTATGATCCTCAGGCTAAATATGGGGTACTTAGCATCGTAACACAGCCGAGATTCCAGCTTACAAAAATAAATTTCCTTAGAAATAAGAGTTTTGCATGTGTGGGTTGTTACAGCAGTGAAGCCCAAATAGTTTATCTACGGGGGTCTGATATTAAATTTTATCATGGGGTCCAAAATCTGCGGCGGCTAGCGCTGGCCTTTCAGTGAGGAGGTGTCATGTTTTGTTATGCTCTCCATAATGGAGAGCTCCTCTTTTCATTACCCTCGCTTTTAAACGGGCCACACCACAGCAACATGTGGCAGTGATCAATTTGAATGTCATTAACACGGGCGGCTTTAAGGTCCGGCCTTCATTCTCCCCACTCCCTAAACCGCAGTAATTGAATCAAGGAAACGGGCGGCGTTCGAGAGCCCCTGGTCAAGCAAACAAAAGGATTATTAACATCGCCAATGACATTGTATTTACCGGAGAGGCTGAGGGAACTGTGCCATTTACAAAGCAATTTGCCGCTGTGATGATGCAAGAATAAATAAATGGGTATTTGTTGTTGATTTGTGTATGGGAACGGGGATTGTGACATGAGGGATATGGCAGCTGAAGGAGTCTCGCATGTCTTTAGGAGAGCTTTGAATGACTGGGGACACTGTTTAAATATGCTGTTTGATGCCTCAAGTACATCACACTGATATTCAACATTCAAAACACAACCTGTCCTCCTCTAACCTTTAAGAAGATTAGAACTGTGCGAGCATTAATAGCTTTCGAGATGCATACATGAGAAAGCTTTTTCATGTGCATGCAATCATCTTTGTTTTTTCATTTTTTTTTTCCCCCCTCCATGTGTGCTTGTTGATTTAGACTGCTGTAGGAGTGTTTCGGATGGCAGCTTCAGTCTATTTTCTGTGAGAATAAAAATCCAAGCCCATCTGCAATTTGTCTTGATTAAGCAGGGTCTCCATCTGCGAGCACCGATCTCTTGTTGGTGTCTTTTCCCATTTGCAATATATTTCATTCCAGCAGCCTCCCTGTCCACTTAACACCCCCACCTCCTTCTCCAAGCAAAAGATTAACAGATTAGAAGTAACATGATTGCCTACTTCCTCTTTTTATTTGTGCCTGCTGCCTTTTTCCTCCCTTTTCAGGAGGAACTGAAGGCAAAAAAAAAAATCATCAGCTCTATGATTTGCCTCTTTGTGTCCCCGACTGCAATATCAAGCCAGTCGAAAGCACTTAATGTCCCAACTATTCTAATTTCATCTGTCTCTCTCACTCTGTACTGTATCACATGACACATATGCCCTCACACACACACACACACACACACATTCATTAGAATTCAGCACAGATGTATAGTGTGACCAGGCCTATTTCTCCAGCGTAGTGTATAGAGGCCTATCACACACCTCAGCAATGCGTAACCAATAACTGAAAAAACGCATGACTGAAAATGAAAAGAGATAGAGGCAGATGAAGTGCAGTAGATGAGAGAAAAGGAGAGGTTGAGTTGAGAGTTTCACTGGATGGAGAGAGCAGACAGAATCAGAAAGAAGAAGCGAGGAAAAGAAAATGAGGGATGGAGGTGGTTTGGAGAGAGGAGGAGGAGGGTGGTGAAGCAAAGGATGGAGGATCTAGCAAGCTGGGTGGCATTAGTAGGGAAAGCCTCTCCACCTCTGCTAGATAAGAGATGGCCCTGGCCAATGATGTGGAATGGTTTTGATTGGCTGAGCCTGATCCCCCAGGAGAGCGAACCGAGGTCCTCTCCTGGAGCTCGGAGCACTACCGTAACACTGTCGGATATTTCATACTTAAATCCCTACAACCATGACTACTGCAGGGTACTGCAACCCTGACCTCATCCTCATACTGCCCCAGCCTTTCATACTTCACTCCTGCAACAGTTATTGCAGCGGCGAACCACGTTAAGAGCTCAAAGCGTGCGTTTTGTAGGGTGAAAAAAGGTAATGTACTCGTTCTGTACCATCGAAACTTTACTTTTGTAGAAACACCCCTAAAACCATCACTACCCCAAGGTTTTTCAATCCCAACCCAATATCAACCCTGCATCCCTGGAATAAATTCTTCACCTCACATTTTACCTTCACTTCCAACATCCAGATATTGAGTTTAGACCCGCCAGTATACTTTGATCAGCATTAACATCTTTGGAATAGCAATCCAAACCTTAGCAAACCCCAACAAAGTGTTTTTATCGCTAAAACGTATCCTTGGTTTATTTGACATACCGAGAACTCTCTCTAACCTTAACCCATCCACAAGTTTTGTAGAAATAATCCAGATTTTTTAATTGTGATATTGCAGAATTGTCCAACATCAATGTTCTTACCTGGCAGAAGATTTTGAGTTCTGACAGGAACTGCAGTAAACATCTTAATGAAGAGAATAAATAATGTGACAGCCCCAAACCCAAACCGATCCGACAAATCCGAACTCTAAAGCTTTCCCTTCAATTTATTTTAAGCTGGCACCTGTTGCTTTTTCAGCTTTGAACCATATGGGGGGGGGAAACCTCTTATTAAAACCTAATTGACTGAAAAAATGGTACATTCACAAACTTCAGGGTTTCATGGATCATTTCAGCCTTTCAGAAACAGAACATCTCATGGACAAGAAGTCTCTACATCTAATTGACGAACTGTTTGTCTGTGCTTTTAAAAGTTTTCCCTGCGACCATTTTCAAAACGTCTACTGTTTAGTAATGATTTGCTCATGCTGACGTAAACTCCACTTTAATGTGCAAGAAATTTCAAAATAAGTGCTGCACTTCCTGCTATGGACAGTCTCCTCTGGGAACAGTAGCTTTTTCAATAGAAGCAATGCACATTTACACTGTGGGTCTGTGAAATGATCTGTCTTCTTGTATTGTCCACATAAACTGGGGAAAAAAACTGATCTGTCATCATTGCTGCTGCCAAAATGCTCTTAAAATCAATGCATGTGTAATTTTATGTGATTCTCAGGTCCCGTAAAGGATTTTGAAGGGCCCGTATTTCACATTTATCCTCAGTTCCGCCTCATCAGATCTTTGGGAGATAATGGCAGGTATTACCGGCGTTATAGGTCTGTTTCTTTTGATGCTGCCGCTGTGTGGTATTTTTAAATCACACCCCTTCAGAAGAGGCTTTGAAGTGGCACAGTCTGACATAATACAGACACACTTAAGTTGGTAAGTCCTTGTGTTTATTGATTGGTTGATACCAGAATTTCTCTGGTTCTTTTCGGGTCCAATCAAAACGTGCTTCTTCGGTCTTCCACCACGATGTGTCGTACAAGAAAGCAATTTTTTTATATAGATTTGAGTTGGAAAACAACATTACTGACATGAATTGGTTTTCCACTGTAAACTCATCCTGTGTGTGTGAGCCAGCAGGAACAGTAACACTGCCTCCCCTGCTTGCACACTGCTGCCCCCTTATACTTCATGACCACAACCATGACTACTTTTGGGCATCCTGACCTCACTGTTACCTAGCAAACCAGCTGGCCATGATTATGTAGCATGGAGACTTTGGCAGCGGGGGCTGAAGAGCCATCTGGAGCTGCGGGAGTTTTGTCCCAGTGGGACGGTCAACCAGTGTGCCAGCAGTGGTGAGAGTTCAGCAACGTCGATGCACAAAGAGAGTAAATATAGTCTTGTGTTGTATTAAAGCCCTGCTGTGTGTAAAAGCATGCATGAATGACATTAACTAGTGGGTGAATATGGCAGGGACAGTCCGGGGTTTCTCTGCTGCTTCGCTGGCTCAAAGGTGCAGAGAGCATCCAGGTGTCACCTCTCAGGTAAAGTTTCTGTTGTTTTAGGCTAAATTTATTCCTCAAACCACAAGATCCCACCTCATATTCAGAACAATGAAAAATGTTCCTTTTTTTTCGGGATTATACAATAACAACAGGTAGGAAGCAGAATTTCTGTCAAAGAAAGTCAAAAATTAACTATAATTTGAGCAGAATCTGATGAAGAAACAGTTCTGAAAATATGTCAGAAATGTCGGTGGATTATTTTGCAGAGGTATCATCTTACCTTAGCATGCTAACCTGACCAACTAACCAAACCTGGCCTACCTGTCTTGTAGTACTACCTTGTACCTTAAAAGGCAATGGTTTGATTCCTGTTGATTTAACTTGGATATGTATGCAAACAGCGAGTGCTCAGCATTTTACAAGCTCTTAGCTTTTTCAGTCAATTTAATTAACAAACCAACAAAATATCAAAAAATTAACTATTCTGACACCTATATTTCTTCTTCTTAACAGAACAATACAGCCGTACATCTAAATGTAAAACACAATGCATTCAAACTCTGCAGCAACAACAAAACTTACCACAGCTGTCTTTTATTCCCACGATTCCAACCATCAACAACTCTATTTTGGTCTAAACTAACCCTTATTCACTGAATCAGATGTGGAAACCTTCCTCTTACTGTCATTGCTTCTCCTGTCCTGCCGTGTCTTCGTAGTCCCTGCAGTCTGAGTCCTGGTTGCAGATGCTGTAAATCACCTCGGTTCTGTGATCCCTGATGTTGATCTGGCCTCAGTCCGTCTCGGAGGCTGTTTTTGGTCCTGATCTAGCTTCACTGCCTGCAGTGTAAACACCAACAATCACCCGGTGCTCCGAGCTCCTGGTCCAGGCAGATTGGTCAACTAATAAAGCCACTAGCTGCACGGCTAACTGAGCTAACAGTCGCTTCTAGCTACAGCCAAAGATAGCAACAGCAAACTGTATAATGAGCAGCAGTTAGCAGTCGCCCCTTTCTACCTTAAAGGCTTTTAAACTTCTTTCACTCTCCACTGCTTGCATGTTACCTTTTTTGCTTAAATTACTGCTATTAGACACTTTTTAAACTGCCATTTTAAGGGCATTTCAGTGTTCCCTAGTTGTCAAAAACAGCAAAAACCTTTTCTTTGACTTATTAGGAAGAACTGTCTTATTTAAATCTAGACTGTGTACATAAAGTGAATTGAGAGCAAATTTAATAAGAGTTTCACAATGTGACAGATAGTTTAAATATTTAATAGTGACAGCCACAGTGGATATAAGGGAAGTGAAATGGCTCCAATTTAGGATTCACTATATTTAACACAATTAACCGCATTTAACCAGCCACTAAGTGACTTAACTTGTTGTGTTAATTAGATTTGACTGTTTTAGATGAAACTTAAATGATGCTGTAAGAGAAACAGGGTCACAGCAGCAGCAGAAACAGAGACAGCGGGAATGAAAATATGATATTTAGTGAGAATGCAGGTAATTAATGACGGAACATAATGAGAGTTTCTCGACAGAGGGACGGCGTGGAGTCAGACGGGTCAGTACAGTAGATGTGGTTATCAAACAGACAGATGTCAGAGCGGCTGAAAGAACAGTGTTTGCAGAGAATTTTATTTCCACCATAATCTGAGTCACAGTTTGATTCTGTCTTTATCTATGGTTTGTCATATGGCCCCATGCCTGTCCTCTTCTCTATCCACTGTCCACGCTGACTGCTTACGGCTGAACCCTGACAGCAGGCTTACAGCGGCGAGGTCAAACTCAAAGCCTGAGCCTCAAAGGGCCACGCGGCGAGCGACGGACACAGCCGCAGATTACTGTCTGGCCGGGCCGAAGGAGGACAAAAGGAGTGGACTGTCACCGGGTCCTTTTTTTTTTTTTGAACGTTTTGAACGTTTCAACGCTGAGACCCGGCCGGTTTTTGAAGTTGAGTCTTATCGTGGCGAGCTGCACGGATGAGCTGCTCTGTATCCTCGCTTTTATCAGATCAGATGGTGACAGGAGGAGCGTTAGCAGTAGCGATTCAGCAACTTGGAAAAGCTGCTGGGGGACATAAAAAGCTTCCTGAGAGACGAGGACGACTCGGCTGCTCTCATCTTCTCTAACTAACGTACCTTTACACGTCCTCATGTGTGTCCTGTAAAAGAAGAGCTTGTTTGCAATTACTCATTTATGTATTATGTGTTACATATACAGAGGCAGTGACGCTCTGGGCCTCATGGCTGCAATATGAGCAGTTAGATGCAGTTTCTATGAAAGGGGTGTGAATATTTCAGTGTACCCTGATGTTCCACATGTAGCTTGTTTTAGCATTTAAAGATTTTCAGCAGTGTTGCCTTCTCTGCCCTGTGTTTCTCTTGTGTTTTCTCCGTTTCCTCACCGGCAGCACAGTGTGTCTGCTGGATGAGTTTTCAACAGTGTGGGGGATGTTCATCTTCACATACAGCACAATGTGCTTTAACCTAAACTTTGCTTGCACAACTGTTCATGTTTTCGGGTAAAAAAAAAAAGAAAGAGGCTATAGTTTCTGATAAAATACAGCCTTAAATAGGCTGTGGCTTTTAAAAAGGAATAACTCAAAGTTGTTTGTTTTGCTATGAACACATTTGGAGCTGAAACATTAAGCTGATCGGTCAGTTAGCTGATCAACAAGCTCCTCAAATATGAGGATTTTCAGCTTTTCTCTGTTAAATATTTGGGATTTATCACTAAACACACAATTTGAGGATTTAGTATTAAGCTGAGGGAACTTATAATAGATATTTTTCACTGTTTTCAGACATTTTGTAAATCAAACATTCAATTTGGATCAAGAACATAATCAGCATAATAAGTGATAATGAAAACAATCGTTGGATTCAGTCGTAACTATTAGATTATTTTCTGTTTCAGATGCAAATGTCATTCTGCTCGCTCGCTCCTGTTTGTGGCTTCAGAACTGTAACCGTTTCAGCTCTTTATTATTGTTTATTTTCTTGCAAACAACATTTAATCACCGAGTGAAATCAGCATTAACAGACTCAGACCGAAGCACTGAATTCTGCTCTGAATCACATCCACATTAACGTGTTCAGATGCAACAGATTGTTGTTTGTGTAACAGGTCACAGGTCTGTAATCAGATCCGTGGGTGCCCAATATTGTCACATATACCGTCACACTGACACCAGTACGAACGTACACATGTCCATATGCGCCTCTTCCCTCCTGCATGCTCTTCATTCCTGCTTTCATGTGTGTTCTCAGATGTTGTGGGTGGTTTCTGCTCCTCTTGCTCGCCTCCAAATAGCTGCACTTCCTCTCTGACGTAACCACAGCCCTCAGCTGCAGCTCACACTTGGAAAAACGCAGGTTATTGGCTACGATGGAGGAATTAACCTGGAGAGAGTGGATGTACCTTCAGGTGAGAAATTAATTGAGCCTGTAGATTTTGGTTGCAGGGAGATTCCTTGGCTGATAGGCCGGCGTTGTAGCTCCCTGACTGTGTATCCTCCTTTTCAAACACCCAAAGAACATTTAAACAGCAGTTTGTGGAGCACACTGAATAGAGAGGCATTAGGTCTGAGGAGTCAGACTTCATATATGTGCCTGTCTGCTGCAGTCAGCCTGGTTTTCCCTCAGTAGAGCTGATGACTCCATAACCACATCCACGAGGCAAAGCGATGTCAAAAACCAGAAAATCACAAGTAGCACTTAAATTATCCTGTTTCATTTCTGAACTGAGGGAAATAAAAATCTTCAGGATGTGTGTATATGTGTGTGTGTGTGTGTGCGTGTGTGTGCGCTCTGTGTTTTCATGTGGGGCAAGGTTTCCATAGAGACTAGGCCAGCTAATCCGACGAGCTGTGGAAGACGGAGAGAGCGGGTCTGAAGTGCTCAGCATTACGGCGGCTTCTAAAAGCTCCCTGCCTCTCAGCGCCTTAGTCTTCATTACCTCCACATCCCCTTTTGATTGGCTGCGTTTATCCTGAGTACCCCCAGGTTTGGGAGGGAGGCGTAACCCCATACAGTCCCCGCCACCGACAACACGCACCACCGGCATCGTTCAAGTTGTCATAGCAACCCCCTGAAGGCAAGAATTTGGACTCATAAACTAGATATTGTATCATGTTCTGCACCTGGTAGTTTGAAGACAATACACAGTTCTCCTCTGGCCCTGTTACACACCACAAATTACAGAAAAACGGTACAAAAGAGTGATTGCAGTGTGCGGTTTACAGTTGTTAAAGTGATAAGAAAAAAGAAATTTGCACGCCCTTGGATGTGCTGAGTGGCACGATGATTTGGCATTCTGTTCGGGCTGGACGGGGTTCGGTTTGTGCAGCACTTTGGCAAGCGTTCAGTCATCCTGTGATTGAAATGGAAAATTAGCTGGGGGTCTTAAGCCCCTCCGCTCGGGCCGTGCGGCGCCCAGTGTGTTCACATTGCTTATCTGGAGTCAACTTGGACACTCAGGCTCAGTTAAAGGGGTTAAACAAATGCTGGCATGACACTGGAGCTTTTCCATTATGCTCGAGTGACGGATTCAGAATTTCATTCAGCAAAACAACAATGAAAATATACTTCCTGTAAACTAAAGTTCTGCATTTAGACCTTACGTAAAGCTTTTTTTTAAATATATATATTTACCTTTTTATTTTTTTGCTTTTTGTCATTTGTTTGTTGGTTGCTTTTAAGCATCAGAACAAACTTAAAAAACAAAACTGACAAACTTTAACTTTATAAACTGGCATCACTGGCACTCGTCTGGAGCAGTTTTTTGCCACCTGATGACTTTTTTAGATCTGTATCGGCTCTGGTTTGTCCTCTCCACCAAATCCCAGGTGAAATGTTGGGCTTTTTAAACTGGTTAATGTTCTGTTTGGTTTAAAAACTCTGTCTGTTAGTTGTTTCGTGTTGGCCAAGAAGAGACTGGAAGTATTAAAATGCATAAAATGGAAGCACTTATGTAAAGTGCAAACACCTCAGAGCTGTATTCAGTCCAGGTTTGTGATCGATAAACTCAGTTCTCACCACAGAATACAGACACCATGAAAATGTGCATCTAACCTCAGGATCACCAATATATGTCCTGATTTAATGTGGATTAAAAAGAAAAAAAAGGAAAGAAAAACACAAGTTTATCGACCATTTTTATCAGCACTACATGTACGCAACTCTCAGTCCTACGGATGTTACTGTGTATTTATTTTATGCACAAGATAAACACACAGAAAGCCCGTTAATGCACAAACACACCCACAGGACATCAATGTAAATAAACAGATATGTATCAATGCACTTCAGAGGATGTCCTACACTTACATTAAAACCTGTAAAATCTGCACAAGAGCTCACATTTGAATTATGGGAGCCGTAGTCTTGATCCACACTGGACTGAGCAGAAACCAGTGGGGGATTTTAACACAGTGGCCGGAATCAAACTGCAGGTAATAAAACTCTCTCACCCCAAAAGACACCGGGTCCTGTTTTGTGGCGCCGCAGCTTGATGTTTGCCTCACCTTGAAACCCGCCGCGTGGCGCCCGGTGCCGGGCACAGGTGAAAGGAGAGGCGCGAAGAGGTGGGAGGTTCATTCAGATGAGGCACAGCAAAGAGAGCTTTTGATATTTTGGTGGAGAAAAAAAAAAAAAAAAGGGGGGGGCTTCAGACTTTGCACAGGGAATAGAAAAAAATCGCAGAGCCGAAGCTTTTTGCTGCCAGTGTGACCATTTCTGTCAACAAGAGCAAAACAAAATACTTTGAGCAAATGCACGGAGATAATGCAATTATGCCTGGAAAAAAAACAAAAAACTATTAATTTAACACTCCCCAGCCAGCAGATGCATTTAAAATTGGCATCAAAAATATTGTTTAATTGGTTAAAACAGGAATAAATTAATATGAGTGATTCTTTCAGTCTCTGTTGTCCACAGCTGCTTTCGGCTGACTGAGCGATGCGATCACTGAAACACTTTCACGTCAGATTATTTTTTATTATTTTCTGTTATAATGGAGGACTTTTAAATAACAAACCTGAGCTTTGTGTTCACATTGTGGAGCCGTTGTTCCAACAATAAGCACGTATAGATTACATCACATGCTCTTCATCTAAAGCTGCAAACATCCAAAATGCTTAATGTTGCTTTAAACTAAACTTTAACTGGAAGCTTTTAACATTAAACTTGTTTCACTGCAGACCTTAACCTAAAGCTGCACCACGGTCAGTTCAGGCACCAGCTAAAAAGTCAGTGATTCCCCTTCAAAGATTTGTACTTCAAAGTATGCACACACACACACACCCTCACACACACACATTGGTCTCTCCTGGCAGGAGAAAATGCATTGGTCACCATTATTTCATTCCCAAAAGGCTATGCTTTCATCTTGACTCAGCATCCACTCTTTATTTCTTTCTTTCTCTCTAATACACACATGCAGAATCACTTGCTGAAAGCTTTTCATCCTGTTCTTTCACACTTTCTTCTCTTCTCATTTCGGATTCGCCCTGACCTGCATACTTTTTATTCCCCAACAAGTTCTTCAACGCTCACCTCTTTTTGTCAGCTTCCTTTCTGCCTTTACCTCCTTCCTCCTCTCACACACACTTCTGTGTGTCTGTTGCTTTCACCACTTTTCTCAGGATTTTTTTTTTTTTCCGATTGCTCTCGTTCTGTGTAAAAAAAAATTCAATATTTTAAATTCTGACAGTTTTAATTTGAAATATATTGTTGTTAGTGTGGAGAAAGTTTGACGCTGAAATGATTCACTGTGACACCAGATCATAACAACAGAAATAAAAGCAACATTGTTAATAAAACGGGGCTGATTTAAGCGTTTTGTGAGTAGGATTTTCTTCAAAAATAGCTGTGACAGGCCGTGAATTTCTTCCAGTTAACTTATCTAACTTTTTTAAAAGAAAACACTCGGGCTTAACGTCCAAAAGTGCAGTATTATTGATTATGTTGCACTGGCTTTTTGAAGTCATTTTATGGTTGCATTATTGCACATTTGAGGCTTTAAAGAAAGTGTAAAGATCAACAGAAACGTCTTTTGTTGTGCCGGTGAAGGCCGACACAAAGCTGCACAACATCACTGTGTTTACAGCTTTTTTTTTTTAATGTCCAGAGTTGAAACTGGGAGTCGTGTCATTACAGACCCGACTGCTGTAAAGACACCAAAGTTTCTCTCTGCAGAAGTTTTTTGTTTGGCTGCTAACAAGCGCTGGAAGCTTTTGGTTGTGCGAGTTTAAAGACGACGGCTCTGTTTTCATAGGATTTCATAGTTTGTTGAGTTGTTTTTTTTTTTAAAAAGAGAAGACTGCAAAGAAACTCAGCAGGTTTTCTCAGAAGTACAATTGTATAACAGTTATATTAGTTTTCCTGTCATGAAATGATGCTTTTTGAAAATACAGCTGTCCTTTAAACCATGAGCTTTGATTTAAAAGGATACTTACTTCTATTTTTTTCTAATAGTTTTGACCTATAATCAAACGCAAAATTATACTGACATTCAAACTTAAGTATGAACTGAAGTGTTTCAGGTTGCTTTGCTATCGAGAAACATTTCCAAAGTGGGGAGGAAATTACAGCGTTGCCTCTTCCTCTTCGCACTGCAGTTAAATCTCTGACATAAAAAAAAAAAAAAAAGCTCCACAAATGTTGCTGAATTCCTGTAGATATATTTTCATGCACCAGCGCAGCAACGGTCCCCAAAGTCAGTGGCCACAGGAAGCAGGAGCTGCTTCATTATAAAAGTCTTGCAATAACATCCTGGCCAAAAGCTTTAATTATAAAGTGCTGTATTCTTGTTTACAGAAGTTTAACTGTGACTTTATTGCAGCTCCGAGCAGCAGAAATGGGAAAGCTGTGAATTTGTCACCTGTGTTAATGGGAACACTGACTTAAAGCTCATTTTAACCGTATTTTTTGATATTCATTTGATGTGGAAATATGAATACAAGGGGCTTTAAACATATATTTTGTCTTTTTTGGTGATAAACTGTTGCTTTACCATCAGCTCGGTGTCAGTCCGGCCTAATCGTACATTCCCATAATGTATATCGGAGACTCTAATTAGAGTAAGGTCGGCCTGGTAAAGTGGTAATAGCTTCCTATCAACTGCACCATCATAAATTATGTAGAGCAGCCATGAAATGATATTTATGGTGGTGGCTATGGCTGAAGCAGCTATTAGCCATGCTGGTTAGCAAATGAAACCTCCCCGTGGTCTTTAAATCTCTCTGAGGAGATGATTCACGGTTACTGAGAGAGAGACCAGAGGAAGAGGAGGTTGCAGGGGTAAAGATTATAACCTCCACTAAATCTTGCATGTCTTGCCTGTGTGATACTGCGAGCGTACACGTGTGCACTTGTGCTTTTCATGAACATTTGTGTCCTCGCTGGCATTAATGTGAACCCAAGTGTGTATTTAATTGGTGGCTGTGGTGCTCTCTTTTCCGGAACCGTGTGTGCTTGATGGGCGCTGTGCTCACACACACACACACACACACATATACACACACACACAATGCCAGCTATAAATCCATAATGGAGGGAAAGACAATGGCACGTGAGGTAATTTCTGTCCAACCACACCCACCCGGGCTCTAATTGCACTGCAAGGCATGTAAAGGAAAATCAGCGGCTGTGCAAGGAGACTGTCAAACGCTGGGAACACTGTGGCTCTGACAACTTTAATTGGTAGTTGTCTTGTATATCCCTGTCTTCATTAGCAGCCCAAGACTACCTGCTTCTCCTCCCACACACGCACACAGACTACACACACACACACACTCACACGCAGACACAGCTATTGGTGAAAAGGTCATTAGATGTGCTTGGTTTAATAGCAGATTGTCGTCTGGATCTGCCTGTGTTCCACAGACAACCAGAGGTATTTTTATTCACTTAATTCAGATTTTGTGAATACCTGCTTCTATCCGTCGTAGTGAAAGCTGCGGTTTATGAAACACTGACAGGAAGCTTTAACTGCCTCCATCCTCTGAAGAAATTTTAAAACTAGCAAAAACAGAAAAAAAAAAAAATGCTGTTTAATAGGCTGAAAGGAAAGAGCGTCGCCAAAGAGTTATATTTTCAATCTCTGCTAAAAACAAAGCATTAAACCTTGATTCAAGTTGTGCCTCCTGGTCCTGCACTTGTCATTCATGCAAGCATCCAAACAGGCGTTTAAAAAAAAAAAGCAAAGAGAGAAGAGCTCATGATAACAAAGCAAAGAAAAAACAACAGAGAATCGCAGGTCTTTAATCAGCAAAAGTGCAGGTTTGGAATAAGAAGTAGAGTCAGAGCTTCTTCAACCAAACCAAATAAATACTGAATAATTTTCTGTTCTTTTGTGTTTTAGTTTGGTAAAATACTACAACATTAGTCTCCTTTATACTGTAACTGTAACTGTAACTGTACATACGTCACCACCACCTGTGAATCAGAATATAGTTCTACATCTAAAGCATGTTGAGAAGAAACAGAAGGCTCATTTAGTTCTTCAGCAACATTTCTGTGACCTTCACCGACCAATGAGAGGATTAAGGACATGATGTTCGTAGACCGAGAAGCTCTCACCTCAGATCATTAACACGATCATGTGAAGCTGCGAGCAGGAGGAGCGACTGCTGTGGCCGTTTGCCTTTTTCATGATCACCA
The DNA here is from genome assembly GCA_029814665.1 of Acanthurus lineatus. Classification (NCBI taxonomy): domain Eukaryota; kingdom Metazoa; phylum Chordata; class Actinopteri; order Acanthuriformes; family Acanthuridae; genus Acanthurus; species Acanthurus lineatus. The sequence goes on from JAPZDV010000015.1 coordinate 16,797,971, forward strand.
GGAAGGAGCGAGTACACCATCACCTGTACCTGCTTCTGCTCCACCAACTGAATGATCTGCATCCGTCTATCTACCCTCTGTGAGGAGGATTACAAGTTACTTTTTGATTACTTTTTAAAGCTGAATGACGCAGTTTGACTGCTCACACCAGGACAGACACAAAGATGGAGTCTCACGCTGTTGAATAGGACGCACTCTGTCAACAAAAGGCCTCTTGAGAGAAGTGCTGCACGCCACCACGCAAACATTCAGCCGCTCCGTCCGACATAAAGACACAAAGATAAGGGCGTGTCTGTCATTGACAGTATGAATGTGAGTCCTGTAAGCTGTGCCTGCGTTCAAGGCAGCCACTCGAGGTGGCCAGAGAGAAGCCATGCATTATTGAGGAAGGGCTTAGGGGGGGTAAGAGTGGATTAGTCTGATATTAACCTCCAGAGAAAGAGAGAAAGGGAAGGGGATGACATGATGAGGATCACCCCTGGCCATTTAAACTGCTTTAATTAAATCCTGGATGGAGAGGAAACCACTCAGACTTGGAGAATGAAGGAGAAAGACGAGACGCTGCAGATGAAGAAGAAGAAGAAAAGGATGAAAATGAGGAACGGCAGAGCGGCGGTGAAAGAGACTGATTGGAAAAAAAGGGAGAATAGGAAATAGGTGAGGAAAGAAAAAGGATGAGACCAAAGGAAAAGTGTGTGTGTGTGTCCGTGTGTGTGTGTGTGTGTGCTCGCTTGCAAAAACCTCCCACTGTGATGAGGCAGACTAATGAGTTAGCCTTTTGCCATGCCGGTCACATGTGTGTGTGGCTGACAGGGACCGGGGCGAGCTGATAAATCAGCAGCAGAAATGAGATTTATAAAAACCTGATCTCCATCTCAACCTCCTGCCTCGCTCCCCGGCCGCCCTGTCACCTTGCTATCTTCATCTGCAGAACTTGGAGGGGCGAATGCAGGGGTTTGGGGGGCGGGGGGGGTGTTCATATGATGTGTACTGAGAAGTGTAAGCGTCTGTAAAAGAAAGAAAAATTGCATATTAGTGTCCGGCGTTTTGTGCATCACATGGCTGAGCTGATGACTAATTAACAGAAGGAGATGAAATAGCTGCCGATATACTCTGACCTATGTTGATTTTTAATTGGATGACAAATTAAAGGCTCTGTGTTATCGATCATTACCTGCACCAGGAAGGCCTGCTGCAGCGGTCGCTGTTGTGTCACACATTCACATTTCTTCCTCTTCAACCCCACCGGCCTTTACTTTTTTTTTTTATCAACACATAGTCAGACGACAGCGTCTATTTCTGTCTCATTACACTTCCAGTAGAGCATGATGGGAAGTTTGCTATAGGAGAAAAGATGGATTGACTTGTTGGTTATGATATTTTATTACTGAGCTTTAAATAAAACTAGTTTGATTAAATGATCTTAACACAAAGTTTAGTCGCGGTTTCATCTGATCCCTCTGTTTTTCACAGGTAGAATTATTTTTGTCAAGTTTTGAAGACCTGACGATGTGATGCAATTGGATTGAAAGAATCAACAAAAATATAATAACATTATGAGCCAAGGACATCACACACATTTTCAACAAAAACTGAATAACAGCTTAGGATTGATTGCAGGACTTTTGCATTGTTGCATTAAACTGCAGGATGGTGTTATTCAGTTTGTCCACCTGTCCTAAAACTAGTCCATTAAAGAAATAATATTATAAATAGATAAAAACCAAGCTGCAGAAAATTTAAGACCAAAGTTGGATGTATTTTAAAGTGAGATTGCAGATTTGTTTCCCTGCTCACTGAATGTCTGATCTGTGAAGTCTGATCTGCATTTATCTCCAAACTAGAGTCAAAAACTCGGGGCTTAAAATCCTGACTGTCTCGTGTGTCCCTTCGCCCCTCTCTGATCAGAGTGACAAAATAATTTAAGCCACTGAAAGTTGTGCGAGCACACACACACACACACACAATCCAGACTGAAGCCTAAACACATAACGAAGCACACAAACACAGCTTAAAGCACTTCATCAGACTCATCCAGGGTCTTAAATGTAATTTTGTCTCTATGTGCTGTGTACACATCCTCTCAGCATTATCAGTCAACAGTAGAAGTGCAGCTCATTAGAAGTGCTATTACAATATTCTAATAAGAGAAGCCACAGCGAGGCGTGAAGACACGGTGTTTGATTATCTCCACTCCGCCTCGCTGGCTCCACCCCTGCACATCCTGATCCGTCCTCTCTGATTTATCCACAAAGCTCGACGCTTAAATAGGCCTCTGTGTAATGAGCAAGCCTACAGCCAGGTAGAACAAAGCTCAGGAAATGACTGTGAACATCAAAGAATGAGTACACACACTGTGATACGGCACGCAGCAGTTTAACACAAGATGACCACTACAAAGAGCCCATTCCATATTTTATACCCATTTTGCATATTTTGCTTTGTTTTCTAGTTTGATCGAATAGTTAAAGCCTTCTATTGCGATATGTGATTTAAAACTTTTTGATATGACAGAAAGTATATTGTAATTTCCTCATGTTTACGTGAAATTCAACAGAAACTCATCTAATAACCACATTTTCGTGTCTGTTTTCAGCCATTAGGGAGCCATTAAGTTAACATGACTATTCCACATTTCTGAACAACAATCTGCCATGAAGCAGCATTGTTCATTTATGTGCATCATGACTCAAAAACCCCAGATACAAAAGAATCTTCCGATAAATTCCACCGTTTCCAGTTTTAAAGAGGAAAAAAAGAATCTGCATTTACACGGGAAATAAAAAATCTCACAAAGCAAATTGAACTAAAGCTCATAGTTACTATGAAACGTGGCTGAACACACTACATCCATTTTAATCCTTCTACTGTTACTGTATTCCTGCAACCTTGTTGAACAACAAAAGCAGCACATCAGCAGTTCAGCAGCAGCAGCTGAAGTTCCTCCACCATCGTCTCCACTCTGCATCTCTTCAGGCACTTTCAGACATTAGTTTCCAAGGTCAAGAATAAGCTTTCACAAGTTTCATGTGTAACTTAGATAAAAATAGTCTTGAATTCTAAAAAGAAGCCTCAGGCTGCGTTTACACGCGTAAAGGCCAGGCAAAGCGTGGGCCGTCATGCGACCTTTGTAGAAAGCTCTATTGATTAAAAGTGTATCTGTTCCATCAGACAGATTGAAAAATGCAGCTGAAATAAATCCGCTGCGATCGGTTATTGAAACGTGGCCTCATGCTAAGCTAGTGCACAGGAATATAACATCTGGTGAGTGTAGCCGCCCCCCCCTGTGTTTTACAGCAGATTCACCGTGACTCTGCTGTAACACTGACTCATGATGGAAGAGTCAAAGAATCAAAGTCACTGCAGCACAGCAGAGGATGTTGTCTTTCTGTTGTCTTATTCTTGTAGTGGCTATTGAGGCCATTAAGCTGCTAGTCTGTAGCATAGCTAATTTTTTATATAGTCAGTCTTCCAACTAGAAACAACACAAGGGAATTCATACAAACGGGGCACAAAATCCACTTGGATTCGAGGATGAACAGTTTGATTGTAATGATCAAGGGTCACTGTGACCTCACAAAAACATGTTGTCCAGAATTCATACACCAGTTTTGAAAAATTTAATGGAAAGTCTTAATAGGTTATATGATGAGGCAATGACATTTTATATCAAACAGATCAAAAGTCAACTTCACTGTCACATTATTATAATAAAGGATTAAATTATAGCCAGAAATGTGCTCTTGCGTAACTCAGAAACTGAGGGGCAGATTTATGGCCATAATTCACATCTAGTCAGGTTCTGAATCACTCATCTTGGGTCCCCACATCCTCCTGTATTTACATGCGTAGTCCAGCATTCATGACCAAACTGTGGACCTTCAGAAAGTGGTCTGCAGAAGCAGTGATGTTCTCATCACAGTCAAAATGGCGACAACTGAACTCAGGGGAATAAGGCAGCTGTTGGACGAGTTCTAGATGTCTGCACGAAGGGTGAATTTGGGATTACCTGAAACACAAATACCAGTCCCTCCAGGAATTCGCGATGTTGCGATCGCAACAATTAACGAAAATTCTACCAATCTCCGTGAATTCTGCGCGACCTTGCAATTTTGTCCGCGACTTTTCCGCAACTTTGGCCAGCCTCTCGTGAGTTCCACCAATCATAGCAGTCCCCAGCGCAAACGTAATGCACGTACGTCACCGAATTCACTTCCTTGTTTAT
>JAPZDV010000015.1:16820962-16838048 GCA_029814665.1 Acanthurus lineatus
TCTCTTCCTTGACTTCTTTAGTCACCTTCCCAGTTGCTTTTCTTTTCCCATTTTCCTCCTCCCTTTCAGTTATTTTTTTTCTATTTTAATCATCTATCTCTCCTTCGTTTCTACCATAGACTCCTTTCTCCTTAAATGGAAATATAAAGCAGACAGTACATGTGCACGATTGTCCTTCCATCCATCCATCCATCCATCCATCCTTCCCCCCCAGTGACAGAGACAGTACAGGAGCAGAGGGTTTGTTTAGCTGAATGTTGGTCTTGTTTTCTCTGACATGTTGCTCTTTTAACTGACTGAGGTTTTTATAAATTACAGTCTACATTACAGCTTCGTCATATCAGCAGCCTGATGTCCAATTCAGGCCACAAACAGGCGTCTTCAGGCAAGTTCTTCCATTTGTTTCAATGGAAGTAGGAAGTAAGATGTCACACTTTGGTGGCCAATCAGCTGATGTGCTGAACAGAGCTGAACAGCGTCCATCATTAGAACCAATAACTGCATCTTCAGTGTGTGTCTGAGGCGTTGTAGAGGGTTTGGTTGGTGAGGAAGAAGCCAGTCGCTCCTGAAGGCTTCACATCCTCTTTGATCTGATGGATCCAGCGGCTGAAGACGACTTAACAGACACTTTTATAGCCTGCAGCTCAGAAGAGAACCTCTGCACTCCTTCACACTATAGAAGGAGGTATGGTTTGGCTTCAGGCACATGGTCACATGACTTTCATGTCACATGTCTGCTTTTTGAGATGTTTTTGGGTGTTTCATCATTTTTTATGTAGGTGTTGAAATTTGGAAATATTTTTAACTCATGATGGATAAGTCAACAATCATTCAACTTGAACACAAAAGATCATTTGTTTCCTGTTTCCTGTTGTCATTGAATCATGATCACAGTGCCTCATTAACCTTAAAGTCGTTATTACCAGAACATCAATAAACCCTGTATCTTTTATGATTTTTGAATAATTTTAGCTTTTCAGATCATGCAGCAAGTTTAAGGACAAATGATGCCAAAACTAGATGACTGGACATTTCTGCTGTAGTTTGAAAAAACAGAAAGTTGCCACTGAGCTGCTGTATGTAAAAACAATAATTAATCATCAATAAATTGAGTCTAATTGTTGCAGATTGCTGCAGTTTCATCGATGCTGCAGGCTGAAAACTGTATGTTTCATTTCATTTCCAGCTCTCTCAGGCTCATAAAACCTTCTTGTAGCCTTTTCAGATGAAGCTCAGCCGCGCCGTCTTTTATCTCGAACAAAGATGTTTATCTTTATCTTTTTTCATCTGATGGCCGTGATGTATATTTTCTCTTGCTTACTGTTCCAGCCCTGGTCAGTATGTACGGATGCTTCCTTTGAATAGCCACGCTGCTCATGACTAATCACCGACAGAGACTCCAGAGATGAAAGCTGATCACATATGCTCGACAGTCTGTGTGTCAATAACACACACACACACACACACACACACAGAGTGACACCTCACAGAAGAACAAACAACAGAAAGTGTCATGATCCTGTCAACACTTATCATACCATCATCCTGAAACTTCCTGTACATGGCCGATAAAACATGTTTTTCACTGTCCTCTACTTTAAACAAATCTAACAGGAAACCAGCAGCTACATCCAATGTTTGTGTGTGTGTATGTGTGTGTGTGTGGATTTTGCATGCAGATAAATATAGAAAACATGTTTTGGAGTCATATGACCAAGATGGCGGTCACTAAACATCAGCCATATTAAATGTGTCTTCGTAGGCTTCATTGGCTGAAATAAAGCAGAGGTTTCTTTTCGAGGATTTCATCACCGTTCATGGTGATGATGCGGTTATGAGACAGGGACACGAGGTGATCAGAAAGATTTAAACAAATCTGTTCCACCTCAGGACGTTCAGTATGTAACTGCCCTGCAGGATAAGTTGTTTAAAACAGAGACTGTTAACTATAACAACCCTGTTCGAGTCCAGTCAGATACCTTCGCTGCACCTTCTTCCCCACCTTTTACCTCTTATTTCCTTTTCTTTCTCTAATAATAAAGCTTAAACATGGCCAAACAATGTAAAAAAAGTTACTCAAAACATGCTGCTTTAGCATTTTAACTTTCTTTAACTCCGCCTGTCGTCGTCTGTGGCCACATTTTTGCATTGCTTTCACATTCCTCTCGTTATTACTTCCCAATTAGAGGAGGAGTTAATTAGCTGGTATTAAACACATTTTGCAAAGATGCTGTATCTTGTTGTGTTGCTGTGTCTCTACAACTTTATTATCAACCTGATAAACAAAAGCTTTAATGATTAAAACTCCAAAAAAGGGACTCAGTTAGTAAAAAAACAGCAAAAAAACAAAGGAGAACTTTTGGTTTTGTTAGTTATAGTCGTGTAAAACACCAGTCTAGTATGTGGTACATGCAGTTTACAACACCTTCTGCAGGCTATGTGCAGGCCTTTTATCTAAAAAAAATATTTTATATACAAACACAACGTAAGAGTATGAAAATGAAATGAATTCTAAATTGTGTGCATCAATATTGAGTTTAAAAAAAAAAAGACCGTAAACTGGCTGCAGAAGCTGCTTCTAACTGAACAGCTGCTTGCTGTCAGAGGCTTTACGATATCTTGTCTGTTGTACTTTGTTAAGACATGAATATGTACTGTAAAAAAAAAAAAACATGTACGTCATAACAAATATATATGGAAATTACCAGCTGTCAACAGTTAAGTGACACTTTTTAAATATAACAGCTAATTATAACATGTTTATGTCAAAATGTAAAAAAAATATACATATATATTGCAGCGCGCCACAGATGCCTTGTGTCAAGCTTGTGCCCCCGAGTGTCAGTTTAATGCATATGATATATAATTGTAAAAATTGTACAGTATAATAAAAGACAGAAATGATGCAAATCAGCAGCAGAGAAGATAAATAAGAGAGAGAGGGAAAAGGGCAGTTAGATCGCTGCTCCGCGCAACAGATAATCAGGATTGGGAATGAGGATCTTTAATGGCTGTCAATTAAAAACTAATTAGAGGGTGTAAGCTCAGCTAGATCGGCTATCAGTCCATTTATCATCACACAGCTGTCTCAAATACACACACACACACGCACACTCACACACACACAGGCATTATCATATAGACATTGTGTTCGGTATTTTTTTTCAATTATCTCAGCCCTGCCTCTGTTTCTGCCCCTCCGAAGTTTGCACACATGCATGCATGCACGCACACACCTGCACGCTCTCTCTCACACACACACACAAACACACCAACAAAGACAGTAAATACATATGGAGCTCATTCAGCACCAAACCAGCTGTAATAGACACATTCCCTCCTCCATCTCTTTCATTTGCCGGGACAGAATTGCCTCTGAATTGATGGCAAACGGTGGAATTTGACCCGAATGTGTTTCTATAAACGGCTGTGAACAGACAGACAAATGAAAACACATGACCTGATGAAATTGCAGAAAGAATGACTTGCACCATGACAACCAATTAGTAACAAATGGATGTATATATCTCCGGGGCCATCGATCTAACTTCAAAGCAGCGTGTTTAGTGGAAGCACGAGTGTGTGTGAGCTTCTGGTGAGTTTGCATTTCAGGCCCTGTTTAATGTACTCAAACACTTGTTGGTTCAAAAACGTAAAGCTTTCATTCAATTCTGTTCTTTTCTTTTTTAAACGGTGAGATGAGGAGACCAGTAATAATCTTTTCTGTGTAAAGCTGGAGTGTGTTTTGCTTAGCTTAGCAGAAATACTGGACCTGCCTCCCGCCAAATTACGAGGCTCTTTCTTGAAAAAATGCCGACCAACACCTCTGAAGCTCGGTAATTAACACACTATAATTAACCTGTATATTAGCAAAAAATGTAAAAAGCTTGTGGTTAAAACAGTTTCTTGGCAAACAGCAGCAGAGCAAAGTGACTGTGTTCAGCTTTCTGAAGTTTTGCTGTTAACAGTGAGGTTGCCAGGTTTGGTGACATACCCCCTGTGCAGAGACCAAAACATGGACTGTAAAATCTGCCATTTTGCTGGCAAAACAAGCGAATGTCGTGTCTTTAAATGAAGACAAATGAACGTGGGTGTGTTTCATTGTTTATAAATGTAACTTTTACTTAAGTTTAAGGCCAGGTTTTAATATATACCCTGAGGAAACTTTGCATTTAGGTAATCACACAGTCAGACAGAGCACCTGAAAACCCCCAAATCAAATATTTGTTCTCATTAAAGCAGTGTTTTATTGTGGAGTTTGAGGAGGTGATGAGCCACCATCTAAGTTTTACTTTTTAACTTGCTTTTGTGTGTAAGTATATTCTGTGTCTAAGGAGCAAATTAAGCGCTAAATCTTGATTGTAAAGGTGGTTATACATCCAAAAAGCATGAATCCTGTGCTTAATTCCAACAGTTTAATGTTGAGCTCTGCATTAGCAGAGAAGAGCAGCAGATCCTTTATGTGCTGCTTCATAGAAACAGACACTTTCAGCCGTTTGCCCTTAATGTGGCACCTCAATCAATCAGGTCAAGGCAGGTGTCTCTCTTTTGGCAGCATCAGCTGCTTTGTGATCTGAAAATTGCTTTCGCCCTCAAGCAGACATGGGTGAGCATTTATCAGAGACTCATCTCACCCCAAAAAACATATTTCTTCTTCTTTTAAAATCGTGTGTAGATTAAAAACAGCTTCCACGCTCGTCTTCAGCAGGTTTATGGTGAATGTATGATGGTATTTCAGCTTCGGTTCATTAGTATTCACATCTAATGATCTAAAACTCCAGATTAAAAGGTGAATATCATACTGGCTCTTTAACTCTGCAGCTTTCTGTTAAATCGTGTATTAACTAGCACAGAAATAGAGATAAACAAGTTAATATGAGTGGTCGAATTTTGGCATCCTGGCACTTGAAATCAGATCTAAAATGGAAGAACATATCAGAATCCAACTCTAGTTTTTCAATTTGCCTCACAAGACAAAGACAAAAGCTTAAAAAAACTGAAAGGAAAAAGACGGTGCAGTCGTGGACATGCCTTTGATTGACAGGCACTTTGCTGGGAGAATTTTATTTTGTGTTGATCCGTCACAAACACAGCTATTCAGTGTTTGTTTGTCTTTTTTTCAGGCTGCCAGACAGATCTCACATGCATCGTCTTCATGCCAGAGCACAGAGTCTGATGAAGAGTGCTCTGTTATCAGGGAAGAGAAATATGGGACGAATTGATAAAAAAAAAAATCAGTTCTCCCAAAAAGTGAAATTTGATTCCTTTATCGAGGAAGCAGGCACAATGCTTGACTAAATGAGTGGTGGATCAGGACAAAAACGGCCGCTTATTATCTCAATAAAGGAACGAGATGAATAATCAGAGGTGATTAGTTTCATATTCTAAAAGTGAGAAAATTAGAACTTGTACAACCTTTCAATCTGTGTGTGTTTTTAAATGACAAGTGTGCAAACCTGCCAGATTTTCACCAGAGTCCAAAAGGCTAAAAACTGTGACCTAATTCCATAAAACACAAACAACAAACTCGTATGTTTGACGGTGTGATATTGAGGTAGTTAGCATGGAAGAGGCTCCTGTATGTGACTCTGCTGTGTTGGACTGACTGGAAATGATGCAATGTTGCCTTAAAAGAAGCCAACTGAGCTACAAATTGGGACACTGGGGCCAATTTTAAATTTAAAAAACTTCACAAAGAGCGAGTGCTAGGAGGCTTTTCCAAGGATTTAATAGTTTGCTTTTGTTTTCTGTGCTGTTGCCAGACTTTCCACCACTTACAATCAGTTTGTCTTGTTTTTTTTCCAGCCACAAGTTGCACTGAGAGATTTGGAAAAGCACAGTTTGGCTAGTTACGAGCTCGTGCTGCCAGCTGTGTGTTCCAGCTGCTGATCAACACTTTGACTTTGTCACGACCTTTGTTAGACATTTATAAATAATATTAATCTCATTCATTAGTTCATTAATACGCTATCAGACCTGAAACATGTCACTTTATAACTCCACTTCCTGCGTCCATGTGAGCTGGATTCAGTCCAAAGAGCTCAGCAGGTTAAATCCATCCTGCTTTTTTAATCCGAATCTAAAGATAAAACGAGATTAAAGCTATGCTAAAAGAAATACTCTCTCCTTTTCTCCGTTCACTTCAGCTGAAGCCTTTCATGGATTCATTTCTAATTTTCATGCGTCTCCCATCTGCTTGAGAGTCAGAACCAGCAGACTGTGAGGTCAGAGGTCACTCCTCCTAAACCCTGACCTGATTCGACTTTTGGCAAAAGAAAAACATTTGTTTCATATTCAGAAATTGAGAAGCTGCTTTTTTAAAAATATGTTTTTTTCATTGTGCGTTGTGATACTCTAAAAGTTTTTGCTCACTCTGCCCAACATTCATGTGTTCATCCTCACTGCATTTCATTGGACTGAAGACAAAGATGATGACTGATAATGATGACCATGCAGAAACTTTAAAAGTCACATGTTGTTGTCTAGTTTATGACTTTTTATTACTCTGCAGATTTTACGATTTGTCAGATTTTCTGTTTGGTCGTTTAAGGCGGTATGACTGACCCTCTCATTCAACAGCAGCAGGAACTCTGGGACACTTTGCTCCCTCCAAATTGCTTATTTTCAATGATGCCGCGCTCTGTCATCTGCCTTGTCAACATCTGTCGCTATGGGTTTGCTGCCTCCTGTGTGTGTGTATTTGTGTGGTGTCTAGACAGGAGAAGCCTAATCTATTTTCCATGTTCCCATCCGGTCCTGTTGGAGCCTTTGAATGGCAGATAAACAGAGCGGGGCCAAGGCTGAGGCTTCATCAAGAGGATTAATTCTGCAAGTCTTATCTCCAGAGGAGCCTCTCTGCCTCCCTTTTTCTCTTTTCCTTCCCCAAAGGCATCGAGGGCTCTCACCGCGAACGACAGAGTTCACTCCCAGTTCACACACTTTACTGTACGAACCGCTGCCACAAGCTCAAAAGCACACAACACACACACACACACACCGCCATTTGTGTGGCGGTTTGGTGACTGTGTGGCGGTTTGGTGAGTGTGTGAGTTGAGGTTGCGTATGGATGTCAACGCACCGCCCATGTAAAAAAAAAAAAGTCCATTTGCTTTCTTTTTCTTCCCCTGCAGAGTGGATTACTGTCAGATGGAATAAACGCAGACAACGAATGCAAACAGATTAATTATGAAAAAGATGGAAAATGGAGCAAATATAATGAAGTAAGACAAAAATCAAATACAAGTATTAAAATATGTCGTGTCTGCTGAGGACGTCTTGTTTATGCAGGGACGCTGCCAGAGAGAGCGCGATTGTCACAGTGTGTCTGCACAACATTTAAATATGAAAGGAAGCTGGATATAAAATGTACATTATCATCAATTTTAAAAGACTGAATCCCAGAAATCTGCGAAACGAGGACGAGCTGAAAACTTATTCAACTTGTGGTAAATCACGTTCAATTTGTTAACTTGTGGACAATCAGTGTGCTGTCAGTTAAGGATAATTTTATGCTGTAAATGTTTGATTTTCATTTGCATACAAACTGTTTTTTAATATTATTTATTATACAGTATTAAATGACCGGACCAGAATTTACATAAAATATTAATTCCGGGCCAATTTAATTCAAATCTAATAGTACATAACAAACAAACAGACGCAGAAACTGCAAATTAAGATATACAGTCACAAATTGAGTGTTTTGGCAAAATGATAGATGACGGTGTTATTAGGCAGGTGGTGGCTGTGCTTTGGTAATGTATGTAATCAGTAGCTGAGCACACTAAAGTATAGACTGTGAGAAGAAAGACGTAGAAAACGGTGATTCCCACAAGCAGTCAGCATGAGCGAGCGGCGCTGTGCTTTTTATCACTTCCTCCATTATCAGGTTTGTCATTATTGGTTGTTTTTAATCATCAATAGGTGATAGGTTATCTCTCTGTGTCAGCAAAAAACCTCCTAGATGGAAAATGAAGCCAATGCTTAAGTGCCATAACCTGAAGTTCCTTAAATGGCCACTTGAGGCTCTCTCCAAAAGTGTGTCTATCTCCTTAGAGTCACATATTAAAATGCCTCATGCATCCAGAGTAATAAACATGATTACAGTCTGATATTTTTTAAAAAATATGGCTCATTTCTCCATTCATGATTTCAAAAACCCAAGATGCACTTCTTCAAAAGGGTTGTTCAGGTACTCGTAGTTGGCGTCACGATCGTCCACAGACTAATGATTGGCGTCACGGACACTCTGTCACTCATTGTTCAGTGTGCGGTCAGAGGCCATTGTGCTCTGCTGGGAAACAGCTGATTGCTCATTATGGGTTGCGACTGAGTTTCTGCCTCCAGCTGAAGGAGCTGACGCATCTCAGGTTCTTGTTGAGGATAATGATGCACAGGTCTGTCATGGTGAAGAGGAAGCTGCGCCTGAAGGCCAAGATCTCGATTTACAAGTCAACCTCCGTCTCCAAATTTCACTTTTAGTCGTGAACTTTGGGTAATGACCAAAAGGATTAAATCGCAGATACAAGCAACCAGAGTGAGCAGCTGAGCTCACCTTCAGAGATATGGTGAGACATCCAGGAGGAGCACATTCGCTTCAAAATGGGCCGGTTGAGGTTTGATGAACATGCATAACTGGGAGGAGACCCCAGGGCAGAGCCACCACTTGCAGGAGGGATTACATATCCCATCAGGCCTGGGAATGTGTTGGCATCCCCCAGGAAAAGCTAAAGGATGTGGCTTGGGAGATGGACGTTTTGGCTTAGCCTGCCTGGTCTGAACGTGCAGCGAGGCTGGATTCCACTCTGCAAAATGTAACTGTCTGATAAGATGAAAGGTAGGCAGGACAGGAATTAATGTTTAGAGGAAAAGCTGCAGGAGTTTGCATTAAAAATGAACGTGTGACAGCAGTGAACGGCCAGAATTGCCTGAATCATGAGGTAAATCCTTCATCTGCCTTGTTATTTCTCGTGTCAGTTTGAAAGGATTAAACTTGACTTCACACTGATGGAGCAAAACCATAAACAGGAAGTGGTAACAGTCCCCGTAGTGTTTGAGTTCGTGATTTGCCTTTGATTCCTCGAGTTGCATCTTCTTTTATTAGCCAAACTCTTTAAAATCCCAGAATTCCATTCAAAACATGCACTGAAATGTTGCTGTTTTTAGCAACTCTTTGACCTTATTTAAGTTTCATTCTTCATTCAGAAGCCTGTTCATTTCTCTTTCATTCACTAGGTTGAGTTGGCTGTTAAGTGTGTGTGTATATGATCCTGTGTGTGTGTGTGTGTGTGTGCCTCGTAGCCGTGAGGCAGCAGCTGACGATAATCTCTCGGAGGGGTCGATGTCGTGGTTGTCACGGCGATCTTCCCAGGGCTGATGTTGGCTGACGGCTGGTGTCACCATTGCTTTCCATCACTGGTCCTCTGATGGCTCTCATTTCTTTCTGTGTGAGAGTGTGTGTGCGTGTGTGTGTGTCTGAGTGTGTGTCTACACGTGTCAGCCGGTGTATAAACTGTGTTTGTGCGTCTGCGTGTGTGTGTCTGATCTCTCGTGTGGATCTGTTAAACACAATTTTAAAATTGAAGAAACACAAGCGAGCATCTCTTAACTGCAAATCAGCCCTATTTTCCTCTGTTTTATTAAGTATTTTGGTGTTATTGTGTTTACAGGATCATTTCCTTTTTTCCCCTTTAAACCTGCACTTACTCGCCGCTGCAGGGCATTTCCTCCTCCAGGATCGATAAACATTCAACTTATCGTACACGGTTTTTAATTATTTCCCCGGACGTGGAGCTGAAGTACACACTCGGCACGCCCTGACTGTCCACTCCAGTCAGCATCAGTGGCCAGTTCTCCGAGTTCGCACCACCAAATGACACCAGCGGAGCTCATATTTATTTCTGCTCAGTGTAAAATAGCAGCTTGTCCGGCCTCAACAATGAATGAATGAATAATAAACAAGTTCACGAGTGCAATTTATTTTCTATGATGAGTTTTCTGATTAAATTAGACAAGTTTGTTTCGCTCTCAGCGGGTTCATCTGCTTGCTTGCTTCCTTGTGTGTGTGTGTATGTGTGTGTGTGTGTGTGTGTGCCTCCCCGCCTGCTGATTTGACTTGCCTGCAGATGGCAATGTGTTACATTCCTATAACAGTTTCTCTCTCTGTCAGAGCACAAGCGCTGCTGCTTCTCCTCCTGCGGCTCAGGCTGGTATGCAACTCTGCTTAAAGTCGTCACTGCTGAATGGACCGAGGGAGGAAAAAATGAACATGTACTTTGCATTTCAATGACCCGACTTTTTCTCTCGTTTCGTAACCTCATTTTAATCCCTTTGAATCATCGCAGGCGAGACAGAATCAAACTGAAATTGAAACAATATCTGTGGCTTGTAACACGTTGTGATGGCGCCTTGTTAAAAGTGACATGCCATAATGTGAGGAAAAAAAACTCAATAAACATCACTGTCATCTTCTGTGGCTGCATCTCTCCCTCTCTCTCCCTCTCTCTCTCTCTCTCTCTCTCCAGCCTTAATTCATCCCCAGTTACATCTCAAAGCTGAAAATTTGAGTGTAATTTCGAAGCTCTGAGTGTTTCACAGGTTGTCAGCGTTTACAGTGATCCGTCATCCCTCAACCAAACTCATTCAACGCTGCGTTTTTCTCTGCAGACGGACGCAGAGAAGAAGATAGAGAGGAGAAAAGGCTGATGGAGGGAGACAGACAGAGACAGAAGGACCATATGGAGTTTCATACTTTCAGATTTCTCTCACAAATGCTTTTCTCAAACCGGCTCATGTTGTTTTTATTACTCCTGACAGTAGTAAACAGCTGGTGTGTGGGGTGGATAGTCTGGATTCCTGTCTGCTGTGTGGCTGTGTGTGTGTGTGAGTGAGTGTGTGTGAATACGGGCATTGTGCCTCAGCTTTTCATACCTGTACTCGTATGTGTGTGTGTGTGTGTCAAATCTGAATGCATTCCATCACTCTGTTTACGGCTGTGCAGCGTGAGAAGTGTGTGTAAGAGCTGATGCTACACACTCGGCAGCCATGTCCAATTGAAATAGATTGGAGCCATGGAGGCAGGGTAATTCTGGGTGTGTATGCAGCCCCGCTGTAATCTTCGTACACCACCACGCCTCGTCTGGTTTCTTTCTCTTACTTTTTTATACATAATGAGATTGATACCTTTGTGGGCTTCTGCAGAAAATAGAAACGCAGAATGGAAGAATGAGCATTTGCCATCAGCTGTTTTTTTTCTTTTTTGGCGTTTTGTTTACAGCTTTTGTCAACCTGCCACTCAAGTTCATGCAGTCTCACTTCTTTAGGTGATGGCAGGTATAATGTATTAACATTTGCACCAGACTTAAAGAAAACCTCCACTCAAAAAATGTGTTTTTATTATGTTTATGCCCCTAAAATGCCAGAATTTAAACTACACTGACTCGTGCAGCTTTTGTCACCAGAAAGGTGTTTTCACATTCCTCTAGTGAGATTCAAACGTAGGTGATAGAAAATAGATTAAGTTCAAAGCAAATTAAAGCAAAATATTAATGATAGTATTTTTACAAACTTAAAACAGTGTCTAGGTATGAAGTTTTAAAACAGTAGCCATTCTGGTGACCAAGGGAGTCTGCGATGTTTGTTACAAAACACAAAATGTCTCCCCAAAAATTTAATCCAGAATAAGAGAATTTGTTTTCATTTATGAGAAAAAAAACTGGATGAATAACTCAAGTTATTGCACTGTGATGTTGCTCCGCCTCCCTTCGATCAGTCGTTGAACTTTAGATTGAGAAACGTACACTTCGGTCATTGATTAGCTTCTGTCTTCCTTTGCTCTCACACAGACGCTGGAGACCCTGACAGAGCCAATAAAAAGATGCTCAGAGCTTCAGATTCTGACAATATAACCTGAAGTTGGATTTATAGTTTTGTATTAAGTGGCTACTGTACATATTTAGGCTTAATAGCCACTTTTAGCTAGCGCTCACCTGTTCATAAATGTAACTACATGACTGAAATGAAGTGAACTGAGCTGCCATGCGGAGTTCATAAGATCTGTGAATGTTGAGCTTGTCCTCTCCTCCAACTCTCCAGCGCTGGTGGAGCTTGTGTGAGTGACAACATGACTGAACAACTTGAAAACAGACATCTATATATACATCTCGGCTGCAGACTTTACGCTCAGCGTGGCCTGTGACAGTCACACAACGGTTGGACGGTAACAGTCTCATATTCACTGTTGAAACAAGAAAACTGACACTGAAGTATGAATCAAAAAATGTGGATCCATGGAGGCATGGACAAATACGAGATGTGATTTTTTTTTTTTATATAAAAGGTTCGTGATCAGCACCAAAAATCCATCTTATAGCATTTTTTTTTGCAATTACGTGTGCTGCTGAGTTACTGCGCTCCTCTGTTTACTGTTATTTACCTCTTGTTGGATGCAGAAGCACACAGGCTGAGATGTACCGCTGATGGGATTTGTTGTTTTTTATCTCTCCCTTTGACTGACAGGCTGAAGCTAACTATCTCCCTTTGCTCTCTCCCTCCATCTCTCCCTGTCCCTCCCTCTCTTTCTTTTTTTTTTCCCTCCAGTTGTCTATGTTGAAGAGGAAGAAAGACATTTCAGGAATAGAAACAGAGATGCTTCTCAATTGGGGAGATACACACGACTGATCTTTATTCATGGCTTCATTTGACAACACTCTGAGGCAACAGGTACCGTCCTCTGGGTCAGGAGCAACACACACACACTCGAGCACACGCAGACACACACACACACTCATGCACACACACTCATGCACACACACTCGTTGTGAGGATGTAGCAGACTGAAGGTGGTGGATGTTTGACCATGTCCTTGAAATATGATTAGCTTGAGCCAATCACAGCACAGAAAGCGCTAGTGTCTTGAATCAGATTAGAGCAGACTATTGTAGCGAGTGCAGGGTGCAGAGGAGCAGTGCATTGTGGGATTTGAACCTTGAACACTGCAGTTTTGATGGTATGTATCCACTTGATCAACATTACACTACTGATTAAACTCCACATTATAGAATCATATGTGAAATCCTTGTCATTTATTCTCTTATTGTGCACATTGCAAGTGCAAAATTAAAAACTGCAGTGAAACTGTGCAAAAGAAACAGGGAATAAATATCAGGATTAACAAAAATATTCAGTGTGCTGTCGATTGCACATTTGATGTAACGCATTTGTTCATTGGTTCAACTCGGGTTTATTATTAATGAAAAAGCCCTGATGGGAAAGGTGATGCAGAAGGCCTGAGAACACACACACACACACACACACACATGCACACACACCCACACACATACAAACACACTTCCATTTGTCTGTTTGCTCAGCTAACACTGTCGGCATTTGAGCTGCAAGTCCTTTCTTTATGAGTCCTGAGTGATTTAGCCCTGAGAAGCAGAGTGCTCTCTCAGAGCAGTCAGAGCCACTCAGCACTCAGTGGCAGACAAGAGGATGGGACATTCAAGTGCTGCCTCAAAAGCTCGTACATCCAAACATTTCTCAGGATTCCATTTTGATTCTTGAAACAAGAAGCTTTCCAGCAGACATCCTATTACCCTGGAAGTCTTACGGACCACTGCGAAGGTTTGAAAACCCTCAGAGATGTCAGGCAGCATCAGACGGCAGGCCACTTTTATGCTAAAAATGCTATTTAGCCTTTGAGATTTTTGCCCTGAACTTTAATTCACCATCACCACAAAGACAGTGAAGTTGTTTCTACATTTCTGCCCACAAACAAATAAATATGAGTGTGTTTATCAAGAGGTGCATGACAAGCAGTGTGACTCAATACAACACAAAGACCGACACATTCAAAGCCTCCTCTGTGTTTGATACTTTGAAAAAACCCGAATAGAAAATGTTGTTTGTTTTGTTGAGTTGGACACAACATACAGTAACTGTATCGTAGTCAAACCAGCAGTAATTTATAAATATGTTCCCAGATTTGGGGGTTTCAGCTGCAGATCACAGCTCTTCATACAGCATCAGAGGACTGTGAGACGTTACAGTCGTATAGTGTTTCCTCTAGAAGTGCTGCCATGTTGGAAAATCCTCTGATGTGGTTTTTAAATGTATGACGGCTTTGTTGGATGAATTGGCAGCTCTTTAACGCCGCCATTAAACTAACACTTACTGATGTCTATCAATCTTTTCTCAAAGCATTCAGAAACTTTTTTATTGAAAAAATCCTGCATTTCTTTCTCCGTTTTCATCTTGACTTTTCGGGCGGCATGATTTACACGAGCGTCGCTGGATTAGTGACGGGATTTCAGACTCGGAGCAGCGAGCGACTTGATTCAGTAAGTCAGCTCGGCTCCCACACTGAGGCAGCGCGACAGTATTTACCCATCAGCTAATGGCCCAGAGGTCAAGGGTCACACACTCTCACGTCTCCGCTGCGCCCTCCCTCAACGACCTCATCTCGTGGTCGTTCGGGTAATGCAAGACGATCCCACTGGCATTAACCGCACACACACAAATATGTGTGTCTCCCTTAATACACACACTCACACACACACACACACACAGACTGGATTGTATGCGTGCAGGCAGTCCCACACAGGCACGCAAGTGGTTGACACACATTCTGTTGTACGCCCGCCCACCTCACGCCATGTGACAGCTTCTCACACACACACACACACACACACAGTGAGCGCGTCCTCTTCATATATGCATGATAGGGAGATAAAGCTGAAAGGTCAATTCCATTAGACGATCACCTTTTAATGTCACAGTGCCAGGAAAGAGCAACTGCGGCCTCCCCGTCTCTGCGTCGCATCACACGGCGGCAGGCCGTCCCGCGGTCCCACGAGCATCTGCTCATCAGCACCGACCGCTCCGTCAGTCTGATGATACACTGGATTTTAGACCAAAATCGTCCTTTCATCCTCAAAGGTCGACTGATACAATCTAGTGCGAGTTTGTCGGCGTGTATATTTGCTTTGCAGCTGTCAAGATAATTTAATTTGATTGAAAAATGTTGTGTTATATGCACATAACAGCTGACCGTTTACCTGACATGCAGAGCTGAGGATGCACCATCTTACAATAACACATCTCTGAATCTGCAGTGTCATTTTTCACAACTGCATTTTGTATCTCACCTGCAAACGTCCCAACAGGTGAAAACACAACCAGATAACCAACAACACAACCAAATGCAAATAACAAAACCTAATGAAAGAAAAACAAAACATGTTTTCCAAACAAGAAACAGACACTTTAGCTAATTCCTCCAGCATGCTAGCTCACAGCCGACCTCACAGTCAAAATCAAAGTACATCTGTGCTACGTTTCCACTTGTTGCTTCCTTTGTTATGATGTTTTGTCCTTGCAGGTGCTTTGCTGAGAGAAATAAAACAATGCGGTTCTTTTACCGCTAAAACACTCTGGTGAACTCAGAGCAGGAACTTTCACTAATATATTTTATGCAACTTTAAAGAAACAATGAAATAATATTTTGTAACGTTTTGATTCGATGGTGTGTTCGTCGAGTGGCCTTTGTGCTTCTCAGGTGTAATGTTTCAGTGCTTATAAATTCATAATCTGAGGGAAATAATGAATACTATCACTATTTTTGGCATTTTTTTAGCATTCATGAGCATTAACAATGAACAGATAATGTATTTTTTACCCAACAAAAAATAAAACAATCGCTTTTGTGGAGGGATTCAGTAGCCAAACATTGTGTAAAGCTCTAAGGATGCTGTCTACTTTTATCCACTACAATGGTGGATGTATTGTTGCCGGTGTTGCCCACCGTCAGTGTGTAGATGAAGCCTATTTTAATACTGTTTCCTGGCAGCCTGTCTGTTGTTGTGGATGATTGGTTGGCCCCCTGAATGGCCCTGATTGGCTGATGTCAGTCTGAATTTTCTGAGGCTAATCCCTCTCTCAAACACACAAACCGGTACACATCTTCAGACACGCCCACACACATACACACACATACACACAGGCGGACAGACGGACACGCTCACATCACACACACACACAGAAAAACACACACACAAACACAGGTGTTTTCTCTGTATGCCCGCCACATTGTCTGAATGTTAATTACATGCAGAAGGCATCTGGGCCCGTCCATTGCTAATCCTCTTTTAATTATATGTGTCCTCACAATGACACAAGGTTTACAATGGTGATTACAGCCGTATTAGACATAGTGGAAAATAGGTAGCGAAACGTCAAGGGAAATGGAAATCATCATAAAGCAAATAAGAGCGCTTGTTGGTCGCTGCCATGATGGGCTGCTGATTGTGGTTGGTTTGTGTTTCTACATATGTTTGCTTTGTCTCTAGTTTTTTTTAAATCTATGCTGTGAAAACATTATAGTCGACCCAAAGTTTACTTAAAGTTTTTTTGTATTTTTGTGAATTGTTCACAATATCGGAGATAAAGTTTCAGGACCCAGATGCCACAAAGTTTTCATTACTCACCTCCATTTCATTGGGGTGGAGGCAAATGTCTAAAAACCTGAGTGCATTAAACCCAACATACTGTATCTGCATGTCATGAAAACACTAGACATAAGTGAGAAAATATAAGTATTTTAAACTGACCTTTTGAAGGTGAAATGAGCAAAAATATACGCTCTTTTTTCAAACCTGCATCAGTCGACTGTTGCAGCATAACATTCTGCAAACTCGACATCTGACTCATTATTATTACCTGAAAAGTTGCCTCTTTACACATTCAGACACTGAGACGAATAAAAAATAATTCAAAATCGTAACTATAAGTCTAAAATTCACTTCTTATTGTTTTTTGCTGCTTTGTTTTTAATAACCAACTTGTCATCTGGTTCTTTAGCTGCTGCATTTTCCATTATGATCATGAACTAGATGCTTAATGAGTCTGTTTGCTGTTGTTTTGTCCAGGGAAGTTAGAGGCTTTTTTTTAGCTAAAAACAGGTTAATGAGCAGGTAGAGACTGAGCCAAAACAGTAAAGTTTGGCTTTTTTAACCAAAAAATTAGCTGAATTCTCCTTAAAAGCTACATATAGCTCACAGATTTATCATTGTGGTGTTAAAATGCA
>JAPZDV010000015.1:16838174-16866528 GCA_029814665.1 Acanthurus lineatus
TATGAACTAGATGCTTAATGAGTCTGTTTGCTGTTGTTTTGTCCTGGGAAGTTAGAGTACAGTTGGTTTGGCTTTTTTTTAGCTAAAAACAGGTTAATGAGCAGGTAGAGACTGAACCAAAACAGTAAAGTTTGACTTGTTTATCCAAAAAATTAGCTGAATATCTCCTTAAAGCCACATAGAGCTCACAGATTTATCATTGTGGTGTTGTAATGCACTGTGGGTTCATCAATAAGGCGACACCTTTCACATTATCCGTGAAAGTGTCATTTAATCCAGCGACAAAAAAACCCCTGATTTCTCCTCTGTGGCTGTGCAGCCTTCTGCTGGATTTGTGCCACATGTGGTGGGCTTCTGCAATTTCCTGCATTGCTGTGCGTCCTGTTGAATATGGACTCGCTGTTGGCTCTGCCGAGGAACCGTCTGCTCTCTGCCAATGAGAGCCACTGAGGAATGTCCCCGACGCTGGCAGGCCGCTGCAGACCCAACATCTGCTGCTAGCTGAGTCCCGATCCGAGCGACGCACCGAGCACGGGGAGACCGCGATGAATATGTCGCTGCTCGACTACACTTCTGGGATGATAAGTAGCTTAAGGCTAAAAAAAAAAAAATGACAGAACACAGAGACATCCAGAACCTTTGTGTGGTGAGTTTGTGGATATTTGGAGGCTGAAGATCGTCCCAAACTGTATGAACACGCACAGATGCACACCTCCCCGGCTTTAAAGGGTCCTGAGGGAGCTCCTCTCAGTGTGTAGGGGGGAAACCATGAATAAAACGCCCATTTGACCCTCGCTGCTATAAAGCCTGTCTTTGTTGGGCCTCACAGGACCCTCTTTATCCCTCCTCCATCCTTCTTTTCCTTCCCCTCCCTCTCACTCTTTGATGAAATCTTGCCCTTTTGTTTCCCCCCTCCATCCTGTCATGGCAGGGCCTTCATGTAATATTCATGAGGTTCAGGGGGGTTTTTTTTCTTCTGGATATGTACAGTGGACGGCACAGTGGCGCCCCACATTGCAGCGGTGACCTTAGCGCCCGAGCAGAGTTGACCTCTGACCTCTGGTGGCGCTGGCTAACATCGTCACCGCCGCTCATTAATCACATGACCACGAGGGGGAATTCAGAATAAAAGATGTGTGGGCAGACGCAGGTCGTTATCTGGAGATACAGCATGTGGCAATGGAGGGATTGTTGTGTGGAGGGTGGAGCAGTGTGTGTGTGTTTGGTCTGATTGTGTGTTTGTGTGTGTGTGTGTGTATTAAAACCTACCCTCTGCAGCAGATTCCTGTGGAGATTGCCTCTGGCCTCTGTGTTCCTCTACAGGACAATGGTCTCCTTCAGTTTGGCGTGTGTGTTGCAGAGGCCTGGTGTGTGTTGTGTATGTGCGTGTCTGTGTGTGTGTGTGTGTGTGTGTGTGTTGGAAAAGGCCGGTATGTGAGTGTATCTTGGAGAGAGGCTTTATGACTGAACACAGACTCAGTATGCCTCAGCTGTCTCTCCTCTCACGCTGGGAAACAGTGAGATCACATGCCTCTCCAAAACACACACACACAAACACACACACACACACACACACGCAGAGTGTCAAACTGGGGTTACAGACGAATATCTCAGTTCGCCTTTTCATACAAATCACAGTGTTTTCTACCTCTGAAGTGATGATGCAGTCGGTTCTTGTTTCAAAGAAGCGTTTCAAAGTCTCTGAGCATGTTTTATCCCACTTACTACAAATTGCAGATTCTTTTCTGGATGTTGTTTCCTGTCGTTGCGAGCAGCCACCGACTCCCATTTATTTAATATGAATATCTGTTACTAGTTTGGTTTTAAGTCGCTCAAAACATCAAGACTTCATTGTTCATATCACTGTGTTTAAGGTCACCTAGAGAGCTTTAAATCCTTCTAATCATATAAGAGAAACTTTTGGTGTTTTGCCGTGTCAAGTTTAAATGAAGATCAATTTGTTTTGTTAAAATGAATCAAAATGAAAAAGACCCAATTCAGTGGGGGTTTTTTTGTCCATTCTGAGCCACTGTAGAAATATGGAAGTGCAACATGGGGACTGTGAAGGAGGAGCCGCTCCCTCTGTAGATATAAATGGCATAAAAACAAAAATGTCATTTTTTCAGGTGATTAAACACCATTAAAAACAATATTATGAATATATAATGAACAATATCTGTCAGTTGATCACCCAAAATCCTTCACACTGTCGACTAAACGATGTAAAGTTGACGTGATGGATTCACTTAAGTAAGTTTTACTGCTGATGTTTCAGCTTTATGCTGTTTGAAAAAGTGTTGAAACCAAAATCTGCTATTAACTGTAAGAGAAATCTTTCCAAAGATAACAGAAATATAAATTCTCATCTGATTTGGCATCAAAATTGAAGCCTGTGCATTTAAATATTCAACATCAACAGGAAATATCAATAATCACAGGTAATAATTGTATTAAAGGACCAGTCTGTCCAATTAGTTCGACATCATTGCAGCCTCCAGTCTGGTGTTTTGACTCTTTAATAATTGTGTTATTTGTCTTACAAATTTAACCTTTAGCACAGTCGTGTATGGCACAAGATTTTATTGATTGTTATTGATTTGATATCTGAGCAGGGAGCTGTTTCAGAGAGCAGTGGGAGTCGTTGGTCTCTCCGGAGGTATTTCATCACGCT
Source organism: Acanthurus lineatus (assembly GCA_029814665.1). Taxonomy (NCBI): domain Eukaryota; kingdom Metazoa; phylum Chordata; class Actinopteri; order Acanthuriformes; family Acanthuridae; genus Acanthurus; species Acanthurus lineatus. The sequence goes on from JAPZDV010000015.1 coordinate 16,840,846, forward strand.
GACTGCGGCCAAGTTCAACACAAGTCCAATGTTTCTGCAGAAAAACATAAAAGTTCAAGTTCACCTTAAAACAAGATAAGATAAGGGGGGTTTCAAACTGTACCGGGAAGATGTTTCGGCCGTCTAATTTCATCACTCATGCACAGAACACTTCTAAACATTGTCTTAACATTTGCTGTGTGTGTATTTTCATCCCCGATGCAGGTGGTTGCATCAGCCTCTGTTCAATAATAAAAATGTTCCCAGGGATTTTTTCCTCAGCAGCAGGGTGTCAGTGTGTAAATCCTGCCTCGCACCGGCCTCCAGGAGCCGCAAACCCTCCTGATAGAATTTCATTAGTATGAGCTCCACTTGGAGATTTAGCATTAAAAACAGATCCAAATGCTGTTTCAGACATTTTTTTTTCCAGTTTGTTCAGGGAAACATCTTTAGTGTTAAAAATAGATACATGTAGATTATACCGAACATCATCTGTTTGGCTCTCACTTAAAGTAAACAACCCAAATTTATGTAGTTTTGAAAAAGTTTGCACTTGTTTTACCTGACAGCAGCACCAGCAGTGGAAACCGCCCCCACACAGGCTAATATGTGCACCTACAGTCTGTCGCGTTCACAGCAAATGTTCCAGCACACAAACTCAACACTTGCTGTGTACAGTTTTTTTTTCAGCAGTCACAAATCTATAATAAAAACACAAACCAGACAAAAAAAAAATCAGGCTGGGGGCGGCGCCGTCTCACCCCTGACCCTGTCAGAGCTCCTCGAACTCTGCAACACCCTCCGGCGGAAAGCAGTGAGGACGAGGAGGAGGAGGAGGAGGAGGAGGAGTGAAGGATGTTTACAGTGCTCGTGTTTGTCCGTATCACCGCTGCTGTCTCGCTCCGTCTGTCTCCACCTATCAGCTTTCATTCTTCAGCCCTCACTATCAGCCAAACTTGAACGATTCAAATTCGATCGGAGCTCCGAAACATCTGTCACCGCCTTATCTGTGGATAAAGGAAAGATTTAGTGGCATTCACAATTTTTACAGAGTCGACTCCCCTTTTTTTTTTTTTTACTCCACTTCCCTGCCAATCTCCCATATATCATCCTCCTCTCGACGCCCACACGGGTACATACCTCTCACGCAGAGAGGCACGTATACATGAATACATACATACAAACATGCATCAACATGCAAACCATCCCCCTCTAAATCCCCCCCCCTCTCTCTGTCATACACACAGGATTCTGCTCTCCAGAGATAGACTGGCTGGTTGGTTGGGTGGTTGGTTGGTTGGTTGCTTGGTTGGTTGGTTGGTGTTGCACCAGCCCCTCTCCAATCCTCCTCACTCCCCCGGCTCCCCCTCCTTCCTCTGCCTCCCTCCCTCCTTCCTTTACTTCTCTTGATCCTCTTCCTCCTGCTCGCTCTCTTCCCTTCAGTTACTTGTGCCACCAGCTGGGCTTGGCAGGATCCCAGGCTGCCCTGGGTTCTGCTCCACTAGCTTTTCCACTCTGGCATGGCACCACAGGTCCGTCATGCTGTGTTTCTGTGTGTGTGTTTGTGTGTGTTTGTGAGTGTGTGAGAGAGGAAAGAATATGAGACGTTGCACATTTTAATATACATACGCCACAATGGATAATTTAATTTTTCCATGCCATAATTATGCAATACAGTGAATGAAAATGAAGACCTGTTACCGTTTCCATTTAACTTAATGATTGTTATGCTACACTAATTTATCAAGAGTGTGCATTTGGTTCAGAAAGCAGTGATTATTGTATACATATATATATATATATATATTCTCTGACAGCTGAAACAAACAAAGGGATTATGGGAAATTGCAGAGCCACTCCAGCAGGTAACCACCTGCCCGACGGCTCATATTTAAAAGTGATTATTATGCCCATATGGCAAAGTATATTATATACAATACATACATTCCATACATGCATAAACAAGGCCGATTTGTTATCCAACCAAAGTTTCTTTAGTTTACTAATCACTGCGCTGAGCCATAAAACAACAGACGTCAAGAATAAACTTAAACAACAAGACTGTTGGAATGAACATAAGCTTGAACTTCCATAGACTAACATACTTAAAGCACACACACACACACACACACACACTGACACAGAAATCAAGAGCGAGTCGAGACGAGTCGAGCCGTACGGTGCAACGAAAACATGACATTAGAATCCAGGACATGACGCTTTGGGTTTAATCTGGACGTTTCTGGTCAACCAACCACCTAATTATTCAATTTATACCCCCCCTTTTTAACTGCAGGGACGGAAATATCCAAAAATATTCTTTGATTAAGTGACGTTTTGAGTCTTTACCTTTTTTTAATCTGAACAGAGAGACACAAACTTTGATGTCACACTGCAAAAGGCTGGAAAACATTTAAACCACGAAGAGGCACTTAAACTGTCTGCTGAAACAAAGAGCAGGATTTTTTTACAGGGCGGCGAAACTTCTTCACTAACAGGAATCCTCAGGGAAACATGAACATCTTTAATGGATGAATTGATTATCTGAAAGCATTAGCGAACAATGAGCGTGCCAAAAAACATTTTTATCAGCTGCAGAGGAGTTTTCTAAAAACCTAAATCAGCCCAGAAACATTCATATATAAATTTACTGTACATGTAATAATATAACTCAAATAAGCACGTATATACAGAATGCACAAACGCGTATATAAACCTGAGGTGTTTCTAATAATCCTCACTGTTCGGAGGCCTCAGCAGAGTTTTCACCCCCCCGCTCAGCTCTCCAGTCTCTCTCTCTCTCTCTCTCTCCTCTCTGCCATCCGGCCTCGCTCGTCCCTGCCTGGAGAACCCTCAAACCCAGGTGAAGAGTACGCCGTGTCCACCTGTCTCTCCTCCCACGCACGCTGACAGCACATCGACCCGGCCGGCCGTTTGTTTACTCTGATGGAGCTCTGTTATTCGCCTCATTGTTCTCAGCTCCTCTCTCTCCATCAGACTCTGCACAGCCGTGACAATGACGGTTGTGTAAGAGTTCATGTGCAAATTAATGCTCGTTTCCAAAGCAAAAAAACAAAAAAAAAAGGTCTTTCAGTGCCTATTTCTGTGAGTGAGGATGGAGAGAGAGAGGGAGAGAGGGAGAAAGAGGCGGAAAGAATTCCTTTTTTATGATGCTGTTGTTGTTTGTCAAACGAGTGTGACGCTAACAGCTGGTTCTTATACCGGACCGACGAGCGTGTTTGACGCCTCTTTTCCACAAAGCTTTGTGTACATTTGTGAGTCAAGTCCATTTATTCTCTTCAGTCCGGCTTTTTTGCCTCGAGTGCACTGAAAAACTTGAGCTTTGTTGTGGATTTCAGACCGACTGTGTGCACACAGGGAGTCACAGGAAGTTAGCTTCCTGTTAATGTAATTAGCTTGCAGGCTAGATCTTTTGATTCAGATGTTTAATGGCATATTTAGCTAAAATTGGTAGCATGCTAGCTGTGGATGACATGCATCTTGTCAAACTCAATGCACATGTAAAGACTGCATGAAGAAAAACAGATTAACTTCTCTCCCATATCTGTAGTGACATCATTATTTTTAATATCATATGCAGTAACAAAACTTTGAGGAAATGAGGCTTTGAGGTCATTATTGATATTTCTCGATTTTTTGCCAATATTCAGCTTTAGACAGTTAAAAAATGTTGAAAGTTTTGCTGACATTCATTTTATTACAGCAGAAAGAAATGAGATACTAAAAAAATATTACTTCAAGGAACTATAATATTATCATATGACATTAAGCCCCATTTGCACGGGACAAGTATTACTTGGGGACTCTCGGGGTAATTTTTAGTAATTGCAGAGTTCATCTGAGATGTTAATCCAGTGTGAATCTGCCATGTCCATAATCATAATGATTTCTAAACCACTTGAGGTCCCCCGGTGATGCTCGTCCCATGTGAATAAGGCTTCTGACACTCAGAGCACATACCTCCACCGAGGCTGTGCGATCGCTCTATTTTTATCAGGAAATATTACAATCTGTTATTATTTGCATCTGCATCCAGATCTGCATGAAACACGCTGCCATGTTCAATTTTAGAGAACAACTAAATCCTTCTAATCATTGTTCAAAAAATGAAAAAAGAACTGGCCAAAGGGAGGTTTATCGCCAGACAGATTTCTCATGTTTCTGCAGTGCCAGCTCCGGCCAAAGTACCATCTGTTTTCGGTTTTGCAGGACAGTTTGGAGTCGACTTGTACGAATGCTTCTTCTGAATGCGGTTACTTTTTTACAGTACGAGTACAAGGCTTCAGAAATGGCGAACAGTGTCAGAATTCTCAATGAAAACAAATGAGATCTGTTTTAAATTTGTTGTAAAAATTTAGAAATATTGCATGGTTAAAGTGTTTCCAGTCACAAACGGTGCTTAGCAACATGTATACGTGTCAGTGTGGGTTGTAACTCAGATTTTAAAGTCTGATCAGCTTCCTGTTTCTGCGTGTGAGGCTGCTGAGCAATAAGCTCATCGCTCGCTGTGCTTCGGGTTTGATCCTTTGGTCTTGTGTAAACCTAGGCTTCTCTCTAAGCATCTGTTTCCTCTGGCCTGCCAGGTTAATGGACAGGCACACACATGCACAGTCTTAAACACAGAACACACACTCACACACAGCAGCGTGCACGTTCACATAAAGGAGACTTCCAGGTCTGACTCAGTGTGGTATGAATGTGAAGGGGGCTGTCTGTGAAGTTTTGAAGTAGGGCGGGTAAAGAGGTTGTCAAGTGTGTCTGGGCCGTTTTCAAACGCCAGTCATCTTATGCATCAGCACCGTGTGTGTGTGTGTGTGTTTGTGTGTGTGTGGCTGTGATTATGTGCTCCATGTTCACAACCCTGACCTCAAGGATACGACTTGACTTGACCTTTCCTTTCTACACTTTTCTCTCTAGCTCTCCTCTGCTCGACGCTCCGGCATCAGATGATTTATTTGCTCCACATGTTTATGAAGAGCCCTCTGCCTTCAACTCGCCAAGTCTCCTTTTAAAACACGACTTTAAAACCGCCAAAACGGGACTGATTAGCTGTAAAGAATAACACAAAACAGACATGTTCTAATCAGCCGTACAAGCAACTGGTTTTACCAGATTGATTAGTTTAAAGATGGAGTCTCACATCCTAATTTAGGCGGTTTGAAGCATGAGGATGATAGTTTGGATGCATCTTTAGCAGAAAATACGGAATAGTGACTTAAATTAAGGGAAATTTCTATATAAATTTTTGCCCAGTTGCATATTACAGCCTCAAAAAAAATCCCCAGAGAAGAATCCTGTCAAAATAAAGTCTTTAACATCAACCAAATATTGACAATAAGGAAATGGAAAACACTGGCACTCGGATGACGTGAATGCTGAACGCAGCTTAGCAGAACAATGCAGAGCTTAGAACAGGGAGTGTGTGTGTCATGGAGACCTGACAGTCCGCTGATTGCACCGATTAATGCTTCTCTACGTCGAGTGGAAATCCTCTTCAGCTGATTGGTTTGAATGAAAACCTACAGACTGTTTACCCCCACGGATGCATTAACTGAACTGGATAGCACGACGTTCCAAGATGGCGCCCTGACCGAAGCGTCCAGGCACATCGAGCCAGAATTCTACATTTTTCTCGTTAAAGTTCTTCTCTACATTTTTTTTCGTTTTGTTTTCTGGTATTTAATAAGCATTACTGCCTCGTGCCGCTTTTACTGCACAGCCGATAAATGCCTGAGTGGCTGCCTATGCATAAACCTCTAACCTGAACTGATTTTAATGTGACATTTTAATCAGATTCTACACAAGTACGCATGAATGTGTTCATCATCATCATTACTATTATAATGCTTGGTTTTAGTGATGAGTTTCTGTGTCTCATAATTGCTGTTTTGCAGAGGCCGCTCCTCTCTGCCAAGAACACAATTCAGGACAAAACACTGACTAATTTTTTAGCACGAAAATGGTAAAAATGTACAAAAAAAAAAAGATGAATATTGGCACAGCAAATCAGCAATTGGCAGGTTTTATCCAGAAACATTGCTCTCAGCTTTTCAACCACCCCTATTAGTTTGAATGTTAGTTCCACGGCTGCTCGCTGGCTTGTCCTCTATAATATGTGGACTTTGAACACGTAGCCTCGTGTTCGAGGGGCCCGCGGTCTTTAACAGACAGCCGCACGGCCATAAGTCACTTCTGTCAGACAAGAGGAAAATCAAAACCTTCTGTCACAGCAAGACAGTGGGCTCGGTAAAAAAGGCTTGTGCTGCACACACTCTGGCATGCTGTCACACACATATCAGGCACCGAGAACAAGTTCTTCCCTCCTTATTTTATATTTCTTTTTCTTTTTTTTCCCCCCTCTTCCTCAGCTGAGCGTGCGGATGCTGGCCCGTGCATGTGAACGTCTGGCTGAGCGTGTGCATGTGTGTGCGTCCACAGTTGTTGACCGTGGTAAAAGATCGTGCGTGCGTGCGTGTGTTCGTGCAGCTTTTTTTGCGATTTTTTTTTTGTGTCTGTGTGTCTACCTCACCAGTTCAGCACTAATGAGGCAGGTGACAGTGTGGGTCTGAGCGATGGAACAGAGTGTCAGCAGGACCACCGACTACCGCCTGGCTCTGCATGACAACAGGGTGGGAAGGACACTGGTGAAGGGAACAAAGACGGGAGAGAAGAAGGGACAGTGGATGGAGGAACAAGGGTTCAATGTGGCTTTGAAAAAGCTGCTGGTTGTGGCGTTTTGACCATTATGAGCTTCTGAAGACCAGTATGAAGAGTTTGGACCGAACATGCTCGTGCTGACATCTGGCATATTTACATGCGACTTATTTCATGCCAAATAATTTCCAAATATTCAGTTAAAGGTGCAGGAGAGTTCAAAGCTCTGCAAGGAAGGAGCTTGGACAGTGTTATGAATGGGAGGAAATAAAATGGCTATTTTTGCTGTCTGCTAATTCTGTCACGAAACTTTTTGCTTTTTTTTGTTTTTGTTTGTTGTTGAGACAACTTTTGCCTTCAGTTTTTAGTTTGACCTTGTCCTCCAGCACAGGAAAAGCTTCCTGCAGGGCCAAAGTACAGTTTCATTTAGACCTTTAATCAACATTTTCTTGGATAGTGTTTCATTTCTGTCATCTGAGCTCAAAGGTCCGTTTGCTAGCTAACAGCTTTCAACCACATCTCTCACTCTTCTTCTGCAAAAATAATTTTATCTTCCAATTTACTTGCAGACCTTTTTTCAAATTGAGGAGCCACTTAAATTGCATTTAGATGATAACTGGATGATTAAACTCCTTTCTGTCCCCAGATGTCTCTCTGTTGAACCAATGAAAACAAAGGACAAGACTGATGATGTCATGGAGAAGTGTGGGATCATGGGATTTGTTTGTTTCCTTGTTAAACAGCCTCCGTTGCAGGGAAAAACATTATCTAACCGACTAAAACGAAATGTTAATCACTTCAAATTTTTACATTTCTGGCGAACTTTTTGAAAAACACTCTGCTTTATCTCCTTCAGTCGTATCTCAGGAACATGTTAACTCACAAAGTCCAGCTCGCTGCAGCTGCTGTAGGGAAACACGAATAAAGGAACGGAGGAATGAGGAGATGAACTGGTTGGAGTTTGATATGCTGGGATTGTACAGGAAGGATATTGATGATGTACGAGTGTTATCTGCAAACAGGCAGGTTTTTACTGCTGGAACGTATTCTCACCACCACCGTACACACACACACACACACACTCGCAGGCACACACACTATCCACAAGCCTCTCTCTGTTGGGAACCATCATTATCCTCATATCTATAAATATCAGACTTTCCCTTTTTTTTCCCTCCACACTTCCTCCCTCTCTTCACTCTCTCCATCTCTGTTTGCTCTTTTTCTGGGTCACCTGCTCAGCTCAGCCCTGCCTGAGATATTCCAGCTGAGTTACATTCACAGTTTACACACACACGCACACACACGCACACACACATGCGTGTACTTTTGAGGCATTGTTCCAACGGATCCGTTTCCATGCTGAATGGATTATCACACTCAGTAAAAGCTGACATAAACATTGTGAAGAAACATGCACAGAATGATACCTTTTCTTAAGACGTTTCAGCCTGTAAAGGCGATGTTTGCCGGATTGACAACTATATGAGGGCACTTAAATCCTTTTCCACTGTGAGTCAACGCACCGAGGTTTCCTGTCTCTCAAAGGGTTTCGCAAGAGTTTGAAAGCATAAAGGAGCATAAAAGTCAACAAATGTTGCCAATTTTACACCAGCAAATGGGAGATGGACTACCTTTGGCGGAGAGATTTCTCAAACAAGCAAAGACATGCATGAAGTGTCTTTTTTTTTCCTTTGGCATGGTTGTTGTTGTAAGCTACTGTAGCATTCCTTCCTCATCTTGATTCCCACCGGATCTTCCCAGTGCAGCGGGGTGTAATGGAGGGTAATGTGCTAACATGCAAACTGCGCTGATTTACAGCCTCACCTGAGTCGTTTTCGACATCACAGGTAATGAGAGATAAACTGTGTGCAGTTTTGTTTCAATCTTACATTATTTTTTAGTGTAACAGATGGGAATCTTACTGTTTTCTCATCTGCTCTCTTTTGCTACATTCTTAGTTTCAAAATAAAAGACAATTATAAAGCCATTAACACAAATTAAACTTCTTTCTCTTGTGCTTAGAAGAATTTACCATAAAGTGTTGCAGGACGTGCAACATAATCACTAAGAGAAGCTTCTGTTTTCCATCTGAAGTGTCTTAATTTGTGTATTTTACAGTTTTTAGTTGCAAAGCAGCTTGAGTTTGGTTGGATAAGGAGATGTTCAGGAGGTGACACTCTCTGCAGGCAAACAATAAGACGTAGAGCCTTTTTTCCTGATCTATGAATCCACTCTGTGTTCCTCACAACACAGTTTCTGCTCACAAGTGCTAATATAATTGCTGAACAGCATTTTTCAACCTTTTTGGCTTCTGGACCCTCGAAGCAGTGTTTACCCGAGAAGAGTTATGAGCAGTGGAACCAAGAAACGATTTTTCATTCCGGTGATTTTTAGAAAACTAAAAAGGTGGAAGAAGTAAAAAGCTCTTATGAGGTGGAAGTTTTCGTGATGACTCTCCCTCCCTCTGTTTGGTTTTTTACTGTGTTTAGTTGGAGTCTTTGGTTTCGTTACAGGTAGTTTAGGTTCGCATCCATCCAGCACCCACACGTCACCACTGATACCTGAGTCAACACGCTATATTTTGCTTATGTTGGCTTATCTTTACTTGAATGGTTGCTGTGTGGGCCGCCGTGTGTTACGCTTCAAATAAAAAGGGCGATATTTCATTTGAAGAGTTTAAGAAGCCTAAAACAGCAGAACTTAGAACTCAAGCAAAAGCTGTGAGAAAAGTCAAACAGGGTTTTTTCTCTCCTTTTGTTTTATTTATCCAGTGACTTCCTGACTGCTCTGACTCTTTGGGCCGTCCTGACCTCCAGATGGGGAACCGTTGCTGTCAAAAGAAGGTTTTCTGCTTAAAAGGAATTTGCTATTTTTGACATCCTTAACTTTCTCCCTCTTTTTCTCTTGGCTAAAACACTCGTCTGATTTGGATTTGGTCCTCAGGTGCGAGACAAAAGCTGCCCACTGCTGGTTATTTAAATGCACGGGAGAAATTCTGGATACGTGCAAAATGAACTTGGCAAATAAATTGCTTCTTTATCTTCTGCTCAGTGCGAGTATAAATCCTGCAACCCACTGTGCAACATTAAACGAAGCAATGGTCTATAAAAAAGTCCAAATATTCCTCTCAGATTTGTTTAAAAAAGCCTTCAATTTGCTGTTACACGACACAATGGAGCTCTTTTTTTTATTTTAAAGCAGCAGAAAAACCAGAGGATCCAGTGAAAAGCTCTCACCTGGGACTGTTCCCGTCCCTCCAGAGGTGTGAAGTGAGAGGCTAGAAGACCCTCTGATCACAAGATAAAGGCAGAACAACAGAATTAGCACTTCAAACAACAAGGCATTGGTTTGAAAAAGAAAAAAAAAAAAAGAAAAAAATCTGAAAAAATAGAAATACACACTTCATATCCGCCGGGGTAAACACAGCCCGCAGAGTCAGTGCCGTTTTAATGGGAGATTAGCCTGGATAGAGGGAGAGATGGAGGGAGAGATGGAGGAGAGGAGGAGGACAAACATTCACAGCCACTTGTAGCAGTTGTGTGTGTGTGTGTGTATGTGTTTACCCACTTGATTGCTTGTCTTTGGGATGCAGAGGAGGGGGGGAGCAGCGGCAGGCGGATAGAAACACACATCTATTTTATCTCATTTCATCTTTTTTCTCCCTTCTTTTTTTAAAAAAATCTAATAAGGATTGAACAAGACGTCACGCAGAAATGTTTTGTTCGGGCGATTTTACACCAATTTTTAAGGGGGGAAAAATAAAGAAGAAATAAAATTTTCTCGCCACAAGTGATGTCATCTGTGTCAGATCTCATGCTCGAAAATTTCACACCTCAGTCTGCAATTTTGGCGGAGAAAGTATTAAGTACAAAGAGTCACATTTTTACTCAACTGCCGGTTTTTTTACAGTGAATCATAAAGAGTTATTTAGCTCAATCAACTCATTGTCACTGTTTTTCAGTTCCCCCTTAAGGCTCAGCTGGGAACGCGCCCAACGTTTGACATCCTCTCAGCGACACACTGCACCTGTTATCCAGCTTCTTCAATGCACTTAATTATCCCATTGTTTATCATGACAGCAAGCCATCCTTCAGCTTCACACAGGCCTGCATACAGTGCAAAGATTCGGAACGGACGTAAAAACACAGGAGTTTAAAGGACAGGGAGCTTTACGGTTTCGCTTCCAAGGAGGAGGGAGGGAGGGAGGGAGGAGATGCAGGTCTGGACCCAAACTCAGGGAGAGCAGATTTATGACGAGGCGACAGGCCAACGTTCAGAATGTTCACAAATCTTCACATCCACAATTCAGCCAGAGAGGCAAAAAAAAGGAAAGAAAAATCAGCCAGAGGAGGAGAAGTCGATCAACAGCCACACAAGGACAGCGAGGGAAAAGTGCAGGATAACAGAGAAATAAAGATATATGTGGATTTGGGATGGATTCGATGGAGGGGGTGGATATATTTCAAAGTGAATGTTTGGCAGTTTAGATGGAACATGGTTTCTCTTTCCAACAGAAGATGAAAACGGACAGGGGAGGATGAAAGGATAAAACGGCAGGCGGCAGGGAGGAAGAGAGGGCTGCTCAGGTATCTTAGCCCGGGGACACGCGAGAAGACTTTAAAAATCCCAACAAATTGTCAAAAAATGAATCGAGGCGCACATCACGCTGCATGCATCACAGCCGTGCTCTCGACACTTAAAAACAGGACTGTCATCCTCCTGACTTTTAAAACATCTGAGGCCCTCGTGTCATCTTTAAGGCCTCTATTCTCTCTGAATCTCACTCATCTCTTTCATATGTGCATGTTTGAAAGACACCCAGACTTAAACACTGTCACACAAAACAGATACAAGTGGTTCATGTTGCAATACCGGGTTGTTTTTCAGTGTAGACTTTCTTTATTTCCATGGATAATTGGCTAAGCTGTGATGTTAGAATGATATATTATATTAATTGGGCAACTAAGTTGGATTTTTAAGGACATTTAACGTTCTCAAACCTTATTTCTAGCTTTCTAAATCAATATTTGGGAAGCAGAGGTCAAGAATTATCACCTGAAAAGATTTCACACAGGTCTTTATGTTGTCAAACATATAAACAGGCTTAAAACTTAATTAAAAATGTCCAAAACACAATAAAACACATGAATCTGAAACAAAAGTAAAACAAAGATTCAATGTTAAAACTGTATTTTCCCCAAAAAAATCAACATTTACAAAACAGTTTCTAAGTCAAAAGTCAACTGGAGATTAAAAGCCAGATTTCTGAACAATGTGTTTCCTCACCTGGAGCTCAGTAAACACACAACAGCAGACAAAAACAGTACATTTCTGGCTGGCGGCCTCGGAAATCAAGCTTTACCCGAAAAAAAACACCTGCTATTTATCGAACCAAGCAATTAAAGCCCATCCACGTTTCACTGGCTAAACAATGAGCACAACACTCACAACCTGGTGGCAAACTAACAAGCTGTTTGGATCATTCGCATCTCCATTAAGTCTAATTCCACTTTGGCACAATCCTATGTTTAAAAGTAACAACAAACCGTTTTCATTCCCCTCCTTCAGTCAGCTACGAGAAGCGTTCAATCTATCATACGGGGCCGAAGCTGGAACCTTCGCCCGAGCGGAAAACAAATATTTGGTCAGTTCACACAACTTTCATTTCTAATCGAGGCCAAAAACGAGACAAAGTATTTTCCTTCTGTGAGAGATAAACACTCGCACAGAGGCACGAAGGGAAAAAGGTGAGACAAAGCGAGAGAGACAGATATTCAGATTTGGGAAGGATTTCATCGAGGGGGTGGATATATTTCAAATCGAACGTTTGGCAGTTCACATGGAACACAGTTTGGCTCTCCAGTTTTTTTTTTAAAGCCACCAATCAGCACGTTCCCTTCAAAAAAAATCATGACGGTAATAAAGAGAAGTCGTGAATCTGCCTGATAATCTCGTTTATGTGTCAGCAGAACTGGACGCTGCTGGAGATTTAAGAGCTTCTGAAAGTTTTTAAAAAAAAAAGCTCCATTACGTTGACCTTAACATGAGTGTTTTATCACCGGTTGTTTCAAATACCTGGACTGAACCTTCAGGCTCAACTTTAAGACGACACGGATGAGTCAAACTGACAGAAATGAGCTTTTTGTTTCTACTGAAGTTTATCTCCAAGGTCAGGAAGAGACTTTCGAGCTCGACATATTTAACATTTTGTTCATCTCACAGAATGTTTGATAAGACAAAATAACAACAGAAGCACATTTTGTTCCTTCTTCCTTCCTCGTTGGTGTCGAGTCAAAGTCTTCCTCCGCCCGAACGTGCACCGACCATCAGCACTGCAGCAACATCACAGTGTTTCTGCACAAACACAAGACTTGTCAGGATGGCAGAGAGAGTTTGATGTCGTCCTGTCGGGTGAGGATGGACTTGTTTTAGCAGACGGGATGATGAACTCTGGTCTTTTCTATTGAAGTTCAACACTTGACATGTCAATCAAACCCCAAATTTCCTACTTTAGTAGTTTTACTTTGCTTTTAACCATCTCTTGTGTGCATGATTTTGTTTTTCTGCATTGTTTTAGTGTCGGTTCAGCGCATCTTTAGATGTTAAAACTGTGTGATACATGTTTGTTGTAGAAGCAAAATTTAAAACCAAGCTGAAGCTCAACTAACACAAGTTTCTCTAAGCTAAATCGTGATTGATCCGTAATCGGAAACTGACGATAAACAAGTGTTTTGCTTTAAATTATGATGAAAATGATGATCATCAGGTCAGAAATGCTTCCTCGCGTCATCCTAGAAGCATTTAATCTTGACGCATGTGTGTGTTTAGGCGTGTAAATCTTCAAAGTGGACGTCTTGTCTGTGATCTGTGTGTGTTTGTGTGTGTGTGTGTGTGTGTGTGGTGTGTGTGTGTGTAATGGCGGTCGGAGTGTAATGGCGTCTTGCCACTGAGGTCCACCACAGTGAGTGAAGTAGCAGTCAGACCGGCCATCAGTGTTGAGAGCCACTTTACCGTCACTCACTTCTCAAACCGCCACCTTCCAATCACACGGACGCCGCGCTCGCCTGACTGATTTTTACCTAATCAGGAGTGGATTTTTTTTTATCCAACAAACTCGTGATTTTACTGCCGCACACTCTCTTTCTCTCGGTTTCTTCGTTTACATTTTAAACCACTTTGGAAACGTCTCTGATGATCTCAGTCCAGCTGTTTCTCGTCTTCATTGCCAGTAAATGTCAAAGTCTCCACTCGCAGTCACAAACTCATAAAAAACTGTTAAAAAAAAAAAGAAAAGCTCGACCTGATCCCAAAGGATCACCGCTCACCTCTTCTTGACCCTCGTGTTTAGGATGTTCTGACTGAACAGACTGGCAGAGATGAGAAATATGGGACGTGGAGTTTCAGACGGGGGATATTTCAGCGAGCATAAAAAATGGAGAATATGTTAAACGAGCGGCACATTTTGTCTCTTTTTGTCGCAGAGATGTTGGAGGATGAGAGACAGGCAGAACTGGGATGGCTTCAAACTCGCCCTGAATTCATCTCCGTGTTTGCTGGCCGTGTTTCAGCGCTTTTTCAGCGAGCTTCGCCTGCAGACTCACACACACACACACACACACACACACACACACACAGCGTCACCCACACTGAAAAATCCTGGAGTCCACGATAAAGACAAATGAAAAGAGGTAATATAAAAAAAAAAAGAAAAAATCAACATAATCATGTGCATAATCACAACGTTGGCTCCGTGCTCTCAGCTTGAGCTCATAACAGCGATATGAGATTGGAGTATATTGCATTAATCATGTAAACGTTGCTCTTGTGATTAAAGCAGAACTGCTGTTTATTGCTTGTAATTGTATTCGGGTCGGGCTACGCTCCCAGGGATACCACACGCAGCATTAATATTTGATGAACTGACTCTGGATCAGGCGTGGGGAGCTGGTTCCCCCTTTTATGTTGATCTGGGCTCGCAGTATTGGAGCTGACCTCAGAGCAGCCCTCATTTCTCCCCACAACACTTCACAGGAGCACATTTGAATATCCACGTCAAAATTGTTAGCTCGCAATATTCTTTTCATTTTTTCCCCCCCCTCTATTTTTATCAGCAAATCCAATATGGGGGATGAAAGCATGTGCATGCATAAAGAATATCAACCATATGATTTGATCAGGGGAGGGGGGGAGTGGATGCAAAGTGCTGAGGAAGAACAAGAGCAGAAGAGACTGTGTCCTCTTTTTTTTAACTTGTAAAAGCTTTTAAAAGCAGCTCTTTCCTCATGTGATGCTGCCTGGGTTTCAAAAACAGAGCGAGGAGGAGAAAGACGGAAGGATCTGGTGTTGAAGGAGGAGAAACATGTCCTCTTCACCTTCTTTTCATGACCTCGCTCACAGTAACAGTCACCTATTACCAGTTTTATTTTCCCCGGATTTGTCTCAGTCTGTTTTTTCCTGTTGATTCCGAACGCAACACGAGGATCCTTCAGCGCTGAAACACTATTGGAGGGAGTTTAAATGTTTGGAGGATATAAACTTCAAAAGGTTTGGATGGATCACTGCAGCTCAGTGCATGTCGGAAACATCCGCCTCTCTCTCTCTCTCTCTGCTTTCATGTGACGTAAGATTTAGTCCACGCTGAGTTGGGGGGGGGGGGTGAAAAGCTTTGCTGAATAGATTGAAATGTTCTCTCAACACGTGTTAAGGCTTAAGGAAAACTTCCTGCAGACGCTCTGCCTGTGAAGGCGTCCCGAAAACATTTTGACAGACCTCATGAAATTCATGTTGGAGAAATGCAGCGGGACGGAAAAAAACACGCAGGAGTCTTTGCTGATTCACCCAAATGTCACCTTGTTTGACTTGTTAACACACACACAACATGTGTGACAAGTGAAGGAAAAAATGCTGTTTACGCAATCTGTCATCGCACCGAGTATTGACGGTTTGATGATGCAATTATGCAGCGCTCGCTGGACGTGAAAGCTGAGTTGGTGTTTTTTTCTCTCTGACCCGGGGGGTCCTGACAGCTCAGCTCTGGACTCCCCCCCCTCCTCCCCCCTGCTTCCTCTCATCCTCCCCCTCCCTTGCTGTATATCACAGCCTGTAGCTTCCCTGCCTGTTAAGCATTTATTAGCAGCATACGCACTTTTAATAAATGTTCATAGCAAAGTAAGATGTAGTTGTTATGAGATTTAATTGTTTTTAATCCGTCTGTCGGCTTCCAAAGCTCAGCACGTAGATCTGCAGGAAGAGATGCTGAAGTTTAAACTGACTGATAATATATTAAACACAGTTACAGCGCAGAAATAATATTAAAGTCAAATATTTCATAGAAATAATAAAGGAGAAAGCAAATCATTAAACAGCATTTAAACTTTGTGATCCATATTATAAAATAATATTCTCGCATTAGTCTGCCACTCTTACCTTTTAAATGATCGAGTTTTGCTACGTTAATTTAAAAACCTTTATTAAACATTTGTAGACTAATTGTGCGTTGACTTTTATTTATTAATACAGTCGCTGCCAGGTGTCAATCCACACGGCTGAGGAATCCCATTCGCTCTCACAAACAACAGGAAGTAACGCTGGAAAAAATAAATAAATGCACATTTATAAATGATGAATTTGAATCCAGGGCAAAATATATAAAACATATCCTCGTAATTAAAGCTCTAAATGTTTTAAATATGATTTTTCCAAAGTGATTACGACCGTGTCATAATGTGCAATGAAGCTTTCATTAACTATTTATCCTGCGCTCACTCCGGGATGCTTCGGAGGAGGAGCTTCAGTCATTCATGAAATACACAAATAAACACATAAAACATGTTTTATCAGTAAAAGTTTTAGCATAAATGTTTGTTTGAGTCACTACATTTAAAAAATACACAGTAACAGGTGTGTAAAAATAAAAGCACCAGCCTTTAAATCCCATGTCAGTGTGTTTCCTCGTGCTGTCCTACATAGTGTGTGTTTACAGTGTGAACTGTAGGAAACACTGCAGAGGAAAGGAAGGAGGGAAGGAAGGATGGAGAGGAGGAGGAGGAGGAAGAGGAGGAGGAGGGCTGGAGGGCTGGAAGATTCCTCAACAATGAGAAACAGATGATCCTGTTCTTTCAGTTACACCACGTGTGTGTGTGTGTGTGTGTGTGTGCGAGTGTTTTCCTTAAAAAACTTTATTGCTAACACGTTTGGATGACCGAAGCTGCAGTCCGCTGTACTTTGGCAGCGATGACACCACACTGAAAAGTTTTCCTCCTTGCAGTCAGACTTGTTATTCAGAACCTTCCCTCCCCCCTCTCTCCCTCCCTCATCCATCCATCCATCCATCCCTCCATCCCTCCTTCGCTTCCTTTTCGCTCGGCCCCTCCAGCGGGTTGCACAGAGGTGAGTGTGTGTGGGACGGCGCTGTTGTGGGACTCACAGGGAAACAACGATTTTCTCCGGCCAGTAAAATCAGCTCACGGTCGTCGAGATCTTTGCCAACTGTTACGAAACAATATCTTGGCAGGCTGTTTCCTCTGCCGCCCTCTGGGTAGAAGCAAGAAGTCATAGTCTGTAAAACACACATCCAGAGATGATGACATTCCTGGCTCTTATTAATGCCGTCAGCTTAGTTAGGAGTTGTTTTTTTTTTTTTTTAGCTCCAGTCCACAACCTCCTCCTCCACTGCGGCTCGCTGAAGGCTTATTTTTGTCAGGCTGGCTGATTTTTTTGATGAAAGGCCGCTGCATGTTGAATATTTACCTTAGTCATTTAGAAACTCATTTATCTGGCACAGTGTGCTCGCTGACATTAAAAGGGCTGTAGAGAAATAAACACCATAATTTAAATGTTTTAATTATCCTTGTTGTTTTGATTTAATTTGAAAATGTGTCGACAAAAACAAAGTGAACTTGCTCTCAGTTACTTTTTGTTCACCTGTGAATAAAACAGACTACAGGACTTAAAACTTTCTTACTGGAGGTGAAACAAAGGAGCAAGAGAGAAAACATCAGACTGTTGTGTTTTTTTCCTATAAGGACGTCAAATCCAGGTATTTTTGTGATGTTTTGTGGACCTGCTTCACATCCAGCCTGATCAAAATCGGTCAAAACAGCTGAAAATCATCAGCAACATTACGACGTTTATTTTTCTCTTCCAGTCAGCAGTCGACATGAATGAGAAGAAACTAATTTACAGGGTTGAGAAGCAAAAAACCTGTATGATATCCTCCAAAAAGACGGGGTTTAAAGAAACTTGAGAGCTCTAAAAATATAAAAACAAGGCTGACAAAAGGTGACTGAGTGAGTAAGATGTTAACTTTCTCTTTTGCAGAGGAAGAAACTACATGTAGCATCAAAAATCCTCTTTATTTTGACCATTTTTGCGCTTCATCTGCTTCATGTTGCTTGCTCTGTGGCTATTATGTGTAACCAGCAGCTTTAAATGAGGTCATTGCAGTTTTGTAGTGTTTTTAAAATGGGAATGTGCCACCATAACACCCCCCCCCCAAAACTGAAGCATTAAAGAATAGTTAAATTAACTCAATTTTATTAATGATCAAGATTAAAAGTGTCAATTAAGTCCAGTTTCAGTGTTGAATTGATTGATTTTGATGGTGAGAAAGAACCTTTGTCGGAAATCGCCGATGAAGCTGCACACGAGGTCACAGTGAGTATGCGAGTAATGTAACTAAGTAATCTGTTTCCACTTTGACTCAGCGTATACATACAGTGAGACCTGCCTTTACTTGAGCAGGAATTCTTTCTCTCTTCCTCTCTGTATTTTTTTAACACTCATCATCTTTCCCTCCTTCTCTCCAACACACACACACACCAACACACACTCTCACACACTACAGAGTTGCGTCAGACACCCATAAATATCACTCTGCCACAGAATGATGTATGAGCCTTTGACTTGTCAGTGTGCCATCTTGAACTAGAAAGAGCACGACACACACACACACACGCACAGGCATATACACACATTCATAGCTGACCCTCCACCCCTCCCCCAAGGCGCACACACCGAGGTAGACATGTTTCATCAAGCCAGCGAACAACGGGCCGACCTGCCCTCGGCCAGCCCCGCGGCAGCCTGGGAAATGGAGTGAGCTGCCTCGCAGTGACCTCTGCACCGGCAGCAAGCTGAGAACCAGTCTGTACACTAACACCTCTGACTGCGGAGAGTGTGTGTGCGTGTGTGTGTGTGTGTGTGTGGAGTGTATGGAAGTAATAAAAGACACACACATGTACAGACACGCACATAAAGGGATATTTTTGTAGTGTTTTTATGTGGCCGCTGCAGAAAGATCCGCCCGGTTTCAGCAACTTTTTCCAGCTCTGACACAGTAAACCCAAGTGCCTCCTGAGCCAGATGAGATGTTCGATCTCTCCAGTGTGTTCTGGGTTCCCCGAAGTTTCATTCCAGTTGAAACTGCCTTGGGAACCTCAAACAGAAGAGGGGGCCCAAGAGGCATCCCAATCAAATCCTCCAACCACCTTAGCTGGCTCATTTCAACCTGAAGGAGCAGCAGCGTAACTCTCAGCTCCGTCTGGATGTCTGAGCTTTTTACCCCAAGCTTGTATCTCCACAACTGCCTGGTGCCTTCCACCATGTGCAGCTCTCGAGTCCAGCCTCTCTCCAGGTTACTGGTTTCAGACTCAGCACTGTGTGCAGCAGTGAGCTCTGCTACATCTAGTTGGGTCTGTTAAACCTCCCACACTCACTCTGGTTGCCTTCCTACCAGAGAGGTTATGTTTCCTCTTACTAATCTGTGATGAAGCCTAACTGAGGACTTAACTGACCTCAGAGCACATTAGAGATGGAAATTACAGACTCAGGATATGATACCATCATTAGAAGTTGTGCGCAATAATGGAAAAGCCATTCTGTGATACCTGATAAACTACAGTCATCTACAGTGCATCACAACGTCTGTGACTGAGGGAGAAAAATGCTCCTAAAAAAGGCAAAAAGCAGGAATAATGTTTCTCTGCAGCCGTCGTGCTCATCCATGCAGGCGGTGGGACCACACAGCAGCAGCTCCTTGTAGTCCATTTTCACTTGCCAGCAAGCCTCCCTGGTCTGGATCCAGGAGGGGGTCCTGGTTTTGCTGATGAGACTCTGCAGCTCCTTCATGTGGGGTCTATAAACCGCTCTTTACCTGGCTCTCCGCTGGGACTAATGTGCCTTAGGAGACCCTACCAGGAGCTATTGCCCCTGAACAAAAAAAAAAAAAAAAACAGCTCCCAGAGTCACAAGGACGCCCAAACCCCTCCACAAAGATAAGGGAGCGGCTCTCAGAGGAGGACGTAGAGAGAAATATATAAACAATGTAGAAAGAGATCTATAAAAATAACCAGGGGGGGGGAGAGACAGGTGCAGGTGTGAACGCACACAAACACACAAACACAGAGGCAGGGCAGCAACCGGCGACCGAGCCCCCGAGGCGAAGGTCCACAGATGGGGTTGGTGATCGTTTCCTCCTTGCGTCAAATCTGCAGGGCTTTAATTGGCTGCTGCTCTAACTGACCTCTGACCTTTTAGCACAAATGACCACAGCACCTGAGACAAAGAGAGATTTCCCATCAGGTATTGGTTAGTGAAAGGATTCCCCGGACTGATTTATTTTATTGGATCAATGCGGAGGCCATCGGGGGTGGGGGTGGGGGGGTGGGGGGTACTTTCACAGCCGCTGACATATTGGGATTTGTACGGTGTTTTGCTGTGATATTTATTGTTTTATTCCCTTTCATAACGGCAGAATGCAGCGTCTCTTTGGCAGGATAAGAATGGGATTTGACCAAAATATATGAGACTGATATTTGCCTTTTATTAACATGAGAAACGGTCCAAACACCGTGCTCTGTCTCTGAAAGTATGAAATATAAAATGGTATATAAAATGCTATATTCAATACATCACAAATATTCCAAAGCCTACAGCAGACTTGATTAAAATCCATTTTGATCTAATGTTACATTATACATATAATTACAAATGAATATAGCAATATGTGTATTAAAGTTTACATTTTTGGTCCACTATTGATGATTAGTCATTAAATTCTATACCTAAATTTATGTAGTGATTCCCTGATTTCTTCAAATATATATGGATTTAATATTCACTTCGTGTTATTCTTGCTGTTCCTTCTGTTAGCTGATACTTTTATTGAGTACATGCAAGGAATGAAATTAGCTCCTGTCATCAGCCACACACAGGTGACATGTTGTCCTTGGCAGGTTAAAAAGTCAGGTCACCTGCAACAATGGCAGAAGTTTTTCTCAATAAAAGAGTATTCAGGGTTTAAGGTGACAAAACAACTTGAAATATTCAAAATTTCTACCGTCAGATACCACGTCCTTAGTGCTTAGGATGCTCAAGTCTTCTGCATAAGTTTCAGAGATAGGAAACAGAAAATTGTGCAGCTGATTAAGATGTTCAGTGACCTGCAACCACAGCACATGTTGAAACATTTAGAAAAGAACTGATTCAAATACAACATTTAATGCCATGTAATTATATATTTTAAAATGAAACATGACCAAACTGTTAGTTTTAAATAACAAAATATAGCATATCAGCAGCCTTGCTAAATATTTTGGTCTTTCCAAATATGCACTTATGAAGGTAAACCTTTATGTTTTGCCCAAACTTTGACATTTAAATATTTGATATTTAAAAATCCAGTTTATTGGCTCAATACTTCCTGTTACTGTCACCTCTGTTTGAAAGCAGTGATACTGGTATCTGCCTCGCCCATGTCAGAGCCTGGTTTAGACCCTCTGTGACTGGTAGCGTTATTTTATTCATGATATGAGTGAATCAGTGTGGTGCATACTGCTTTTTAAGCTATTCACACAGAGAAAAGAGATGGAGAGGAAATTGGGTGAACTGCATGAAACAGAGATGCTGGGATAGAGAGGGGTGAGAGCGAGTGGGAGTGAGAGACAATGAAATACAGAGGAGGAAATGGGAGAGAAAGAGCGACAGAGAGAATAAATAAACTGGATTTATGCAGGAAGCAATGAGGCCACCTCTCTCTGGTAGAGTACCAAAGAGGAAGTGAAAGTGAGGGCACTTCCTGTTAAAAGTGTGACAAATGTAACAAAACAGAACATTTTAAAGGGAAAAAAACATGAAGCAAACATTCGCAGAGCAGTTTTTGATCTTGTTTTGGTGAAGAATTCACAAGGAGTCACTATCGGCACTGTTAACTGTTGTGCCATATCTGTGTTTCTGCTGATTTCTGTAATGATGTTGATTAAAAAAAATCACATAGCGGAAACATGGATGCTGCCCGAGAAAAAATGTGCCAAGTTTTAGACGCATTTTTTTACTAAAAAGCTGAAATTCAAAGCCTTTTTTTGTGAATTTTTAAGATCTGTCGTTCTCTATTGAGTCTCTGTTGTGTCTCTATTTCATGAAAGCAAACTAGTAGACTCAGTTTCACAGGATTTCACTGAAAACTGTTCCGCTTTTTCTGTCAAAATAAACCTTTTATAACTTACATCAGAAGGAATAGTAACAGACAGACATATAGCTTGATTTATGTACTGATTTTTTTATTTGCTTTATTTATTGCTTTTTATTTATGGATATAAACCTGCATATAACACTAATACTTATAGAAACTGAAGTTGTACCAATCAGATTTGACAGACTTCCTCCCTTCAAACATCTCCTGTTATTTACCGTCATTTTTTACCTTCTTCCTTCCTCTTCTTCCTCTTCTTCAATCTCATCTCAGTTTACTCATAGTTTGTCCTCCTCGCTCCCTCACACCAAACTCACCCTTTGGCCCCCCTCCCCCTTCATAACCTGCCTGCTGCCCCTCTCAGGTGATGATCACCTATCGAGCACCAGTTCTCACAATCGTTTGATCAATGCTCTAATTGCGTTTTCTCTCTGTGTGGGCTACACAGGGAGGGGGATCGATCATCAACTAATGAGAGATGTTGGGTGGGGAGGGGAAGTGTGTGTGTGTGTGTGTGTATGTAGGGGGGGGCAAAAGCCTGTTGTTCTAAAAAGAGGCTACTGTATATGAGCTCCAACCATCCTCCTCCTCTTCCTCCTCCTCCTCCATTAAACGCTCCTGTTGTTATCATTCCTGCATCTCGGCTTCATTATAGCCTACACAGTATTGACCTCAGGTCAGACCTATCAATATCCTCACACACACACACGCACACACACGCACACACACGTGTAAGAGTGCATGTGTTCGGACCAAAGTAGTGCAGCTCTGCTGTGAAACAGTAGATGAATCCTCAAAGTGAGCTGCTGTTTAGTGTCCAACTACATCCCATCTCTTCTTTGCAGTCAAAAATCAAACATTAGGGATTTTTTTTCTAAAAAATGTTTTATTAATTTGCTGTTACTGAAAGCAGGGAAACAAAGGTTATTCAGAGATGTCAAGCGTCTGTTCGGGCAGATGATATATGCTAAAGTTTTTAAGATTGTTTGCAGTGGTATCAAAGAATAAGAACTTCGCCATTTTGCCTGTTAACTAACTGATGTAAAAACTGAAGTTATCATTTCTTGCTAGCAAGCTAATTAGCTATCTAGACTGCAACATGTTGTTAGCAGTGCAATGCTAACTGAAGATGTTTGGCAGTTTGCTCACCAAGCCAAAGTGCAGGACAATAGGAAATTCATTGCTAGCAGAAAAGTTAGCTAAAATGCTAATATAGCTTGTGATTGAAAGTTGTGATATGAGGCAGGCTTCTGTTTTAGCTGTTAGCAAGTGTCATTGTTAGCTCCTCGTGAAATGAGGGACACCAGGAGACACCGACTCAGACCTGTGTGAATGGCGCCTCCTAGTGTTTGTATTCACTGACTCTTTGCCTTTAATCCCCGCCCACTTTTCGTGAGTAAATCCGCCTGTGGGAAAATGGACGAGCTCACAGATCCGCGAGCCTTGATCAATCCATGCAGATTCAGCGGGATACCGGTGTGATTTCAACAGCTGTGTGTGCAGATAACGCTTCACGAAATGCGACAGAAATAGACTCGGAGAGCTGAAAAAGCGGGTTGCTCTGGTTACCAGGGAAACGACTTAAAAAAAAACCTTTCTAAGAAGCAAAAATTGAAAAAAACGCTGCGCAACTTTTATTTTCTGTGAGCGAAACACACAAAAAGTGACTCACGCTCTCCTATAACATCAGCTTTTAGTGACCGCGGAAGCTTCGCAGTCCTTTAGCGAGTGTTAAATCACAAAAAAAAAAGGTAGAAAACTGTCCTCTAAAGTGATTCATCGTGATAAGTGTTTGTTTTTATGGCTCCATATAGCGTTTACATTTGCTACATGACACTCGTAGACCAAAACAGACCAAACACTCATCATCCTCTTTCGTAGTCTCATCTGTCTCTGCCTCATCCTGTCGTTTTCCTGTTCTCCCTTTCACCACTTTCCCTTCCTTCCTTCCTCTCTCTCTCTCTCTCGCGCTGCTTTCAGCGAGCGAGTGGGCTGCATATTGATTTTCAGTGTTGAACTTGCGTGGCTCTCTCTCCCTCTCACTCTCCCTCTCGCCCCCACAGACACAAACTGACGGAGAAGTTGATTAGGAGCAGCTCTAAATATATCCTCCACCTCCTCCTCCTCCTCCTCCTCCACCTCCTCGTCCTCTTCTTCCTCTTCCTCTCTCTCTCTCTCTCTCTCTAGCTCCCTCACCCACTCGCTCTCCCACACTGGTTCAATCGCTCATTCTCCGCATTTTCTCTCGCCCGATTCGCCTGGACGCTGCTCTGCCAAGCGCTTTCTCTTCCTCTCTCCATTTCCTTTCCACTCGCTCTGAGCATATCATTTGTCAACCCCCCAAAAAGAAAAAAAAACAGAGAGAGAGAGAGATAGAGAGGCAGTGTTGCCAGGTTTGGCTTAAAATCATGATAATTTGACAAATTCAGGAAGGATTGGTAGATTTTTCAGAGCTGTGTCCATTTTCTGAATCTTTGGAACATTAACTTTTATTTTCATGTATAAATCAGTGGGAGACGTCACACACTGAAAACACACATACTGTCCTCACACACACTAACCTCCTGAACTTTTGACTGTATTTTCTCCACAGGTCTCATCACCTTACCTGAATGAACCCCACGCATTTACACACACATGAGGAAACACACACACATAATTCTTGTTGAATTTTACTGATTTTTTTAAGTGAAATATTTTAAATCAACTGAGGAGCAGATCAGTTTGGGAGATTTTTTTATCGATTTTTGATCAGCAAATACACAAAATCTGATGTGTTTTTATGACCAAAAAACACCGATCACTGCAGTTTGAACTTAAAAAGGTCCAATAAGAAACAGGAAACATCGCAGTTTATTTAGATTCATGTAAAGTGAAGACAAAATTGGAGAGATAATGCACTTTTATTGCCAAATTAAATTCCTTATATTTGGCATCCTTTATGAGGAGCCAATAAGTTGCAACTAATGTTTTTGATAATGATGAAGAAATCATTTACTTTTGCTTTACAGAGTCTTGGCAGCTAAAACAAAGCTTTCTTACATTTTAGCCTCAATAAAGTAACATCCTATGTTGGCTTTGCTACCAAGCTGTTGGCTCTTTGCTAACTTGAGCTTCGGCTCTTCAGCAGCTCCTGACCTCACAGAGACATAAATGTGCACGTTACCTCACTGTCCTGTTTGAAAAAGGAAAGATTTAAAGGAATAAAAGTCCAAAACAAATGCATATGTTGACCAGATCAAGATCTGTACAACGTAATATATTGTTGACATGTAGTTTTTATTTTGCAAAACACTTCTGCTTTTGTCCACAGGGGTCGCTAAAGTCAACACAAAATTTAATGTCCATGTTGTTGCATTAAGAAATATTTACTGCAGCAGGTTTAAAATATATTAATGGTGGATTGAAAATAAAATAAACACCAAAAAATGGCTTTATTTTGAAAATCAGAAAGTGTAAACAGGCATGTAACACATACCTTGCATGTGTGTGCATGTGTGTGTGTGTGTGTGTGCATTTGTCTTATTGTTTTTGATTTACTTCAGTATTTGTTCGAT
>JAPZDV010000015.1:16876143-16895364 GCA_029814665.1 Acanthurus lineatus
CAAAAGACTGAAAGTTTTTGAAACAGCAGTTTGTAACATTTACAGATAAACAGGTTCAGTGTTAACAGGTGAAAGGATCATGATTTGATATCAAAAGGTGAATCATCAAAGTCTCAGACGTTCACAAGCAAAGAGGAGAAGTTCACCACGCTGTGAACACATGATGTTATGAAGAATGTTGCCTCATGGACTCGGGACGCTTTGCAGACATGATGTCAGTGAACGCAGCTTGTTTACATGTGACTGACTTTGGTTCAGACTTCTTCTCAGTCGCAGTTGTGTGAATGTGACAGTTGAGTTTTTGTCTTCAGCCACGATGTTAAACCTCAAATCAAACCGATCAAGTTTTATCCCCTGATCAATTTAGTCAATCAAAGCAAAAGCCACATTTAACATGGCAGGTGCTTGTTGTAAGAAAAAGCCTCTCTGCAGTTTTATGCATTAAAGTTACTGTTTATTTCATAAAAAACACACACACACACCTGCAACCTGCAAGGATCCTCTGACACGACCGATGATCTTAATACAACATTTTCATCACATTTCACATGTGAGCATGAAAATGTTTTAATATCTTTAGTTTAAAAGGGCTTGTTTGCCGTCAAAATCCCATTTCTGAGGTGTTTTCCAGTTTCCAGAAGGTTCATGAGGAATCAACACAGATGGATTTTTAAAAAAAATGTCAAAATGTCACAGAGAAGTTTTTATGTCTCCTGCCACCTGAGTGAAAACATGAGCATCGTTCTGCGTCTGCGAGCATTTTTCAGTCACACTCAGCCTTTCAAACACAGTGTATGGGCTGAGATGTGTGTGTGTTCATGTATGTGTGTTCATGTGTGTGTGCGTTCATGTATGTGTGTTCATGTGTGTGTGCGTGGACTGGACCCGCACTCTGCATTCACTGCAAGATTCAGCGTTCATATCAGCTGATTTCTACCTTAAGTAAGATAACCTACCACAGGCTTACCAATCACACACACACACACACATGCACACGCACTCACACATGAACACACACATGAACACACACACACAGGGGACAGTGTCTGTCTCTTTAATGTTATTTTTGACTAAAACAAGTGTTGTTGCCTGTCATGGCAGATGCAGAAGCTGCTTTCTCTCTTTTTTTTCCTCTCAAACTGAGATCAGCAGCCGCAGGGATTTAAAACACAGCTGAACCACACACACACACACACACACACACACACACACACACATCACATGACAATCAGCCTGTGTGTGTGTTAATGTGTGTGTGTACAGACAGTATAGAATCAGTGAGCATGAGGCTCTGTGGCGTTGTGTGTGTGTGTGTGAATCCCAAATGCTGAAAATATAAGAGCAGCTGTCTTTCTTTTTCTCTCTTTCTCTTCTTTTTTTAACCTCTTTGTTGTTTTCTTTTTGTTTTCTCTTGTGTTGTTTTTTTCATTCTTTCCTTTTACCTTTTTATTTCTGTCGTTTATCTTATTTACTTATTTCTTTCCATTTTTCTGCCTTTTTTCTTCTGTCTGTTTTTACTTCTCGTTTCTTACTTTTTTCCTTTTTTCATTTCGAAAGGCCAGTTTGCTTTTTTTCTGCCGTTCATTTTTTACCCCAACTTCTAATGCCTCTGTACACACACACACACACATGCACACACACACACACACACACACACACTTAACACCGTTGGCCCAAAGTGACAAATCTGTTTAATAATGCACCACCTGGAGCACAGCACTCTATCTCTATCTCTCTCGCTCGTGCTCCCTCTCTTTTACCGGCCCCCTAACTCTGTACCCTTCACACACACACACACACACACACACATGCAGGCACATGCACACGCACACAAACAGAAACACACACATACACTAATCATTCCCTTTGGCTGTATTTTACTGCTGTACTTTGTTATAGTCTTATTCACACGATGGCGAGGACCAAAAGCTTTATGTCTGTGCCTGTGTGTGTGTGTGTCTGTGTGTGTGACTGTGTGTATCTGTGTGTGTGTGCGCGTCTCCCCAGGTGACACACAACCGCCTTTGTGCCTTATGGCTTAAGAGAGACACAGGAAGTAGACCCTCTCCTCCACCTTCTCTCATTACATCCCCTCTGTTTTTTAAATTTCTCCTTCACCTTCCTTATCTGCAGCGGATTTCCTCCCTCTTCTCTCTATGCATACAACCCCCCCCCCCTTTATTTTCTCCTCACATTGATCCTCTACAAGCATCTAACCCGGGGGGTGGGTGACGATGAGGGAGAGAAAGATTGTGTGGGGGGGGTAAGAGGAGGGGTAGAACTTGTCTGAATAAATAAACAGCTTTCGCCTGCGACCGAAACGGAAAGCTTAGCGGAGTAAAAGAGGGGGGAGGTGGGGGGGAAGAGAGAAGGGGTGAGAGTCAGCGAAGGAGGAAAAACATTGGCACTCTGCCCGGTGAAAATAAGAGAAAAAAAAAGGAATTAAATCTCTTTGTGTGTGTGTGTGTGTGTGTGTGTGTGTGTGTGTGTGACTGATGGATGCTCAAAGTGAAGCCAAAACAAAAAAAAAAAAAAAGAGGGAAAAGAAAATGCACACAATGCACGACCAGAGGCCAAATGAGGAAAACTGACCAATCACAGCCCAGGGTTTGGTTTTGCAAGGATCACTTCAGTAGGTCAGCTGTTCACCACCAGAGGCTATCTGCAAGAGGAAGTGATTTTTTTCATGTAGAAGGATATGCTCTACATTTATTGATGTTTTTTATTTCGCAAAATAAGTCGATGATTGTTACAGTTAATTCAGCAAAGAGGCAGATAAGAGGAAGTCTGATATTATCTGGTTTAATTCTGACATCACGATTAGCAAAATGCAGTTTGATTGATCGCACTGTGCAAGCATGCAGCACGGTTTATTCCACCTTTGGTCTCAATGAGAAATTTTATTGTCCCACGGTCTAAAATACGGCTTTTTCTGAATGAGGTTTGGCATGAAAACGGTCAATTTTAAAAAACGTGCTGAATGGCGGCAAAAAAATATGGACCGTCAGCAGCTTCGCTCCAGAAAGTATCCTGACGAGCTTTGAGAAACCTGCATCGGTAACACTGCAGAGAGAGAGAGAGAGAAATATAGAGAGGATGAGAGGGAGAACTAATGAATTATGGGTGGCCTGTGAATAGAGAGAGAGAGAGAGAGAGAGAGAGGTCTGCGCTCTGTCGCTCTCCTCCTCCTCCTGGGTTATGGAAGTGTCATGCTGTGAGTGTTGCCATGCAGATGGTGACCCTGGAGTGTTGCAAAAGGGAGGAGGAGAAAAAAAAAGGAGGAAGAAAAAAAAAACTAGAGAAAAAAGGGGGAGGCGCAGAACAGAAAAGAACTGTGTTTTTTTAATTATTTCTTTTCTTTTTCAAACAGAGGAAGTGAAGCTGATTGACTGCAGAAGGTTCGCAGTCCCGATCAAAGCGAACAGAAATGTTTTCTATAGACTGAAAGAAGACCGACGGCCAAATTCAGATGGAAAACAAATGTATTGTTGATTAATTCATCAGTTTTTGTGGAAGACGAGTGTTTGTTTGTGATACAAGAACAACCCACAAACAGATTCAGTGAGGATGGTGAGTGGGGGGTCAAAGGTCACGGACTAGTGAGTTGAACCAGATCCGGAATGAAACGGGGACGTAGAAAGCTCGGTGTGAACCTTAGAGGAGATCACTCACACACTCACACAGTGCTGAACAGGGTGGAGCGCTGCAGGGTGGAGTCCAGATAGCAGGAATACTGAATGACGTAACGAGCAGAGCTGATTGGCTCCAGACTTTGAAAGAAAGGAATTCCCCCCTTTTAAAAAACTGGTCCCGAACATCAGCTCTTTTAGCAGAAAACTTTTCTGAAATCTGAATGAAGTTGTAACGTCAAAGACAATTATTCAAACAGATTATGCACTAAAATCATAAAGACAGTTTAATCTCAATAGTAAATTAATTTTGAACAGGATATTTATGTTTAGTGTGAAGATTGTTTTTTTACTGATGATTCATTCACACACTTCATTTAAAAAGTGGAGCGCACTGACACTATTCAAGGTTTTTTTAATGGGTCCATGACCCACAACCTCAGTCAAGTTGGACCCAGATTGTGCTCAGGTAGGGTCCTGCTTTATTTAGCATGACCTCATACCTGAATAAGTGCATAAGTTGATTGCTAGTGACTCCAAAATGTCAGATATGACTGTTGCAGAGTGGCAGACGCTTCATAAACTACATCAAAGTGTTGTTACTGTGGTAAAACTAACATAGTTCGGTTTGGTTCAGATACCAAAAAGATGCTTTCTTACTTTGAGGTAAAGATCGTGAAAGATCATGGGCTGGCTTTGAGTAACTTTGTTAGCTTTGTGACTTGTAACGTAAGCTACGTATTTAACTCGTGCAGCAAGAGTTAAGTATGTTTAAAATAAATAAACGTTGACTTTAACTTTTAATCAGAATATGATCCGTTGTCGCCTGTTTGTTTGACTCGTCCATCCAGCTGGATTTTTTGAATACGAAAACTTTTTTTGTGTTTTAATGTTATGTCACCTGACTTCCGCATTTGTACCTGTCATAATTACTAACCACTAGAGGGAGCTGTCTTTTGGACAACGTAAATATGGGTCATAATAAGCTGCGTTTACATGTGGACAAGCTGTTTTTACCTAAAATGGAACTCTCTCTCTTTCTCTTTGTTTCTTATTATTTCTGGATTGATGTTCATCATGTTTTAGTTTATTTTTTACTGAACATGTTTCAGACGACACTTCATTTAAGCAGAACATTGTCGAGTCACGTTTGCATCAGCTGCACAATTCCTGCTTCACTCTCGGTGGCTCATTCACTTCCTGCTTGGCTACCAGCAGCTAGCATCCTGCAGTCAGGTGTACACGGTGTCCAGTAGCCTCATGCCAACGCCATCCGCTGCAGCAGCTCCGCCCGCCGGCCCAGCCTCCTCCTTACGAGCTTTAACTAATGTTAAATGAACTGAGATCAAATGTCCATGTTTGTTAAGGGGGAATTGGGTCTTACAGCAGAATATTCATTGCTGTGCAAATTCTTTTTAGAGCTCCCTTAAGTGTTGTTCTTCAAGTCTAACTGTATAAACATTTGCTTTAAGTGGTCAATTCCTCATTAGAAGCTTCTCCAGCTGAACGGTGTGAAAGTGAAATCAATGTTGTGTAAGACAAAAAAATCAGCTCTTCCCTCGCCGTCCACTTCAACGCCGGAGCTTTCAGGCTTTCAACACCCGGGTTTTTCTCAGAAACTTCCAGTCGTTTTAAGGCACTTTTGCCCGAAAAAGGAAGTGGCAAAGCAGTATTCATATTACAACACCGTGTACACATCTGTGCTCTGATTGGCCGGCTTGTGGGCATGTGACTTTGTAAATCGTGGCAGTTACATGTCCATATGTAATTGAGTCTCTGTGTTAACTTATCGATTACTCAGTGCAATTTAGAGTGACACTGTTGCAATCGAACTTTAACTTCAGCGTATTGATCTTATGAAATGGTGTGGACAAAATAATGGAAACACCGCGGGGCTTCAAACTTCAGCTTTAAAATCGAACCTCACGGCTGCAAATAAGTTTTAAGGCGACCAGGAACCGAGGAGTAACTCGTCTTACTTCTGCTTGACCCGGCTGGATTTGGCTCTTGCGGACCAAATAAGTGGATCGAGATGGAAAGACAGACGGTGTTACTGCAGCTGCAAAAACCGTGTGTGTGTGAGTGTGTGTGTGTGTGTTTTTTATGGGAGTGGACTGTTGCCTAATGTTCTGCTCACAGTCAGATGACTAAAGGAAAAGCCCCGGAGCCATCATGGTCATTACATCTCGCACTGTTGTATGTGTGTGTGTGGTGTGTGTGGTGTGTGTGGTGTGTGTGTGACTGTGAGGGAGAGAGAGGGAGATAATAAGAGACATGCAGTTAAAGTGAGGATCAGTTTTTACTGCAGAGTTTAGCACCAAATATATCGAGGATATTTATAAGCACATTAAAGCCTTTAAATGTAAGAATATATTTCTAAATCAACATTGTTTTTCCTGCATTGTTTTTGGAAAAATTATATCCAGTTTCCCAGTTTACACAAAATGCAAAATCAATTCAAAACCCTCAACCAAGCTTGTAGGACCAGTAGGTGGCAATGAAGTCTACAGCAATGTAATGTTAAACACCAAAAAAGAAGATTCAGAACTTTGCAAATTTAAAAAAAAATGATCCAAATGTTTTAAAAACTGTAGAGTGAAATTTAAAGCTTGTATTAAACTTAAAAATGCAGCTCTGAGCCAACAAACCCTTTAGTTTGTGTTATTTCAGGCTCGTGCTCATTATAATGGGAAGACGTTTGTGAAACATCTTTTTTTCAGTGACCTAAAAAAATGCAGTTTGCATGCTCACACATGAAGAAGGCCTGAGGACACAAACACACACACACAAATACACACACACTAATTTTTCTTGTCACTCGTTATGACTTTGCATGGGCTTTGGTTTCCTGCAGACCCCCCCACACTTTAACCACAAGTCACCTGAACCTGCCAAACCTTTTTCCGAAATAAAAAAAACTAAAATCTTTACAGTGAAGTTGAAGAAATCACTTTGTGAGGACGAACATTTTGTCCTCAAATTGATGCAAGTCGCCAAAAATGTAACTGTGTGCACATATTTCTGCCTACACACTGTGATTAGCACAACTACACACACACACACACACACACACCCGCACACACACTCAGCGGGAGCTCTAAATCCTGCCCTTGCAGTCCTCAGTATATTTCTAGCTTTCTGTCTTGGAACCTTGTTTATTTCTGTCCTCACTTCTTTCTTGTCGTCTCTCTCAGGACCGCGTCGCCTCTGTTTTAAACAAAGCATCTTCTGATCTTTTGTGTGCTTCTC
Organism: Acanthurus lineatus; assembly: GCA_029814665.1. NCBI lineage: Eukaryota > Metazoa > Chordata > Actinopteri > Acanthuriformes > Acanthuridae > Acanthurus > Acanthurus lineatus. The sequence continues at coordinate 16,883,022 of JAPZDV010000015.1, forward strand.
TTTGACATAATCCCGGTGTCTGTTGCCGTGGTTACACTGTCTTAATGTGCCATTGATGTTACAGTTTGTATTAAAAGCATCGCTGACTCCCGGCGAAAAACTTTCAACGTGCTCCTCCATCTCTTCTTCTCTTCTCCTCTCCCTCTCTTTCTCTCTCTGTCATGTTTTCTCTGTGTGTCACACTGACAGGATTTATCTGATAGCTGTTTATTTTTGGATTACAACTGATAACAGCTGATGTCTTATGTTACAATTTGTTCTCTTTAAAAATTAATTACGACTATTTTCCTGCTGTAAAATTGCAAAAAATGCATTTTTGTGTAAAACAAATTCACTCCATCAAGGCAAAGTGAAACTCTCCATTCAAACCAGCAGACATGATAAAACACCTGTACCTCTGTTTTCTGATCTCAAAATGAAGAGACAGATCAGGACTTCCTGTACAGAATCAGTCTGTTGTTAATTAAATCAGCATCTAATGTGTATATTTAAAATAGATTTAGTGCACCGCCTTGGTTGGAGTGTGTGTCGTGTCTTGTGGCCGTTCACACTCAATGCGTTGGCAATGAGCTCGGCCACAGCAACATTATGACAACATTTCATCTCATCCCCTCGACGCCGCGCTTTGGAAGATGACGGTAATTTGGACGAGATGTTTTTTTTTTCGAGGCCTTGGGTTCCCTCTCCTCGCCGGCTGACGGTCCCCGGTGCGCTGCAACATTAAAGCGAGACTGGAGCGTGAACGTATGGCTGGCTATTAAATGGCAATCACACACAGAAGAGCTCTTTTATAGACGAACACATTTGTGCTTAATGGCTCTCGGAGCAGAGTCGTCCAAATATGACATTTCAAATGGAAGCCCTCCGAATGCCGGCGCTTATTAAAATCTTCGCTGAAATCTTACAGTTTGTCACTTCTTTATGTGATGTGGGTCTCAATGAAATCTGGATTCGAACCTGAAATTCTCAGCCTGGTTACATGATCACACTTTTTTTTAAAAGTTCATGAGTTGTGTCGAGTATCAGGGGGCGTCTGGTTTCCTCTAATGGTGTCACGCACAGTTAACTCGCCGTGCATCTCCGTGGTCGATATTCCGGGCCGCAGCTTAGCCCGTCGGCATCACCGGGAGAGCTCGTGCACCTTCTCCGCTCCGTCCTGAGATTACTGAAGCCTCTCGCCCCTAATGGCTGCTTGAGGGCGGAGTTTATGTCATCAGCGGGCCCCCTCTGCTTGCCCTTGGGAGTCCCGCTCCACCTTGCCCCATTAATTTCAAGTGCTACTCATATCCTTGGCCCCCTCACTTTCCATCTCTCGGCCCCCTCCCCCTCCCTCCATCATCACCTTGGTGCGCCCAGCCCAATCTCGGCGCTCTCCTGGCTCATTTTGAGCTGTAATTGGACAGGAGTCCCGGGGGACGGCTGTCAGCACGCCCCAGCGCCTCACGTCCCATCTCCAGAGTGGAAACACGCCCCGGCCGTGGTCGATAAGCAGAGCTTTTCTCCCAGCCCGACATTCCCTCCTCTGCTAACTTTCAATGGGAAGAATGACCGGATGTCACTCTCAAACAAGTGTCCCCCCCAGAGCCGGAAACAGGCCCACAGCAGCTCAGGACGCCCGACTCTTCAATTTCAACTCAAGGAGCTCCAGATGAAAACACAACACAAAAACTAGCATGTAAATTTGCTACTAACTTTACTGTTTTCAAAGGAACCGAAATTATTTAAGACTTTTTCCAAAATCCAGTTTAATTTTTCTTGTTTTAAGTGAAGCGACTGGTGTCATTTTAGATTGTCACATAAAAGATCTGAAGGAAAATTTCCTGCTTAATTTATTAATTAATAGTTTCAGTGTCTAATTTTTACAACATAAAGTTGTTTTTTGGTTTTTAGCCTGCAATTTGAATAAATAGGACTAAGGCAGATACTCAAGGTCAGAAAATACTTAAAACTGTTTAAAAGACTTTTTCAATGCGAGTAATATTTCCTTTCACAAATTTTCAAGAAAATAACACCTAAGATTCAATTAAAGACTTAAATGGTGTTAACTTGATAAGACCAATTAACATTCAATCTGTTAAGTATTTAATGGAAACTTACAGACAGTGGATTAAATTTACAGCTTATAAACCATTTTAAATAGTTTTAAGTATGCCTTATGAGAAACTCAACATTTCCCTCGTTATTTAACGGGAATGTTAATTCAGCACTCTGAGATCCTGGAACTTCACAGAGATCCACAGCCACACGAGCATGAATATGGAGGCCATGTCCTGCATTTTCATGCCAGAAGAAACCTTATTACCTTCATCCAGAGACTGCAGTTCAGGCAAAAACATGATCCTGCCGTTCTGCAAGATACCATTCATCACCACCGACGCACACACACACACGTATGTATCTGACGGTGGTGTGTTTTGGTCGCTCCATGTGCCAGCTTTTCCTCAAGCAGCATTTGCGCTGGTAATCTGTCACATGAGCTCGTCTCATCAGAGGCACGGGAACATTGGGAGCTGCGAACAGAGAGGCAGGATAACACCCTAAAAGCTTCCTGCTCCTCTCTTATTGCCCACGGCTCAATCCCAACTATCTCAAATCTCCCTCCTTATCTCCTCTCCTTTATTGCCGAAGCTTGACGGGCACTTGACAGGTGAGAAAAATGCCCCCAAATTGGGCCCGACATGGACGACGCCGGCCGTCAGCGTATACCTGCAGCTCCCCCCAGAGGCTCGCCCCGCACGAGGCTGAAGTACGTTTCTGAATTTAAAGCTTAACGATGAAGTTATTTTCTCCATCGCTGGTCACATGTTCACGGTGAAGAGCACTCAGACGGTCTCCAAACATCCCGTTTTATATAATTATTCTCAATGCTGACCTGTTCTCTCATCAGCTCTGCCACAATTACAGTTGAATACCTGATGTGTGTGTGAGCATGTGTGTGTGTGTGTGCTTGTTACCAAGTAGAAAAGAAGGCAGGCGGTGGAAGTGTGTGTTGGAGCTGTATTGGCATTCAAGCGCCAATGGATGAAAGCGGCAGCGCCGTTAATAATTGAAAGAGTACTTAACAACAGGAGCGCTACCCTCGCAAGACAGCTTTTAATAACCGGGAAGGTTTCACATTTCTAGTTCTCCACTTTTTCATCTCTGCCCCCTCCCCTCCCCTCCCCACCGCCGCCGCCACCTCCCCCCACCTCCTGCCCGCTCCTCTCTTCTTCTTTAGAAGCTTTCTCAGCTCTATTCACAGGAGCAAAGGAACGCCGCCGAAGAAGCATCTGTCTGTCTTTTAAAAAACATAGCGGAAGAAAAGGTGTGTGTGTGTGTGTGTGTGTGTGTGTGTGTGTGTGTTTGTGTGTGTTTGCACTATTAAAGTGGGGCACATTGTGCTGGAATGGATAGCGTGCCTCGTACATTGACAGGGAAGTGTATGTATTACGTCTTCCACATTATCCCTCTCTCCTTGCTGTCTAGTTGAGAGATATGTATTTGTTTATGGAGGCGCTTCATCTCTACTCTTAATGCGCTCGCTGCTCACCCTCATTAATTCGCTTGATGGTCTTTGATTTGCCGGGCATCACTAAGTCGCATTAAGAAATGTATTTCCCAGCTCTTACTTAACGACGCTTCCAGAACCAACGCAATTAAATGCACATTTAAATGCGCAAGGTTTCCCCTCAACATTCATGAGCGGAGACAGGCGCTTGATTAGCACCCTGCAGAAAATTAAGCAGCTGGAGAAAGGTGATGCTGAGCTTTTTGGTGAATGCCTCCTTCTTTAGTGCACTTTCTTTTGATAGCAAAGCACTCGCCCTGATAATAGGAAGCTAATAAAGGCTTTTGCTCTCATATTTTAACAAAGAACTCTGATGTTACTGGTTTTAGCCTAATAGATGGTGCTAAATGTTATTTCCTTCTAGTCTAGCTTTTGTATTATTTACTCATGAGTTCATTTTTTACTCATGATTTGACCAGTCAGACCAATATATTTTTAACTTATCTCTAGTCAGATGCCGATAGTTTTTGGTTCCATTTGCCCAAACGAGACTGAACATGAAGTGAATTTTCCCTCTTAAATTTACATTTGATGCAGTTTGCATTTAAGAAACAACGTCACAGTATTTCACACCATTTCTTCAGCTTAGAATAGCTCCAAAAGGCCTAAAGGGACACTGTCCATTCACCTTTACTGTGTTGTTACAGACAGAAATCTCAAAAACCTGCACAAAAACAAAACTATCTACACGACTCGGTGCCACCACAAAGTGGAAACGTGTCATTTTCTTGTAATTTGGACGAACTGAACCTTTAAGTTTTATTGGAAGCTGCAGTCTTTTCCTGCATGCACACTAGATGTGGGCTTGAAAAACACCCATGGGACGTCTTCACTCTATCTTAAAGCTTAATACTGACACATATCCGCACAGTCCGTCCACCTGTCTGCCATAAATCTGAACTTAATGAGCAATCGAGAGACTCTGCAGCGAAATTAAACACTGGCTCAAAGATAAATAAACACTGGCATCAGTTCACCTCGGAGAGCATTTTAACTCACCCCAACACTGATTTAACCGAGCTCAACCACGGTAGGCTGCTCCTCAACAGCTGGCCCTCCATAGTGATGTGCAGCCATTCGATATCCAGCATCCAGCACTCGTGGCTATACTATAAAACACTAATCCAACCCCCCCCCCGTATGTATACAAACAGTCTGCTCAGCTAATGAAGGCTGTTACCACACTTTATCCGTTCGTTTCGTCGCTCATGATGGCATTTTTTCCCCCCAATTTGTATTCACTCATCTCATTTGCATGTATCCATACCTCTTGAGCTCTGCAGCTGAATGGGGCCTAATTGAATAGTTGATCACATATTAATCTAATTAGTCTGGTTCAGTCCTGGTCATTGTGCGCTGAATTCATTTATTCTTGTCTTGTTATTGTGTTCTCTCAGGCCGGAGGCTGTCAGTGGCCCCAGATGGTTTTACTATAGCTAGCACCGCTGATCTAACCGGGAGCTTCTCCCTTTGTCTCTGGAATCAGACTTCCATACTGCACTCTGATCACAGCTACGACAGGCAGCGAGAGAGCGAGAGAGAGAGAGAGAGAGAGAGAGACAGCAGAGTGGAAACAAGGGATCAAAAGGTGGTGGGGAGAAAAAAAAGTTGGATGGAGAAGGAAGAAAGAAAGAGGCAGAGAAAGATAGGACCATTACCGTCGAGGGTGATCATCACCATATCCGAGTTTTCCATGAAAAGGCAACAAGTGGAGCCTAATGGGAAATATGCAGATGTATGCAAATGTGTGTTGGATGGGTCGCCCAGAGGCCCAGTGGGAGATTAAAGCTCTTCGGGATGGAGAGGGCTGTGGAGGAGACTAGCACTGTGAGCTCCATGCTGCCATATTCAGAAGAAAAAAACACAACCGTGGACGAATCGTAGGACTTGTTGTCGAGTTCATCACCTTTAATCTCGCAAATAGATTCACTCTGATCGCAGCGGACTCTAAAGTGATCCGTCAAACCGGCCTGGAAGCAGGTGAAGTGATCCGTGACGGACATCTTTAATTTGATTGTATCTTTGTGAAGATGGAAGCCTGTTTTTTTTTTTCTTTTTTCCACGGTTTGGCTACAGTGTTGGATGTGGTTACCGTTCTCCACAGGGGGCTCTCCAGAGTCTTCTGTGTGGATTTGATGGATGAGATCCCAGCGCCGTTATTTCACACTCCTTTGCAGGTTGATCGGCCCAAAGTGACTCAAGCAGAAAGAGACAGAGACGGAGAGGGGGGGAGATGGAGACAGTTAAGGCTCAACCTCTAGTCCTCCACCATTCACACTCCACTTCCACATTTGATCCACGGCAGTCCCTCAACCCGAGTCTGCAGCTGCTGAGGTGGAGGTGTTGCTGAGAGAGTTACAGACTGAGTAACAGAGAAAATTGAAGCAAGCATTTTGAGCGTCAGGGGATACAGAAGTAACCCTGGATGGCCTGAAAGTGCTGAAGTAAACCCTGTAAATAGTTTTTACAGACATTGCGGTGAAGTAACCGGCAGGTGGAGCGCTGAAGGTTTGAATGGTAGGAGAGAAAAAAGGTTTTTAGTATAAAAGATGAGCAAACTGTGCTGCACATCTGTGATTGGAAACAAATGCAGATTTCTGTTATGATATTCCGACGCTGCACGCATATCTATACACTCCATCTCTAGACCGCATGTTTCTCCATGAAGGTCACACCACTTCCTGCATCGGCACCAAATGTTGGCATTTCATGTAAATCACGCACCGCAGAATCATCCCATATGAAAGTAATTCCTAGGAATTCTAAGCCGCTCCGTTTCCAGCCATCTGCAAGGTTTCCCAGTTTATGGCCAGCTGCCATTTTTTTTTGAATTCAGTGTTATTACCAAAGAAGTGTATGTGCCAGTCGCACACATGGCCTGTGTGTTTTAAAACAGGCCTGCGTTGGCAGGTGTTAAGTCTCAAATGTTCACATCCGTCCAGTGGTATTTGGCAGCATCATAAATCTGAGGTTTACTGTTAAACATACCATTCCTGCTCTAAGAGTTCCTATAAATCAATGCTCTGACGTTTTGCAACTTCCCCCTCCAAAACCATGTGAAAGTACCCTCAGGCCTGCGAGTGGAAAAAAAGTATTTTTCATGCAACAGTCAGTGTTTTGGTCCTCAGAGAGTAATCAAGTATATTTTCAAAAACAAGGAGATGGACCATGAAGTGCTTGAGTTGTCACGGGTCATTTCAGCCTTTGGTCTGACTCTCTGGAAGCCTTTTGGAGCAGAGCGGAGACGATGCTCTGTTTAATTCTGGTAACATGTTGGTCTGGCTGTATGAGCCGCGCATGTTTTACAGCAGAGGAGCTGCACGGACCTGCATGCGTCTGAACCGCTGCTGTTAATCGTCTAACAGACACACGGAGACGGACCGCACAGCGGGACGCAAATTCCCTTTATGCCTCGCCACAGATTACCTCCCCTCTCTGAACTTTCCTGCACAAAAGGCTCTCTGTTTGGTCATTTGTCTTTTGCCTTTCAGCTCAAATGCCCTTTCTTAGGAAATGACTCGCTTTGAGAAGCGTTCCTGACGGCTTGCACATCTTTTACTTTCCTTTTCGCTTGCCTCGTTCCATCATACATTTATCGTCACACACCAGCTGCGTCAGGGTGAAGCGAAACAAGATGTGATCAGCCTAATGTGATTCTCATGTATCAACAGACGCTCTGCTCGTCTGTTTTTAACTTACATAACCCCCTTTGCTCTTCTCACACAACGCCGGGCCTCATCTCTCCTCCTTTTGGGGCATGTTGTCATAAAGGGGAGTGTTTTGGGACGTCTTCGCCGTATCCATGGAGAAAACCAAACAGTGATGATTAAGCTACGAGCGCAGGTTCAGGCACAGAGCCAGCCGCTGATTAAGGCTATTACTTCATAACTAGGCACTGCTGTTTTCTAGGAAAACTCGGAGCATGACATACAGCAATAAAGAAATCTTTACAAGAGCTAATGGTGTGGGGGATTGTCAAGCTCACAAGACAGGGCTTCGGTTTGAGAGAGTGTGTCTGTGTGTGTGTGGGTTTGATAAAGGCTGACGTCCCCCGGGCTTCAGACCACTCTGTCTAAGCGTGCTCTTGCAGTGCTGCTTCCTTTAATGCTTTTCCTCTGCACGTCTACTCTCCGTCGCACCCGTCCATCCTTTCATCCCTTCAGTTGTCCCTTTCTGCATCCTCTCTGCTCGGCTCGGCTCAAACATGAACTTTTGTCGCCTTGTTTGTTGTCCAGCTGTAACCTATCCAGGAGTCCTGGGTGGTTTGGATGAGAACATAATACTGTTACACTCAGAATAAGGTTTTTAACCCTGTGCCCTCCGCTGGGCCCCTTCCTCCAGTCCATTTATCTCTTTCACTGCAGTGACAACAGCTTCCCTTCCATCCAAAAGCTCAAAAAAGGAGTTATGAGGCTTTTTGAATTGTAAAGGCTCAATCAAGAGACTAAAAAATTAAATTAAAACTTTCCCTATACTGTAAAAAAAAAAGTTAAAACATTTGCTTGAGGCAGAAAGGTTTTTTTTTCTTGTCAAAGTTATGCAACGAATGTCAAGGGAGCTGCAATTCTCAAATAACTGACGTTGCGACATTTACAGCCAAGAGCTTTCAGGGAAATGACACCGAAATGACCGTCCACTGCCACTTCACCAGAAATGTCACTTCTTGTTGCGGTTCGTCAAACTTTACAGTGGCAGGACAGTTTTTCAATCCTTAGACCTCAAATCACCGCGGCGGCTTCCTGCGTGTCAGAGGATGGATTTTGAAATCCCAACACTTGTCGATAAAGCACTAATTTAACTCAGATTTAAAATTCATATCTGTTTTTACTTGCACGTTAAAAAGAGTCCAAGTTCCTCCGGTCATCTGAGAACAGTTTACTCAATGTTTCCAGGATCAAAACCAAGCAGAGTGAAGCAGCTTTTTAGTTTATTTTCTCGTTTGGGAAGCATGAATTATGACACGCATTCGCTGCTGTAATTCTCATTTCACAGTGTTTCAAGACTTATCTCATTCACTTGACATGTTGACTGAAGCGACGCCAGTGTCAGATTCATTACTGTACTCTGCCTCGTCTCTTCATCCCGGGGCAACATTCCTTTATCATAAAATCTATAACATGCTCTCTGTTGTCTGCTTGCCATTTGTTTGGCACTTTCCCCTCCTCTCGCCCGTGGTTATCTAACTGTACGCAGTCTCCCACATGTGAAGCTAAGCGAGCCCACTAGAGACGCTCTCGTAGGGTCTGGAGTGGGACTTGTCCACCAAGTGGGGCTAATTATGTAAATCCCTGCCTCATCCTCATTTGCCTGGGTCAAAGCTGTAATATTAATGATTAAGGAGTGATAGAGTGACAGCAGAAGGAGAACAAAAAGAAGGGATAGTGTGGGAGGATTAGAGGAAGAGCCCCCCCCCCTCCACATACACCCCATGTACCACAATGTATTCACACATGCGCTGCACACAGTGGTGCATACAGCATGTGTGTGTGTGCGTTGGTTTTCCTCTCCGGCATGTGTGCAGCGGGGGGAAGAATCAAGCCCTTTATCTCTCAGCAGTCAACACTTCCCGTTTCCACAGCGACAAGCTGCTGCGTAGCTGCAGCATCTGGGTTGTATCCGTGGCGACCTCGGAACCCTGACAGGCCCTAATCTGGAGTCACAGGCCGCAGCGGGGGCCGCCGCCGTCCCCCCCCTCTGTGTGCATCATCTCCAATATCTGTCCCCCAGAGGACCGAACGCTTCCACAGAGATAAAAAAATGAGCAAATTCCATTAAATTGGAGACGTTTACTCGACTGCGACACGGTGCTTAGAGTTATGAGCAAAGTTGAGAGGAGGTGTGTGCTGATGGACGGCATAGTTCCGTTTTCTGATGCTGCACAAAAATGTAATGTAAAGAAATATCAGAGTACAGACAAAAAAAGAGTCTGCATAGTGGTGATTTGGGGTTAAACACTGCAACATACATTAATGTGACTGACACCATCTTTGAGAAAAAACACGTTTTCTTTGTTGCACTGGCTTAAAAGTGAGAGAGCAAGAAATATTTCAGTCTCTAAAGCTTAATGTTAGTAATTCTGCAGAAAAATGTGGCGTTTTGGGTCCGAAATTATCCTGAGAGTAAAACAAAAGACAAAACAAAAAAAAATGTGATGTTTTTAAGTTTGTATAACCCTTTTAAAATGATTTATTCAGGCCAATTACAAACCTTAAAATCCCAAATTGCAGTTTGCCTCAGGGAGCATTCTTCCACAGTTAGGGACATTTGAATAATTATCAAGTTTGTGTTAGCTCAAATGGTGTAAAAGTTAGTTGTTTTACGTACCTTTGGTTGAACAGGTAGATGAGTTATGCAGTGACAACGGCAGGTCATCCATGTGTTTGCTTTGGTTTGGCTAAAGCTGTTGGCTAGCTAGCTAAACTGTTGTTGTCCAAACGATGCCTCCTCTCTTAGTTTGGATGTTGTTTGTGCAGTTTGCATGAAGCTCCTGAGACTTACATAAAGATATCGTGCAGTCGTTCAGCAGGACTGATGGCTGATGTGCACATGGTCTCACTTACAGCTGTGCTTCTTAAAGCAACAAGTTAGAATAATTACAGGACGGCTTGAGTCTGAACCAGAATGGTCTAAAGAGGAACTTAGACTACAAGCTAGCAGCTTAAAAGTGACATATTACCAGTGCAACAACAAAGTCAGTTAAGTGGCAGCTGTAAGCAATAATTTAGCGAAGCCACAAGGATGATTTTGGCTTGTGTGGTTACAAAAACACCAGTCTTCCTAAAACCTGCTCATGCTTGTCATACGGGGTAAATATAGCTGTTTAAAGTTCATTACAAGCTCGGTATCGCTAGCACCTGCATGTGGTGCGAGTGCAGTTGCTCATGTGCGAACAGATGTGTGTGTGTGATTGTTGCAGCGGTCCCCCCTCCCTCCGACGGGGGCGTCTGCGTCTCATTTAAGGAGTGTGTAATGTGTTTTGTGCACTGCTAAGTCATGCACGGCTCGAGTGCGTCAGCGTTGGATCTCCAAGTTTAGCGTGTAGCCTCGGAGCCGCTGAAACCAGAGCTCCTCTATGAAACCGCCTGAGCCCCCCCGAGTCCAAGGACCCTGCCAGAACCAGAGCGGGCCAAATCCTCCTCTCTTCTTTCCCTCCTTCTACTTACTCTCTGTCTATCCTCTCCCCCCAACCCTCAGTCCCCCTTTTTTTTCCTCTTCCCCATTCCCCAAGCATGAGCAATTCACAGTTAATTCAATTTTCCCCCGGCTGGGCTCACATGGGACAGCATTGGAATTCCGGTTTGTCATGATAAAATGATTACACGGCATTGTGTTTCTCCGGGCGCCTCCCAGCGCATTTATTAGAATCTGTCAGTGTCAATGTAGATCGGCCAGCCAAAGTGCACGTCTCCACCGCTCCTCCTCGACACTCCGCTTCCCCTTCCCTCCCCGAAACTGGTTATTCCTTATGAAATACGTCGCTCCTGGCAGACGCATAATCTGATTACATCCGCTAGATTAAAAATATATTGAATTTTTTTTTCCCCCTTCCTGTTCTCTTCCCTCCTTCTCACGTTTTTAACCCCCTCTTTCACCACTTATTGCCTCTTCTTCCTCTCTTTCCCTCTTTTATTCCCTCCCCATCACCTGCTCTCCACAAATGACTGGCTTCCCTTCGCAGTGACTTTATTATCCAGCGTTTGACTGATGTCAGTTCACCAGCTCTGGCTTTTTCTTTTTTTTTTTTTTTTTTTAAATGAGATGTGGGACAGTCATATCATCCTCCCACAGTGAGACAGATGATGATGTGGTGATTGATATGATTTATCATTAATATTAAAACCACAGTGATGGCTTCAGCATCTCTTTCAAAGCCTCTTCCACACCGTGTGGAAAACAGATCTGGAAGCAGTGTGTCATACGGTGTGAAAACAACATTTGAAGGCTTTACTGCAGAGAAACACAAGCAGACACAGTGATGCACTGAAGAGGACATATTTTAAGTGCAGTTCTCTGTTCTGCGTCTAATGACCAGCCTGCTGAACGAGACAAGACGGATCTCGTGGTAACAAAGTATTCATTAGTATGCATGAAACGCCATCATGTGCAGATGATATATACTGTGTAAAGTGGTGAGTTTAAAAATAGAAGTTAAACGTGCTCGCTGTATAAGTGAGTTAACGGCAGAGTCCTGGGGAACTTGCAGAGCACAAACAGTTGTTTTTAAGTAGGATTTATGTTTGACCAGGTGTTTCCTCAGGTGCAATTTACATTAAAGATGCTGCCAGCGTTTTCGGAGAGTTTTGCGCAGTGAAACCACACTTGAAAGCACTTTCAGTTCACCACCGTCCTGACTCATTGTGACACAGTCCTGCTTCCTCTCTTTCTCTAAATGCACGACTGAAACTTTGAGCTGACTGATTGAGCATGAACCATTATTCAGTAGTTAAGATCAAACTCAGCTGCTGCACTTAAATGCAACAGGTTTGTTAGCAATCCTCAGTCAGCAGGACTCCAGTCCATAGATCAGGATACGTCATGATCCTGATATGATTTTTTCTCCACATATTTTGTTTTGTGTCCAGTTTTAAATTAAAAATCTTACATTCATCAAATGAACAAAAGGCTGGTTAAAACAGACTTTATGCCCCGCGGCCCCAGAAACAGAAAAAAAATGATCTTAAAAACATAAACAAGCTGCTGATTGTTCATCAGACTCCCTTTAAGTACTTTAAAAAAGATAACAAGTGGTTTTCATAAATGGCATTTTCCATTAAGTACTCATCCATTACTGATTTT
>JAPZDV010000015.1:16895464-16909924 GCA_029814665.1 Acanthurus lineatus
TAAACAAATACAAATAAGTTTCTTTGTTTCTTTTAACAGATAAAAACCTGAAACAGTCATTGAAAAGACAGTGTCAGCCTCCTTTGTCTTCCTTTTAATCCCTTTTTCCTTCATTTCTGCACACGACTGAATCGAACCATGAACTGAACTCTCTCTCATGGCCTCCATGTTGGACGTCATGGTTTCCCCTGCAGACACTCCTGCCCCCTCCCTTATCTCCTCACATCACCTCCTCTCCTTTCCCCTCCCCTCCTGCTCTCCTGTCTGGATAATATTACAGCTTATTATTTTTCATATTTCCATCCCTCCCTCTGCCCACACCGACCTGTCAGTCAGCCTGTCATGTGTGATTTGGAGCTGTCACTCCGGCACCGGCTCTCCAACGTGGGGGGGGGGGCTCCATGGCTTGTTTACTGAGATGTGACTGGAGGTGTCACGCTGAATAAGCCCAGCTCACCCTCTCCTCACCCGTTCCTCGCCCACTCTCCTGCTCGTCCTTAAAGCCCCTGCTCCGTGCGACCAGGAAACCCCTGTGGGCGCAGCGGTTGGGTGGCAGAGTGTTTGTGCCAGGCGGGATTCGGCTAATGACCATCTCGGAGTGCCATCCTCGATTTTTGGGTGGCGGGGGTTTTTTTTTTTTCGTGCAGCCTGAGGTGCATGCATGCAAGCACGCATGTGTGTGTGTGTGTGTTCATGAATGTGTGTATACTTATTCTCTCAGCCAACCAATTACTGTCCCGAGGAGCCGACAGCTGTCGCCACCACAGTCTCCTCTCTCCCCTCCATCTTCTCCTCTTCCTCCTCCTCCTCCTCCTCCATACCTCCTCTCAGTTGGCAGGGGGGAGTCAGAGGGGAGTCTCAGCCCTGGGTCCTGCTCCCTTGGGGAGTCATTACAGCACTGTGGGACTCTCTCTCACTCACACACACACACACACACATGCAGGGAGCAACACACAACTTGTCTCCTCTGTCTCTTTCCATCCATCACGATGCCACTGCACCCTTCAATTAAGCCGGTGGTCGTCATTTTTGGGATTTGATACACATTCACATCCATCTCCACACACATACACACACACTCACACACACACACACTCATATCATCCTAATGTTCCCTCCGTATTTGTCATTACCCTCCTCCCAGATGGGACTCGGCCCATTGGGTTTTTTATATATTAGAGGCTTTTTGATAGAAGCAGAGTTTCTAGAACCGACACTTTATCCTCAGCAGCTCCGAGTTTTTTGGGGGGGATTTTTTGGGGACAATTTCATCAGAAACTTGAGCTTTACACACACACACACACACGGTGAATTTCTCCTGATGTGGATGCCACAGTGGTGGGGATTTAAGCGAGTGTGTTGCCACTGAGGTGCCATCCCTCCACAGCGCTGCACTATCTTCCCCTCACCACTCTCTTTCTTTATCTGAGACTGTAATACAAACCAGATTGGGCTTATCTCAGTTCTCTCACCACACACACACACACACACACACACACTCACACACACTCCAAGCTAGCCTTATTCTCACTCTCTTGCCCGCTTCTGTATGTAAACACTCGCAAACACACACTGCTAGAGCTTACACATGCTATCAGTCTCAATCTGTGAGTGGATATGCCAGCTATTTCACTTAACCATGCAGGGTTGGCGGTTGGGTGGGGAAAAAAAAGGGGGGGGAATCTGGAAGAGGCGCGGAATATTTCACTTCAACCATGAATGCTGTGTATAGATAAGGAGCGCCTCACTCCGGGTGTGTAACTGTTTGTATATACGTGCTCACACGTGTGTGTCTGTCTTGTAGAGATTTACCTCCGACACACTCGTTAATCACAGAATTCATTAGTCACCGAGTCTCTAATTGTTTACTTTCCCCTGCGGCGGTACTACACAAGGTTGCCGGCCCTCCCTGTTACAATTTTGGAAGAACATAATGGTAAATTAATTTTCCTGGTAGCTCCGATTCGATTAGTCATTTCTGAGTACACTCTATTAGTCGGGAAATTGTGTATTTGGAAGTCAGAACGGAGAGTGTGGGTTTGCTTACCTGAGCAAAAAGACAAAGTAGCGGCGTAGCGGAGGTGGGGGGGGGACCTTGCGAGGAAGATGGAGTAATGAGCCGGAGGGATGAGTCGGAAGAGAAATGGGCCGGTCTGCTTTGAGTGGTTCGGTAATGTTGACTGAAGCCCAGGAGAGAGAGACGCAAATGGAAAGATAAATTGATCAATTAATAAAGCCATAATCTACTAATGAAAAAAAATCAAAGTGATTCACTAACAGGCAGGTGAATCATGAGTGATGCAACTTAAATAAGGCCATTAAAATAAACATTACATGTGAAATTAAAGCTCGAAAAACACAAACACAGTTATTTTTTAGATTTTATTTCATGTTTGTCTATAAAACTTTAGGATCTTACAGCTTAAATAACCCTCAACTGATGCAAATTAGACCCCAGACTCTTTTGTTGTTAAGATTTTTCCCATAAAATGTTTAAATATAAAACGTGTGAACCCAAACATATAGTCATTCAGTCAGGCTGGACAGCTGGGCTGTTTTTTAAAATGCTTTTTATGACATATCACTTTTTCAGAAAGGGGTGTGAACTTACTTCTTCTGGCTGTTTTGATCCGTTTTAAAAAGATAAATTTTAATATAGTAACAAACAAACCACTGAGATCTGACGTCACATGTTCTACTGCCCTGAATGCAACAAACCGGCTGTAAAAAACCCCACTTCCTCCGAAATAACAGGCCACGAGTGAGAAATAACACAGATTTAGTTACTGTTTTGATAATTTGTGGGTAAAAAGTCTTCCAGTTTAAAGCCAGACAAAGACAAAGAGTTTTAGATGTTAAGGTTGCAATTAATCTTTGGTTTATTTGTATTTAATTGATTGTTTGTCCATGTGAAGCAAAGAACTAGTTTGTAAAATGTTGCAAAAGAGTCGCAGATCAAATTTCCTCCTAAGAACTGAGCGTAAACGTTATCAAAGACATCAAGAATGTGACAAAGTTCCCCGTTAAACTGGATTTTAGTAACATAGTGATGAATGATTCCAAAGATGAAACCAAAGATATAAAAGTTTGAAAAGGTTTCAGGTTAAAAACATTTAAAAACAGAAGTCACTCAGTGGCGGTTAAACTGACGGACGGCAGTTGTTTGGCTGATTCAACATGCTGAATCAGCCAAACAGCTGCTGATAAGGGCCAGCGGGGGTGAAATACGGGTAATGTTTGGCCCCTGATGCTCAACTGTGGGCAAAACAACATCTCAGTGTGTCAGATCCAATCACTGCTGCTGAAAATGACGCCTTTATGTTCCAGTTTTTTGCACTTTAGGACGGAGATGATGTGAAACCGGTCGGCTAATTGGCTCAAACGTCTGAACGTCCGAGTGGGAAAAAAAAAAAAAGTGCAACCTTGAGCTGTGAAGGCTCCCGTGCATGTCAAGAGTGCGGACATGTGTGTATTCATGTCACTCGCTGTGTGTGTTTTTTTATGTGTCACGGCCTCGGTTGCATATGGATGAGCAAACAGGGGGGCAATCTGAGCGAGCGCTCCATCACACGCCAGCACGTCCAGCGCTCTCACAACGCTGAAACACAGATGCAATACAGCATATCACAAGTGAACTTACTGAAACTATGCATTATAGATCAACACTCTCTCTTTTTCATACACACACACACACACACATATACGTACATCCTTCTTCTTCTTCTTCTTCCTTTCAATGAATCTGAACGCACGCTCACGCACCGCATCACAAATGATGGGATTTAAACATCAACAGTATGAAATATTCATGTGTCAGTGCCAGCCGCTCGAGCAGAACTACCACCAAGGGGGATTTGCCTTCAGATCTGAGGATACCACTGCATTCATCCCTCCCTCCCTCTCTCTCTTTCTCTAACCCCCCCATCCCCCTCTCTTTCTCTCCCTGTTGTGTTGCAGCAAGCGGAGCCATTGTCATGATGCTGTACATCAGTTTGTTCCTGAGTTTTGTTCCAGTTTTCTATGATGTCGCCTTCACACTCGTACTTGTTGTTATGTCTGAGTCCTGCTTTGGGTGGGAGATGTCCAGGGGGGGGTCACATCCTCCCACTCTCCCTGCTTTAACTTAGCATGAAGAAGGCATGAAGGTCAGAAAGACAGAATCAGACAGATTTTAGTTTCTGATTTGGTGGTTTTAGTTGATTTTAGAGCTTTGTACTTCGAAAGTTGAGACAATTTATTTATTTTTAGACTCACTGAAGTTTATCTTCTACAACTTATTCTGCTACTAATAAAAAATAATGATAATGGTTTAATCTTGTGGAGAAAACGAAGCTTCTTTTTGTTTCTGTCTGGCTGTTTAAGCATCCAGTCAACATCATTAGCAAACTCTTTTTTTTAATTGTTATTACAGTTAACTTTATTTCATAATGATAATTTACTGTTAGTAATACCTTTCCATGGAGTCTTTGCTGCACACACAAAAGCATTAAAACTCTTCCATTAGCTAAAGCTGCAGACACTTTTAAAGCTGCATTTTTAATCTTTGGAATGCTAATAAAGGTGCATTCACATCTATTTTTTTTGCCAATAACCAATTTAATATTCACACCCGTCACTTTTCCCATCAAATGAAAGATTTACTGTTTTCCAGGCGACAAAAAGGTTCATTTTATTGGGAGAAATTTACAGCCGCACTGGGGTTAAACTTTGAAATGTGCTTGCATGTAAAATCCATTCAGCGACGCCTCGACAGGTGACGACAGCTGATGGAAAACATCTGCTTTGATGTCACTGATTTACAGCCGCTCATACAGTTCAAGACTTTTTTTTAAAGATCATAAAATAAGTCAGCACCAATAGTTTCCATTACTTGTCGTGACTATGTCATATATAACACGGTTTATAGAGGATGGTATCGCTTTATACAGTTTTAAAACACTAAAAAACATCATCTTACTGACTGTTTTTCACAAGATTTACACAATCAGTTATGGTCCAAAAGGGTCATGAGGATAAAATCTTAATAATTTGGGGTTTAGCTAAAAAAAAATGAGGCAGCAAACTTGGTAAAAATTCATCTCAAAGTATAAAACTACAGCAGGAGAAGGATTAAAAAGTTTAAGGAGCTGTGGACAGAAATGCAGAGAGTAAAAAAAAAAAGAAGGTGCAAGTTAGAAAAGTTGAGATTTAACCTCAGATTGCTCAGTGAGAGTGAGTGTGATTGAGTATACAGAGATACAAAGAATGCCAGGCGGGATGGGGGGGGGGCCAGGAGTCAGATATGGGTCCAGTGGTCATTGTTCCTCCTGAGATTCATCCCCCTTTTTCCATTTAAAAGATGTGATTACACCCCAACAATGTGCGCACACACTTTCACACACACACACGCGCCGCCGCCGGCGGTGGTGATCCAATTTAGGAGGTTAGAAGGCAGAGGATAAGGAGATGGAGGGAGCAAAGGGGGAGCGGAGGGGTGAAAGGCAGCCATGTAAGAGGAGCGACGGAGGAGAGGAGGAGGAGGAGGAGGAGGGAGGGAGCATCCCCCCTCTCTCTCTCTCTCTCTCTCTCTCTCTCTCTCTCTCTCTCTCTCTCGTTTGTCATTCTGTCGGTGCCGTATGCAGATGAGGAGCTAATATAATATCTCTGCTGAGCTGATGGATGTTTAAAATGATATGGCAACCCTGAGCAGCTTCGCCGCATGCTGCCTGCCAGGGATGGGGTGTGTGTGTGTGTGTGTGTCTGTGGGAACGCAGTGGTGTAAGTGTGTGTGTGTGTGTGTGTGTGTGTGTGTGTGTGTGTGTGTGTGTGTGAAAACTATATCCAAATCACTGTAGCGATGACTTCTACTCACAAACTTTCCACTTGTTCTACTTTATTACAACTTGAATGTTATCTTTTGTAACTTCAGCCGTCACTTCTGTCAGCGGTGACGTTATCGTGTTCACTTTGTGCTCATGAGACTCGAGCGATCAGCTGATTAAACAGAGTTAAAGCGAAACCTCCTGGCTAGTTCGACCTATTTTGAAGATAAAGTAATCAATAAAACTTTCACCCAATAATCTAATGAAATATTTAAACCTTAAAATGTCAGAAAATAATAATAAATTCACACCACAAGTTTCAAAAAAACTCTCCTGATGTCTTCAAATAATTTAAAGATATTCAATATACATATTAAAACACAGAAAAAGCTACAAATCTTCACATTTGAAAGCTAAAAGAAGCTGTTCAACATTTTGGAAGATGTACCTTTTTTTTTTCCTGCCTGTATTTTGATGAGAGAATCGATGATCGCTCTTCTGTCTGCAGAATAAATAAGCAGCTTCAGCCAGCTGCCAGTTAGCTTAGCTTAGCACAAACACTGGAAACAGGGGAAAGCGGCCAGCTTGGCTCCGTCCGAAGGTTACATAAGCGTTTTTTAACATCACTCCTGTTTGTTTTCTCCACACAACACTGAAGTGAAACTGAGGGTTTTGCATGCGACTCTTTCTTGGCCGAGTGCTGTGATTTCCTGAGGTCATGTCGTCACCCTGAAGGTCCCTGGTGATCCAGAGTTAAACCAGAGTGGTTTTTTACACGACAGAACAATATCAATACTTGATTTATCTATTATATTGAACATAGTTACACTTTTCAGCACTAATAATAACCATAATTTGTGTTTGGAGATTTTCTTATTCAAGAAAAAGAAATGCACACTGATGCATTGTGTGGAAAGCTGGTTTGTATTGATTGTTATTGTATCGAAATGCATCAAATGCATCATATTAAAGGTCAAAAATGCATTTAAATGGGAACAAACATTTGTATTTGGATTAAAGTGTTTAAAATGAACCTGGAAAGCCTGATTAATCATATCCTTTTAAAGATGATCATAACAGAAATCCGGTCCTGAGTCATCCGCCTGCATCCGCTTCTGAAACCAGGATGTGACGAGCACATGTTCAAAACAAAACCAGGATCCTTCAAAAACTGATCATAACTAAGATACCCGAGCTCATGTGAACGCGTTCATCGATAACTGATAATAATGATCGATTTTCAAAAACATCACAGACGCTGACTCACATATAACTGTTAAAATCCACATCAGTGCCTCTGAGTTTTTGTGTCTGTATGTCACGGTGTATTTTTTTCCACATTGTCATGGTGGTAATGAGAGGTGGGGAGGAAGACGAGTGATGGTGGTGGTGGGTGGGGGGGTGCAGGACTGATTGGATTCTCCACAGACTTCATTAGTTAAAACAAAGCCAGTTGTCCATTTGGGCTCTTTCACAACCTAATTGATATTGATTTACTGATTTGCTCAAGGGTGATTTAAAAGCATGTTTGGTGTTATCGTCGATGCTGCTTTTCCTCTGCGCTCCCTCTCTCTCTCTCTCCCTCTCTCTCTCTCTCTCTCTCCCTCTCTCTCTCTCTCTCTCTCTCTCTCTCTGATGGCATTAGTGCTCCATCCTTCTAGTAACAACAAAGACTTGAGATGAGGAGGCTTTCTGCCTCCTGGTGACGTTTCTCTGAATCAAACTTAACAACTGCTGGTCCTTTTTTTTCCACACCTCCGCCTCTTTTCACTTTGTCATTTCATCATCAGCACATTATTTTATGACATAATGAGAAAAAAAAAACTGAAGGAGATAATTCTCCTTTCTACCTAATTTCCCTCCATGATCCAGGCTTGTCAGTGCAGTGAATTAGTGAGGGTTATCTCCACGTCGAGGACTCCACACTTAACGTTAGCATGGATAGATTGTCACCGTCCCCGTAACTGGATAATGATAGTTATCATAAATGGTTAGCGGTTGGCTAAGTGAAGCATTGAGATCAATGGCGGTGGTGTTGGTGTAAGAATGAAGGAGGCCTTTTATCATGTTGATGGATGGCGGGCCCGTCTTTAATGTGACATGTTATGATCATATCAATTTGTCCTCAGTTCTCATCGACATCACTTTATTGCCTCGCCTCTCCGGTCCCTCACAGTCCATCACCCCGCACTGTAAATTTAGACTTGAAACGGCAGCGAACGCTCCATAAACCAACCTTTTCTCTGCATCCGCTCCCCTCCTCCCTCCTCCACCTTTCCTCCTCTCCTCCGCCTGGCCTCTGCTCTTTCCCTTCTCTTTAATCCACCTGATTTCCACTCCGTTTTGATACCTCTCTTACTCTATTTACTGTCCTCCTTCCTTCACCCCCTTTGACAGGCAGCCTGAGCGTAAAGAGTGAAGGAATCAGACTGGGATTTAAATGTAATATCAGACCATTAAAGAGATTAGTGGTTGAGATTTCGCCGTCTGAGCTAGCGGCCAATCTGATGAGCTGGCATTCATGATATTGATTTATTCCCCGGCTTATTCTATCGTCCCGCGTTCACATGGACGGCAATAGATCTGATATGGTGGCCTTTTATGAAGCACCTTGTCGTCAGGGGGCCTTTGCACTAAAGTAACGGCCGCCCGGCTGCCGGGGAGTGATTGTTTAGAGAGGTGAAGTTTATTCATCAAATCCGTAGTTTTTCAAAGAGCAGCAACAAGAGGGTGGATAAGGACGTGACTGATTTCCGTTTCAGAAGTGGACAAAAGCAAGGTTCTGGTATTGAACCTGCTAATGAAAGCTTCACACGGAACGGCGTTCGCCACAAAAGAGGCTTAATTATTTCCAATTATGAGAAACCATCATTTCAACTCAATTATGTCGAACATCCGTCAAGGCTAACAAGGTAGCAGGATGTGATTGAGGTTCCCTATTAGTCTCTCTGTCAACACCTCTACAAAGAGTTACGAGCATCACAGGCCGCCGCTCAAAGGAGAACATTTGTAACATTCAAATTCATAAAAATCCATCCGTTCATTCGTGTTTTTTTTTTTTTTTTTTTAACAACCATTTGTTTTCGCCTGATCCTGAGTCAACCATCCATCCACCTGTACGGCGCTCCATTGATGCAGCCGCTCACAGCTCTTAGCAATTCGATGCTTCACCAAAGTGCCACTGAAGGTATTTCATGGAAAAAGAGCATAAAACGTGATTTTCTTTCATGGAGTGCATGATACAACTGAACTTGACAGCTGGTCCTCAAAGTGCAATTTGAATTTTATAATTACATTTCATCGTTTTCTGATAATTAGCATTATATCATCTGTTACTTTAACGGTTTATGGTAAAGTTTAGGGAATAAAAGTGATTGTTGAAGGTAAATGGAGGATTGTTGTCACAGTTAAGAGACGGGATGTAAACTTCAGTCTTTGTACGTCCGTCTTTTCACTCCAGCACCCTCTTTAAGTTATTCACTGCATGTTCAAACTTCCTGTTTCATCCACCGATGTTGCGACTGACAGTAAACATTTTGACATTTTGCTGCTGTTTGTCAGCGATGTTTACCGTAATTAACTTTGTAAAATGACTCGTAACAACCTTTGAGACATATAAAACACAGAAACATTCAGAATCGACTCTTCTGTTGAATTTTTCCACTTCTCTCGTTAATTTTCGCCTCCTTCCTGTTCCCTCCTTCGTCCTCCCTCCATGTTCACTTTTGAACCATCTCCTCATCCGGCCGGCCGGTAATGGGCCTCACTCTCGGCTCCACACACATGCTGGCGTCGTGTGTGTCGCCCCAATCATAACCTAATGCATCTCAATTTAACCACTGTTGTTACACACACACACACACACACACACACACACACACACACACACACACACACGCATACATGCAGGGTTTATTTGTTGCGAGCAGTGACGGGTCGGGGCGGGCAGCATCAGTAATGCGTGACGCGTGCCTCCATAACGCCGGCCTCATTTGCATGTGTGAGGAGGTCTGGGCTAATGGAGCTGATCTGTTGCGCTGTTATTAAATGGGGAAAGAGAAGAGGAGGCTGGGGGGGAGGAGGAGGGGAGGAGGGTTAGTGGGTGGAGAGGGGTTGTTATTAAAAGAGGAGGAGGAGGAGGAGGAGGAAGAGACAAAAAGAGGGGAGGTCTTCTCTCCTCTCCCAAAGGCATGATGGATGATTCAGGAGTCTCTACTTCAATGAGTTTAGGTTTTTGTACAACTTGCATTGGTCACACACACACATACAGTGTGCCTGTATGTGTGTGTGTGTGTTCGTGTGTGTGTGTGTGTGCCGCCGCCACGACAAGCCTGCGTACCCTTTGAATATCACGAGGTAAATGAGGCCTAACACACTACCACCACTTTTCCCTTTTGTCGACCCTTTACCGCTCAGGTCGTTTCTCTCGCTGCATTTAAATGTCCTCAATATGTCACACATGCATGCATGAACGCATGCATCCCGCTAACACACACACACACACACACACACAGAGTAAATGAAGCCTGTTGGGGCACTTGTTTCAGACCCTTTTTATAGCGCACACATGCACAGTTTTACTGCTGCGTATTACAGTGTAATGGCCATTTCCCAGCAATGCCAGCAACAGACTGAGGAGTATTCCATTTAAACTGCTGATTGAATAGACTGTAAAATACCGTTTCATTACTGCATGATTTTCTATATATTGCACACTGAAATCAACAATCGTGCTCTTTTTATTTTTTTATTTTAAAATGGCAGTCAGCGTGTGTTTGTTTACGTGCGTTGGTTTGATCATTTCCTGTGAGTCACAGCAGCTTAACGTGCACATGTACACACACTTACAAACACACATGATTTATTACTTGGTGATAATAGAAATGGAATTTATTTCATATAAAACAGACAGAATAAACATTAAAAAAATAATAAATTAGCATTTTGACATCAACACATTGCTGCTTTTCTTGTAATCAGTTCTGAACTTAAACTTTTCTTCTCATTAATGTGTGTTTTGCCGACGTGTCGCCCAAAATCTATGTTTAAATGCAGAGCTGCCTATTGAGCCTCAGTGCTTCTGTGAGTGTCTGAAACTGCTGCTGGCATCAAATATTGACCAGATGGTTCCTGATAGAAACTTTGAAAGCTTCAATTATATCGATGCTATAGCTAAACTTTGGAGTATGAAGCACTCAGAATATGCACAGAGGCTCCTCAGCTCAGTCGACTCCTGCACTGAACGTCCACATTAGTTTATTTGTCTGTGTTGCTTTCAGCAGCACTTCAGAGCTCCATGAGGACAACAGCACAATATAAAAGCCGTCCATTTAGCTTTTCATTGAGCGTGCGATAAAACTAAGACTCGAGCAGGTGAGGGTTGTGAAGTTTCTGCAGACACTCAAGCATATTTTCCTCCTAAAACCGTTAAAAAATCCTTTTTATGAGTCAAGAAAACCTTTGATGCTAACAGTTTCTCATACATAATACATCTGAGTCAAAGCTTTTATTGACGCTTGAGTCACTGTGACTTGTGTTTTTTCCGGTTACACCAGCGTACATGAATGCAGCATCAGTCAGAGGATGATTAATGAAATGGCAGCTCGTCGGTGTCGCTCAGGTCTCGGTTTCATCCAGACTTCGTCCCCCTTCGGCGCGTTGGCACCGCCGTCTACCACACTCATCCTCCATTGGGAGAGTTTAGATCCATCTGGAGGCGTCCCAGCAACCCACATCTGACATCATCCCAAGACCTGGCAGCAGTTTAGCAGGAAGACACTGGCTGTCTCACACACTCACACACACACACTCACACACTCTCACACACACACACACCTGTGATAGAGATGAGATTAAGATGAAGAAAGATGTGTGAATTTCTGGGAGGGTGTGAAAGTCAAGTGCGTGAATGTATTTATCAGTGTTTAAAGATGTGTGTGTTGGTGTGTTAGTGTGTGTGTTGATTGGTTGGGGATTGTGTGTGTGTGTGTGTGTGCGGTATGTGAAGCTGCTTGTGCGTATGTGAAAGGAAGGATGGCAGGTGAGAAGGAGGGATGTGTTAAAAACAGAGTGTTAGAACGACACAGATGGGCTGCGGAGAGGAGGACGATGAAGAGGAGGACGATGAAGAGGAGGAGAACAGTTTTTTAAAAGAGTAGGAGATGAATCTCGAGATGCTCTCAAGGTTTTTAAACTCATTCAGCATCAAACCGAACAGTTAATCTATCAGACGATTAGTAAAAAGTAAAAAAACATTCTCTTGTTCCTGCTTCTTCTCAAATTTCTTTGTGTTACACAATTTTAAGGGGCTGTTGTCATAAAAAGTAACTGGGATAGTTTGTTGCAAGATATTAAACAGATCTGATCTATAAATTAATTCTAAATTGCATTCTTAATTTGAAAAATATGCATTAAACTCAGCCACCTGTTCATTAAGTACACCTAGCAAAAACTAATGCAGTGTAATACAACAGTCTTGCAGTAATTCCTGCATCCTGGAAGGTTTTAATGCATTAAATGTGTTTCTGCTGTTTGGATGATGGCGTCATTGAAACAAATGGCGTTTACATAATAATACAAAAAGCCATCAGCGTAATGCAACACAATCCAACAGCAAAACAAACTGCAGCCTCCAAAATGACCATAAAGCTGATTTAAAACAGATCAATAGCTCTTCGGTTTCTGCAGCTGAGCGCTGAACTTCGTCGTGCTGCAGGTTCTGTCGTCTCCACGTCGCTGCAGTTCATGTGAACTCATCCTCTGATTTCCCTCCGTAACCTGATTTCTCCCCGTAACCTCGTTTCTCACGCTGTTATCGCTAATCCCCTGAGAGTTTCGACGCCGTATCTCGTGTTTCGCGCCATAATCGAAGCATCCGTGTCACTTCTAATATGTGTTTGTGTGTGTTTATTAAAAAAAAGAGAGACGGGGGGAGTATCACTTTAAAAGCTCTGGCGTGGGAATGCTCTTGTCATGGCTGGTGTTTGGAAGTCCCATGACAGCTGGCTCATAGTCTCTGCCTCCATGTAGCTCTGTTGTGTGTTCCTGTCAGATTCATGTGTGTGTGTGAGTGTGTGAGTGTCCAAATATGCCGCTGGTACCTGCCGGGTCCTGCCACCTGCTCCGTCTTTGCGGCGGCTCTGGCAAACGGTCGCCCCGAGGAGTCCCTCACGTTTCAGCTTCGTTTTACGTCTCGGCCAGGCCTGCAGCGGCGTGAGACCTGCAGGAGTTCGGTGCTCGGCTTCGCGCTCGCCGCCAAAAAGCTGTCTGTTGTGAAGCATAAGTCTGGCTTCTTTCCACTTGGACGCTGTTTTTCCATCTGTTTCCCTCCCAGTGATCAATTCTGACCCAAATCTTGTCGACTCGTCTTACGCGGGCCAACAAGGGGCAATTGATACTCTCAAAATCAGATCTAAAAGCTTTTTTGTTTGTAACAAAATCATCAGTTGTTCTGCAAAGAGGCATGTTTATGTTTTTAAGTGGCTGTGTAGCGGCGGCAGCTAATAAGATTCTGGTTGGAGTGAAATGTTAAAAGGTTAAGATTCTGCACAGACTTAAAACGCTCTGTTTTATGATGATTTCTGAAGCAGCTTTTCAAGACCTGTTTTCCACACAAACAAATTTCCTGTCAAAAGCGAGTATCTTTAATCTGTCAGCTTGTTACAAACCAGAACAAACTGACTTGCTTTCAGCTCTCTGCCTTTGCATTTTTGAGGTAATCCAGTTGGGTTTTAAAGGGCATGTAAAGGGAGAAAAGGCAGAGCTGGATTATTGTTTGTGAGCATTTGTCATGTTAGCAAACGAGAAACATGACAAAGTTCCTGTTAAAGAACGGGCGAAACAACTTGGATGAAAAGTTTAAAGACACATTTGAAACGTCTTTGAGGGAATCCAGCTGATCGACTCTGAACATTTCAGCCATTAAAGGAGAAATTAATCCGTCATCACGGCAACTTTATTTGCAGACACAGAAGAAGAAAGAGTCAGTTAGCATTAGCGAAGAGAATGAAGGCAATAATAAAGGAAGAGTTTGTGGTCGCAGCAGAAGCGGCTGTGGGTGACTGACAGCTCATCTCTGGGAGCAGCAGAGCCAAAACAAACCACACTAACAAGAGCTCGTATTACCTAATGTGGAGATGAATTTTTGCAAACAAAACCTTGATTGGGGTGAAGTTTCCGAACGCTGCGTGAATCCATGTGCTGTCGGTGCAGCTCCGCTCCGTTCTGGGAATTTTGTTGAGTCATTGAGTAACAGTCTGCACGATAACTTCCTTTTAGCACAAGTCAAAGTGCAAGAAACATGTGCAGTCACTTCTCTCCTGCTGGAGAAAAAGGATTTCTGTCTAAATGATCTTTGTTTCTCATATTAAATCAGATTAAGACACATAACTGCCATTTTTTTTAATCCCAAACCTGCAAATTTAAACTGTGGAGCTGATTCTGTTGGTCTGGCTTTAGCAGATTTAATCATCCTTAAATGAAAATCGACTAAACAAAAGGAGCTTTTACTGTCTTTAGTGTCACCGTGCTCATAAAGTTGCTCTAATTAAGTTTTATAAGGGTCTTTATTGCTTTTTCTGTAACGTTTAATCTGCTGTGAATGTTTTAACATCCTGCAGTAACAGAAGCGTTAATACGTCGGAGGAGCTGTGGAGTGTAA
>JAPZDV010000015.1:16910774-16926429 GCA_029814665.1 Acanthurus lineatus
CGCGAAGTCCACTGTAGGTGAATGTGTAACGACGCCTTGTTCCCCTGTTGGATAGAAACGCAAGTGCACACACACACTCACGCACACACACAGGTTATTAATGACAGCATTGTTAATTCATTATTATTTTATTTACCTCGGTGGCTTGAAACTCGGGCTGATTCGGTGCAGCTCGGAGCTCTGGAGGTTTGTGTGTTTGTGTGTGTTTGTAGCTTTGTGTTGCATCGAGTGTAACTCTGGCTTTTCCTCACACACACACACACACACACACACGCAGACACGCACACACATGGGCACATACACACAGTGTAGTGGTGGGGCCTGGGGACCAATTTATTTACATGCAGTGGAAGAGGAACAGAGGATTGGAGGAAGGGATAAAACAAAAAGGGAAGGAGAAAGAAAGAGGAAACAGCAGGGAATTATGAAGAAAACCCAGTGGAACGAACGAGTTTCTCTGCCGTTCCCAAGGACAGACAAGACCAATTTACTATTTAGATGGCTCAGTGTGTATATGTGTGTGTGTGTGAGTATGTGTTATGTTTTGCCAGTATCTTGTCTGATTTGTATCATATTTCCGGAAGCACAGCCTTCATCTGCGCCCGACGGTTTCACTTCCACCGTTAAGAACGTAGCTAAAGTTAAAACGTCAAACGTCCCTGCAGATCCGTGTTTTCAGCCTGAAAACAGACACTTTGGATGGGGTCAGGTGGTGTTAGAAACAGGAAAAAGGCTGGATGAAAGGGGGGTAATGCTGGAGTTATTATGGTTATTATAGTTATGCATGTTTTTGACTTTTAATTTCAGTTCATTTTCTTATTTTAATTATTTAAATTTAGTTTCACTGCTGAAAAGTGTTTTATGTTTTGTTTATGCAGTATTAGTTTTAGTTATTTTTGCTGTCATTGCTATTTTTTTTTTATTACATGGGGGGATATTTGCTAGGAACAAGATTTAAGAAGTTGTGTAAAGGTTTTTTAAAAACACAGAAACACTCCTTGTAAAGGCAGTGAACTCTCATGTAGATCAATAATCATAAACACGGCGGTGGGTTCTCGTTCTGCTGCTGCGTTGGGAATAGTTGCTCACAGTTGTTCTAATCGTTCGCAGTTTTAAAGAAATCTTCTGTTTTTCTTCTCTCTCTTGCAGGCAGGACGCCAGTGACCTCTCTGGACCGATACAAAGGTACCGTTCTACACCTGTTTTTCTTGTCCTCTCTCTCTCCCTCTTGCCTCTCAGTCTTTCTCCTCAATGAGGCGTGCAGTTTATCTCCAGGCTGCAGGCCAAACACTGACTACATCAACAGGCATTTTAGCTTCAACACCAGAGCGGTGTTGGCTGTGTTGTTTTGGGGGGAGGAGGAGGGGGGCGACGAGGAAGGACAGGAGGAAGATGAGAGGAGGAGGAGGAGGTGGAGGCAGGTAGAGAGAAAGAGAGAGAGAGAGAATTATAGGAACAGAGAAAAGGGAAATTGGAAAGGAGAGATGTGACGCGACTCAGATCTACGGCAGAGGAGGGTCATTAAACTAAACCCTTCGGCGACGGAGCGACAGATCAAGCGAGGGGAGGGGAGAAGCAGAGAAGAAGAAGGTTTAAATAAGGGCCGATCTTAAAATAGCAGCACCTATTCCTCATCTGAGACAGAGTTAACAGG
This sequence comes from Acanthurus lineatus, assembly GCA_029814665.1. NCBI lineage: Eukaryota > Metazoa > Chordata > Actinopteri > Acanthuriformes > Acanthuridae > Acanthurus > Acanthurus lineatus. Next base: position 16,912,429 of record JAPZDV010000015.1, read on the forward strand.
AAAAGGACGAATATCCTGCCCTGAAAACCGTCAGTGCCTCCCTATTTCTCTCAACGCCGAGCGAGGCTGTGGAGGGAGAGAAAGAGGAGAAGCACTTCATCACCTGTGTGATCAGTTAAACACTCGTGAAGAATTATAAGGCACCTACGATGCTTTATGATATGGATTATAATCACAGATGATGCTCACGGCTGCAGCTCTAATTAAAGGTTGCAGTCAGAACGACGTGCGCGCAAGACTGTTAATGAACCTCAAGGCCTCATCAATACAACATCTGAAACATCTGTAGGACCCATAATGCATCAGCAGGTGTGCTCATTTATCATTATAATTTGTATATTTGTTTGTATTTACGTGGACCAACACTTTGAATCTTTAGTTTACATTGAACATGAGGAGATCACTTATCTTCTGCACACAGGAAGTGATATTTAGTGGATCTCTTTTGCTGTAACTGAGTAGATTACTTGTGTACATTCACTTCTCTGACTCATAGTAGCTTTATTTGTGTATTTAAAGTGTTTTATGTCGGTAAAAGTGCATTTATCAGAGATAAAAAACCCTCATGGCTTCATGATGCCTCAGATTTTATACATAAGTTGTGAGTTTAGACTCGTGTGAAAAACATCTTTGCTTATTTGAACATATTCTGAAAATTAAGAGCAGGCTACTGAAAAGGACTGTGTTTAGTCAATGAGTCATCAGAAAATCAAACTTAGCAGACAAAAAACAAGAAATATGTGGAAGAAATTGTGACTGGTCACTTTCTCGTCATCCCTTCTTTTTACAACGAAGTGGCAACTAAAAAAGTGACAAAATTGAGCCAGTTATAAACTTACCATATGTCATTTCTGCCACTAGAGGGCTCTCCATCAAACACGTTACGCTTTGTCACGTTTGATGACTTCCTTCGTCGCTCTCTGACTGGTTTTACACGTTAAGTTAGCAAAAGGAAACAAAATGAAACGAAACATTACCTTAAATAAAACTACAGATTTTTTTTAAATTTTTTGGAAAATTCTGGGAGAATGGAAAAAACACAACTCAACAAAATAAAACTCAAAGAAGAAGCTGTTTTTGGACATTTTACTGTAAATATATTACCTTAGTAAGTTTAAGTCTCAGAAAGCTGATTTTCATTGTGTCATGAAATGAAGTGCATCTTATAACAGCTGTAAGAAACCCATTTAAACACTCCTGTGGATGAAAAATCTGCAGCAGTAATGGCTAAATTAATGGACTGAATCATGTGCGACCACTGATAGTCCTTTCAGTAACTCACTACCTCATAAATGTAACTTTCATCTTTTATTTATTCTCGTTTTCACTTGTTTAACCTCCAAATAACCAGCTGGTAAACTGGAAATGCAGGAAGGAAAAACAGAAAATAATTCGTGCTACAAAGATTTATTCTCAAGGCGACGGTGTTTTCTCATAACAGAACTGGATGATATTGATTTTTAATAATAAATCCTGTATATGGTATCAGTGCAAAGCTGCGTCTGATGGTATTCATGGGCGAACCCAGCAGGTAAATCAGCCAAGATCAAACACGAGATCCTGCACAGAAACGAGACGCCGGCGGAGGAAAAGCAAAAAAAAAATAAAACACGGCGAGAAAAGAAAGAGGCGACAACTGTGGCTGTGAATAATTAGGCAAAATAGTTTGCTTTAGTTTTTTCTCTCTGATTGGAGAAAACAGGCGAAGCTGTGACTCACACACACTAACACACACACACACACACATACACACACATGCACACACACACACACAAACAATGTGTGTTACACGCTAATCCTCCACGCAGCTGCGTCATTCCAGAACGTGTGTTTACTTCCTCTCTGCCTTCACCATCACCACCGCCATCACCGCCGCTGCCGCCGACCCCCCACAATCCCCTGCAAAAAGAACACTCACACACACACACACACACACGCGCAGAAACACACACAAACACACAATCACACAAAAGAGAACTGGGCGTGTAATTTGATCCTGCGCGCTCTCCTCCTCTAATGAAGCTCTCTGGCGGTTTGACTGACACCCGGCTCGTTATTTAAGCGCCTGTTTTGGGCCAGGAGGAGGAAGAGGAGCTGGATGGAGGATGAGGAGGAGGAGGAGGAGGAGGAGAGAGGGGATTGGAAGACGGGGAGAGGAAAAGTGGAAACAAGGGAGCTGAGAGGATGGATATGGTTGCAGTTGGAAGGATGGGGATGGATAAACAGACAACAGGAAATGAAAACAGGCTGCAAAGATGGAGTTGGAATGGAGGAAAAGAGGGTCATGGGAGCCGTTAGGAGCGAAGGAAGGGAGCTGAAAATGAGACGGGGGGGTTAAAAAAATGAGGAAAATGCATTGGAGTCTAAAAGAGAGGACAACAACAATCAGGAGAGAAGAAGACAGCTCGAGAGAGGAAGAGCTGATGCTGAAACAGGGGTGGTAAAGGGTGTGAAGTGGTCGTCAGTGTGTACATGAGTGTGTGTGTGTGCGTCAGTGTGTGTGTGTGTGTGCGTCAGTGTGGGTATAATTGCAGGTCTTTGTGCTGATAATGTTCTTTGAAGGCACACAGCTGATAATTAGCGAGCGTGGCTCCACGGATGCCTTTCAGCATCGGTCATTATGAGCCGCAAACCCGCTATCGGCTCTGACATGACCTCCTGAGACGCCGAGGACGATGCACTCGTGCACACGCATGCACACGCACGCACACGCACGCACACACCCTCACAAAAACAGAACAAACACACACACACATGCACACACAAATCGGCATAAACAAGTGTTGATTAGTGTATGAATAGCATCAGCTCACGAGTGGAACCAATACAACAGCTCTCTAAAGGCCTCGAGTTCCTCTTTGGCACGAGGGCTACAGGTGTGTGTGAGACGCATAAATGCACGCACGCACACACACACACACACACACACTTCCTGTTTACAGACCCAGACACACATAGACAGCAGAGACTATAATTACAGGGATTCACACAATGTGACGTCCCGGTACGCTGCGTCCGTTATTGCCTCCCCGGCTGCCACATGACAACAGCGGTCCCCCTGCTACAGCGACGGCTCGGTGCGCCGCTTCTGGCCCCGCCCCCCGCCAGCGTTCCCACATCTGAATATTTATAAGAAGGGAACAGGCTCAGTGCAGTCAGAAGACACTGGCTGGAGTATTCCCTCTCCTCAGCAGTGACAGTTATCAGTGTTAAAGGCTCCTTCCTGGGCTCTAATTTATTCCCCGGTGGGAAAGTGTCCGATCCGGACGTCTGGAGGATCGGCTCTCTGAAAAAAAAAAACAAAAAAACGCTCTCAGTCAGCGGAACTGGCAAAAAAAATGTGCCGTCATTTTATAGAAACACTGTGACTGTATGCATTGTGCCCAACACGAAGTTGATGCAGATTTTCATACAATCCTGATTCCTAAAAAACAGTTGAAATACCAACTAAACCATATATGAAACGATGCATTTATGTGCAGATCTTTGTAACAAAAGCATGTTATATTTAATTAATGTTGTAAAAAGATATATTCATAAACACAAACTAGTTGAAACAGGGGAAACAGAAGGCTGAGAAAGTTGTGGAATCCTGAATCGAACCTCACACAGGTAAACAGGTTCGTCGGTAACGGATGACAGCATCCTGTTTGGTATGAGAGGAGCATCCTTGGAAGGCTCAGCGCTTCACAAGGACGGAGTGAAGTCCGTTTTGTTTAAACACAACGATGTCCTCTGCTCTCTCTCTCTTTTAGCAGCAGGATGATGTAGATTCATACAGTTTAAACTCTGCCACCTTCGTCATTTACTTGTAGTTGTTGTAGCTTTTCACTTCATACCAGTTTTATTTGCATTAATTTTGTGAAATCTGGATTTAAAACCTGAACGTGGAGGTAAATTCTTCACCTTTTAATCTGCATGTGTGTGAAAACATCAACTCAAGGTTCACTTCGTTCACCTTCAGCCTAGTTCAGTTGTGATCATGTGACCACAGTGTGGCTGTGGACTCATAATCCCGTCTCGATTCAGAAACGGCAGATTAAACTGTGAGATTTTGGTTAAAAACTCAACTAAGCGAGTCTTAAACTTACATTTATTTTTACAAACATTGTATCCAAAACAATAACCGCCATGTTTTTCCTGACAAAACATGGCGGAGGAAAGAAAAAGACATCTGTCTTTGTAGCTGAGTGCAAACACATATCTGAAACACCTGAGCAGGTAAAACCACAATCGCATTGCATCACTTAGGGGTGAGTGCAGAAATCTGCTGTTTGTGATTTTGGTGAACTGTCCCTTTACGCCCCTTCGGCCTCCATCTTGGTCTCGAGGGGTCAAAGTGTCACAGTCACCCAGTTTTCTCTGCATTTCCACCGTTTCAGCTGGAAAAGTCTCAGAGGGTTTTTAATGGTGGGAGGCCGTCCTGGTATCATGCTCACTGTTCATCCATTTTTCATCCAAACACATGAATTATGAAGAACTACTAATGACGGGGAGGGACGGGGACGGGGGGGGCGGGGGGCGGGGGTGGAGTTTGTCTGCAGAGAGCCGGATGGACGTTTAGACATCTTTTCTTCCTTCACTTCTTCCCGTTCTGTCTCTTCTCTCTCTCTCAGGAATGTTTCTCTTTTTTTAAGAGTGACACAGGTTCAATTTGTGGACAAGACACACACACACGCACACACACACACGCACACACACACACGCTGGGTGGCAGGTGAACATACAGTGGCTTGGGAGGGGCTTACTTCTTTGTGTGTGATTCAGACCATTGACCTGGAACACATTGGGTACTGAGAGAATAAAAACTATTACACACACTTGCACACACACACACATTCCCACACACACACACACACACAGCTCAGAGCCTTTATTATTGCTGTCGTAGGTCCAATAATGATTGTGATGATAATCGCTTTTCAGCTCTTTTTTTGTTTGTAATTTTTAAATAATTCCTTATGATTATAACCGAGTTTTGTTTTTGTTTCCCTATTTAATTTTCTAGTACATTTTATTTTTAATTTTGTTTTTAAAATGTATTAAGAAAATAAATGAAGTAAAATGGAAATATAATAAAATATTTACCTTTTTGGTATTTAATATAATCTGTTGTCATCATTAATTCAGCACACATGTTAGTTATTCATATACTGATGATGTAAATGTTTTGTTTTAAATAATTTGTAAAAAATGTAAATATGGAGGCTAAATTCTTCCTCCCAAGATGGCGGCAATGACGGAGGTTACGGCGGTTATCAGCTTCACATCCTGACTTTATTCTAGTGATGTAGTCTGAATATCAACACACACACACACACACACACACACACACACACACACACTTGGTCACAGCTCCCATCCTCCTGAAACACTGCTGGTATGAGAGCAAACTCATCCAAACCACCATAACTACACACACGCACTGATACATACACACACATGCTACACTCAGTCAGAGCGGCGTGCCCCAGGGTTTTCTGGGATAGTGGAGTGTTTTCTCTTCCAGCTGATGCTCTCTGAGGTGGTGGTGGGGGGGGGAGCTGAAGTCGTGGGTGTGTCTTCCTCACATTCCAGTGCTTTTTTCTAAAACAATACCAGTATTTTTTATTTATAACACATCGTTTGTTTTTGCTGCGTGTGTGTCGTCATCTTGTCCTGATTGGCTGTTCGCTCTCAATACAGACCTCGTCATGGCCGTAATTAATCGTTATCGCATTAATTTTGAGGCGTTTGTATGATTACCACTCATAATAAAGAACAATACGCTGGCTGTTTTTGCTCCTCACGTCATTTCTGCGAACAAAAACACTTCATTAACACGAGTGTGAAGGGAAAATATATTTAGATTTGCACGTTCCCCTCTGTTTCATTTACATTTGCTGGTTTCAGCGTTTGTCTCTCCCTCTCTTTAGGCACATATGCACCCCTTTGTGTGTATTTGTGCGTGTGTTCAATGTGTGTGTGTGTGTGTGTGTGTTATATTGGCGGAACGTAGTGTGACGTTTTTTTTTTTTGTTTTTTTTTCCTCTTTTTTGAGAGGCTCCAGATGGCTGAGAGACAGGTGAGCCAATTAGCGAGTCTCACTACACAGAAACATCATCACACCGGCGGAGCACGACAGCCAAACACACAAGCACCGACACACACACACACACTCACACACCAACACACATATGTGAAACATACCCACAATTCCACATGACTCCGCTGTAGTGTTTAACATTAGCACCATAATGCTCTGATGTGTCTCTCAGTCTGTCAATACGCCATCATGAGCTCGTGGTTGTGGAGATGAAATTGATTTTACAACATGTAACCACGTCAGGAATGATGACAAACGAGCCTCTAATTTTAGCTCCTTATCATGGCCGCCTGCATGCATACGTACAGTGTTGTGAGCCTATAGTGTGGCCCATTATGCACGTTTCATACGACCCAGAAAACAGGCATAATGGGCAGATTTGAATTGATTTGCTCGTGTATTCATTTATTTTCAAGGAGCCAAAAATATTTCAGCGAGCCTCGCTGATGTTCATTATAATTCTAATGAAGTCGAAATCTTCACAAAAGAGGAGAGCGGCAGGAAGACGGCAAGTCTAAACACAACAACAACAACAACAACAACATCCATCCTTTCTCTCTTCATCCGTCTCTTTCTATCCTTCTTTTTTTCCTCATGTCATTTTCACTCCATTTCAGTGCTGAATAGCAGAATATTAGAGGTAGAAAATGCAGATTTTGCCATTAATGAGCCATCAGCCGGTGTGGAAAACACAGTCATACCTGACCTCACACACTGCAGCTTCTTTACCCTGAACTGCTCCTACACACATATGCGTCTATATGATGCAACACAGACCCATGAGTGCTAATTATTTGGATGGCGCCTGTTTGTTTGCACATTTTTCTTTTTGTTAAGGGATAATTGAGCAGCCATGACGGCTGCTTTCCCACCTAATGGAAGGGGACAAATTAATCTCCCTGTGCTAATGTCTGCAAATGGAACAGGACCACTCCTGCCACCTCCATGCTCACCCAGCCTGCTGTGTGAGGGTGTGTGAGAGTGTGTGAGTGTGTGTGAGTGTGTGTCAGGTTTAGGCTGATATATGTGATGATGGATATGATGCAGCTTGTTCGACTCACACCTGAAAATATTTTCTGATTCATGTTCTGCTGAATTTTAGAGCTCGAAAGGATCCAGATGATGAGGATTTTTCTTTTTTAAACAAACCAAAGACGCAGTAATCGATAATTTTACTTTACGTAGAAAAATGCTTCTTACGATTTGTGTAAAGTGAAGTGTGCAGCTTTAAAATTTTGGAAAAAACACCTGGTTTCAGGTCAGACTGTGTGAACTGATGCACATCGGTTGAATTTACATCAATGTCACATATTTTGGCCATAAAAAGTTAAAAACAAACAGTGTGTGCGACTGCATCACATGACCAGGACCAATGATGGGGGTAAACAACAAATGACCGCAGATTTTAGGCTGCACTCGATCGTACAGACTCTCAGACACATGCATGAATCATCACAGACGAGGGAAGATGCTAAAATTTACACCTCCTGGCCATCAGGACGCAGGAAATATGAACTGGTCTTTCATTGTTGAACAGAGAACTGCAAGGTGATCTGCAGGTGCTAAAAGCATCAAAGTCAGAAATAAAAGACAGAATTCATCTGCAATGTCAACGTGGGACGGCAGATTGGCTTTCAAGGACCCCTTGTTGTTTTTTGTTGCTTTTTACGTCAAAAATGATTTTCAGCTAATTTTTATCTCGACTCAGGGATGCAGACTTGCGACTTGCCTTCCACTTGCTTTGCTTTAGACCAGCTCGAGTCTCTGAAGACAAAAGTTTAGATCTGCTTAAATCCCAGAACAATAAAAAATAGATAAGGCAGCCACAGGCAGGTCCTGCACAGCCACACACGCTGAATATCAAATGATTATTTCTATGCATTATAAGGATTTCATATCACCTTTCTATTTCTGTTTTTTTTAAAAAAGCAAGATGTTCAAAGGCTTATAATTTGATTTGCACCTTTTTTTTAAGGACTTGAGACTTAAAAACACCTCTGTCTTCTGCTCTGCGACAAATAACAAGCATTCTGGTAACTAATTAGCAGCAGGCACTAAAAAACTAATTAGCAGTGGATCAGTTTTTCTAAGTGACTTCGTCAGCACAGTTGGTTATGACTGCCTGTTTGCTGAGGATGAGTCCTCGAATCTCTGCAATCAAGTTGTTACTCCAACACCTGCATGGCATCGACCCCACTGCAGCCCGCGCTCGTGTTTGCACGTGTACGCGATGTCTTGTGGAGGGAAAACAGGGTGGGAGGCCGGGTGAATGTCATCCTATTTTCCCATCTTAATAGCCCATGATCCGGCAGCCGACTGCCTCCTAAGCCTCTTCCTGTGAATGACCTCCAGGGAAGATTGTGTTGCTGCCGCCGGAGTACAGAGGAGTTGATTACGCGGCAGCGCCGTGGCTTTGTTCTAAGCATATGCCCGTCCTTGGCTTTAGAGAGAAAGAAAAAAGAGACAGATGAAGAGCAAGAAGAAGAAGAAGAAGAAGAAGAAGAAGAAGGGGGCTCTTATCTTTCCCTTGGGGTCTTGCATCCTTTCATTCCAGATTGTCTTGGTGACCTTCTGGCCCCGCCCGGTTCATCCCGACCCTCCGCTGCATCGCTTGTTTACTGTCCCATAATGACATTGTCAATGGCAACAATACGTCCGCTTATCTCGAGGTGTCGGCCGCCACAATGGCTGAATGGCGGCGTAATGGAAAGGCGAATTCGTCCCGTTGTCATCTTGAAGTCTTTGGAGGCACTCTCCTTCTTGGCCGTGTGTGCCGGTGAAAGATAAGATTAATTCTTCATATCGCGGGCTGATTGCAGAATCTTGTATCTAATGCAATTTTTATTTCCCAACCCCCTTTCCTTTCCTTTCCTTTCCTTTCCTTTCCCTCCTTTCCCCTTTTCTTTCAAACTGCAGAGTCAAGCATTTTTTTTTTCTCTTCTCTCTATGGGAAAAAAAAAATCTAAATAATTTATCTGTGTTTTGGTGCAATTTTTTTCCCTCCTCCTGTACTAAGAGAGAGTGGAAAGAAATGGAACAGAGACAGACAGCAGGAAAGGCAGATGAGAGTGTTTTCTTTTTCTTTTTTTTTTTTTTGAATGGGATGAACGTGAGCAGCATGCTGAGGAGAGCAAGAAAAGAGGAGCGAAGGATGGCAGGAGGGAGGCGGAGGGGGGAGAGGGAGTGAACCCTCGCTCGGCTCTCGGCTGGAGAGGGGCCAAAGAGGAGCCTGCAGACTTTGGTAATCCCTCTTTTATTAATGTGAAGCCAAGCTCAGCAGAATGCGGGCTCACAGACATAACAGAGCCGCTCGCAACCGACTGTCTTTGGGCCTCGCTGTCTGTCTCCTACATGCAGATCTACTTCAGTGGCGGTGACTGGCCAGACTGAATCCCACCCCTCCCATTTGCCGGGCCAGTAAGCGGTCAGTCAATTAAAGCGCCGTTCAGACGGTCAGTCCGGTGCACTTCCGCCCGCCGAGTCGCGCTCCCCAAATCTTTTGATCCCGCTCGGGTCCCGGCCTCGGTGTTTGGCACAAAAAAAGCATCCTGCGTCCTCGCCGAGCCCTGCACGTTACCATGACAACCCCCCTTACATCACTCAGTGCCCCCCATGTAGCCAATGGGCATTGACCTTTCGCTGTCAGAGCGTGTTAGGGAGCGAGAGATACAGAGAGAGAGAGAGAGAGAGAGAGGGAGAGAAGCAGCCACTCGCCGGAAACAACAAACACAAATAGGTCATTAAATTGTAAACACAATTTAAAAGAGACAAAGGCTGCTCGGTTTGAGCCGTGGCCTCAAGTCGCCGTGACGTCAGCGCCCGAGTCGGCGTGTTTCCTGTGAATGACAAAGACAAGATGCTCGTCTTGACGACGCATGATGTCACGGCTCCTCCGCGGGGAGGCGAGGGAGGCGAGGGAGGCTCCAAACCTGCGTAATGTAAATACGGGGATTTAAACCAGGCTAAATCTGGCACTTCTGTACACAGGGAGCTTGGATGGTACCAGTTGCCCCGTGCTGCAACCTCCAGCTTCTGTCTCTCCCAGACGCTGCCATATGTCCCCTGTTCTCCAGCAGAAACCCTCTAAACCTGTTTTCTGCTCGTGCAGACAGAAACAGACTGAGGCCTTCAGCTGAAACCTTGTTAGAAGAAATGAATTTAAGGGAAAAATGTAGACGAATCAGATTTAAAGGCGACCAGATGGCATCACTGTAAAACAAGTTAAGCTTGATTTTGAATTTTTTTGCAGATAAGTTGTTGCAGTTTTATTTATTTAACTTAATTTACTGTATAGTGACTAAGCACGAGAGTTTCTGTGACCTGCATGAAAACAGAGTGTATTTACTGCTCTTGGAGTCGAGGAGGAGAAGGAAACGGAGTCGTCGGCGTACAGGAGCAGCTGTAAGTTCTCCCACATGCCAGCACTTCTTTTGTCAGCATTTTCATCTCGACTGATGATGTCAGGAAACAGCACGCAACTTGTTCCTGTTTACGTCTCCATCTGACATGTGATTCCCAGAGAAAACAGAGAGAGGCAAAAGAAAAAAAAAAGTCTAAAGGGCAAAACACACAGCGCTGTGTCACTTAGCATCATGTCATGTACGACACGCCGAACGTGCCGCACAGACAGAAGAAGTCATCAAGGTGCTTCAGATGGTATGAGGCATCTCATGGAGCAACACTGATGAGACTGAGGCTTTTTCTGCAGTGTCATGTTGTTGAATTACTCACAAGACGGTCATCCTTCTGACTGCAGGACACAGGACGGAGGCAAAGCCTGACGCTGCATCAACCCCATCAGCCCCGTAATGGTGCTGTTTGCTTCAGTGCAACACAATAAGCAAGAATATTTCTATCCACTCTGCTCAGTGAGTTTAAATAAGGCTGAAAAACTGCAGACATTGTCTTTTTCTTCTCATGTTTTTTTATTTTTTTTTAATTTCCTGTGGGTGGAGCAACCACAACAGCTGATAAAGTGACAAGCGTGAGAATTTTAATTAGAAAAACACGGTTTGACTTTGCATCCTGGATGTGGCTATTGTAGCCCCATTTCGAAATGTAAGCCGACAAAACAGGTGTTTTGTATGCAAAGACGCTGCCTGGTGCAGCTTTAATAGCTGAACGTTTGCAGAAATATGAGCTATTGTCACTCTCCATAATAAACCAGCCATCATTATCAGCCTCAAAAAACCCAGACATTTGTAGAACTTAATTGTACATTTTAATTATTTTTAAAGCGTCGCCTCATTTATTACTATGTGCTCTTTCTGAGCTCCATATTATTATGCTGTTTACATCCAGTTTTCACTGTATTAAACCGAAAGCAGCATATGATCAGTGGCTGCAGCATCTGTTTGAATAGAGGGAAAGCATGAGCTCATTATATCAGCGCGCTGGTGAGTTCTGTGCTCTTATTCACCACTTTTCAGTCGACACGCTCCCCATGTGTCAATATTTGTCATCACGGCACGCGTGCCATCAGCTCTGGCTGAGACAAAGTGCATTGAGAGGCCGATCCCATTCGAAAAACAACAGAGGTGGAAATGGGTAATTAAGTTAGAAGTTAGCAGAAGTGTCTGCTGCATTTTAATGGCGATGGCCCGTGCACGGCGGATAATTTAGGATTTCAATTGTTGTTGTTTTTCAGTGAAATGCAGGTGTTTTGTGAAGACAGACGATTTTGCCCTATATGCCAAACATTCTAATGAACCTCACGTACAATCCATAATTTTAACTATCCCCCACCTGCCAGCCAGCCAGCCACACACACACACACACACACAGAGTACACAAACAGCATAGGCATAGTTTCCACACACATACACACAATATGCACTAATGAAGCTGTTCTCCTCTCCTCTCTTTTTCGTTCCTGGCTCAGTGAAACATGCATAAATCATAATAAACAGAGAGATGAATTTTTAATCAGCAGCTCCCTGCCTGTGTCTTCAGCCTCAGCCTCCTATGGGGAGGAGATGCTGTGATGTGCCAGGTATATGGAGCAGGATCTGGCAGCGCCTCCTTCGGGAGGGCTACTCACTGAGACATGCCTGTCTGGGCTGCTTCTTCCTGGGCATGATCTGCTGGACCGGGCCGTCTCTCTGGAGACCAGGCTGGTCCAGCTGAAGCACAGCGTCTTTACCTGCAGGAGGTTTGAGCCCAGAGCGAGTGCACAGAATGGGACATCTGAGGAGACGAAGGCTCTGTAAAGATGTACAGTGAAACATATTAGTCAATCACCTGCTGGTGTTCATTAAAATGCAAAGGCGTTCAAATAATATATATACTTTTATGGCTGTGCGCTGAACAGCACAGCTCAACTCAAAATATAATCTGTTAGAATGTTTTTTTACTGTTTTCATATTCAGATGATTTTTTTATTTTTTTCCAGAGGAGCTCTTTATCTTTCTCATTTTTCAGATAATGTTAATGCATTTTGTATTTTGCAATATTTTGTATTATTTATGAACTGGGAGGAGGCGAATAGATTTAATGGTAGTTGTTTTTTTAACCTTTATAAACTTAGTAAATACTTTGTAAAAATTTCCAGCAGCCACCCCATGTTCAAAAAAAAATAATAAAAAAAAAACAAAACATCGATGTTTTCCTTTTTCTTCCACGACAGAAAACAAAAATATTTTTTCGCTGAAACTCTGGGGTCTGAGATTCAACCAGGAATTATGAATATTTGCAGTTTTGGGGGCTTGAGCAGATTTTCTTGAGGCCCAGGTTTTTTGTTTTTTTTTCTTTGGAAGGAGAAATTTAGTCTTTTATTCTTTTTCTGTGGAGAATAGACTGATATGGTCCAACCATTTGCTCGATGTTTGTGGAAAGCTTAGCTGAGACTGTGAAGCCTGAGTTGGCGAAAGCTCGTTATATCTCCTGTAGCTGTGAGAAGAAGTCGGTTAAAATGCAGCATTTAGTTGATTTTATCTGTTTTTAAGAACAAATCATGTATTTTTTTGTGAGACAATGAATACTTAGGGGGGTCAGGAAGCAGGTCGGGGGTCTGAGAATGAGCCACATTATGTTTTTTGTAAAAATACTAATATCTTGTTTTGAGGTTTTTAATACCATCTTTTTAATAAACAGTGAAAATTCAGAGCATGCTTGACTCTAAGATGAACCCAGCCTCGTTGCATCGGTTCAATAAAACTTTGCTATGATGTACACGATTTATTTACCTCATAAAAACTTCATGAGAAGATGGCAAAGCTGCATTAAGGTCGTTTTTTTTTTTTCCTTCTTCTTCTTTTTTTTCCACTCTGGCTGTTGAAGTCTGAGCCCAGTCGAGCTGTTCCAAAAACACAGAGACGATGTGCAATAAATGTGAGCGGTGGGCATTGTTGGCACGGCGCTGTGGCGGCGGACTGGGCCGGGCCCAGCGGCCTCGCAGGCAGTCCAGAGCCGGACTGGGGCGAGGCTGTTCCAGAGCTGTAGTATTAGACTCAAATAGGCCCACAACATAACAACATGAGCTGAGCTGTCACAGGGGATTACTTCAGCTAGGCAAGCCAGCGGGGTCTCCACTGCTCTGCTGCTCTACCAGAGAGAGAGAGAGAGGAGGGGGGAGGAGGGTACAGAGGAGAGGAGAGTGTGTATGTGTGTGTGTGTGTGTGAGGGGGGGTGCACTTGTTTCTGTGTGAGAGAAAAAGGGGAACAACAGCAGAGGCTGAGAGGAACAAGGCGAGAGACAGAGAAGCAAAGAGAGGCAGCTTGTTGAAAAAAACGACAAGCAGGAAAGGAAAAAAAGGAAGAGAGAGGAAACGGACGATTAAAAAAAAAAAAGAAGAAGAAGAAGAAGAAGAAAGAGAGTGCAGCTCGTCGTCTGCTAACGTGCATCTGTCTGTTTGTGATGTTGGAGCACTCGTACGAGCTGAGCTTTGTGGGGAGAGTGTGTGTAGATGCCGTGTGCT